>JARFIY010000001.1:70632500-71232500 GCA_036346155.1 Sinelater perroti | reverse complement strand
CCGTTTCAAATATGAATGGAATTAAATGAACCCAAAGCAATTTTATCATAAATTTACTGAATTAAAACGTTAGCGCCAATGATTTCATTTTTTTTACTTCTCTTATAATTTAGCCGCAAATTGCAAAATCGATATAACCAATTTGAAGAGTTCTAAATCTCTTATTGTAGAAGCCACAGGTGCCAACGATGCAATTATTTTAGTTTGTAGTAAAATAAAGAATAAATTGATAGATAACATATTTATTATTATGTAACAAATAAAGTTCTTATAATTTAATTTAGGATGTAACAATAAAAAGGGCTTGGATTTTATCTTATTTTATATCTTTGTACATGGTCATCGAGGTAAATCCGAAAAATGAATAAACAAAGAAAATAACATTTAAATTCAAGAAAATTAAATTTTGTTTACATAGAATTTATCACAATTAAAGTGATTAATTGTTGTATTAAGAATTGGGTTATTCAATATAACCACCATTAGCGTCTACAATCTACTCACCCGAAACCCAAACTTGCTGTAGGACACCACAACTTTTTTTTGTTTGTACGTGTTATCATCTCCACTTGATTCTAACACCATCACAGAAGCGGACACTTTATATGATTGACGGTAAGCACTTCAGAATTATCTTGACATATACACTGGTCATTTTGGTTATTCATCTTATTGTTGCGGATGAAGTACTTCACGTAAAAAAAAATCTCAGTAAACTAGCACCGGTATATTTAAAGTCGTTTGGCAGTGCGTAGGTCTTTAACTTCATGTCCATCTAGTTTTTGTCAGTCAACAAATGGAAATTTCTCGCCACGTCCACTACTTTGCCAGGTCAGTCACTGTGAGCGATCTTATCTTTCAATTTGTAGACGAATTTATTTTTTATTCTTTTGCGATCAGATCGTTTGCTGTAAATTGCGCCGTCGGCAGTTACCTTCTAATGGTGATCAAATTCTATGTATTTTAGCTATGCCGTAAACTTGGATCTTTTTGTAGCAAGATCACGCAATAATTTCTGTTTACGATTTTTCAGCACGAAGAAATTCGAGTGTACCAGTTCTTTGGTCGTATTTTTGGCTCATTTTGTCTGCAATCGTAGATTGTTGGTTGTGCTAAGCTAACTAGTGTTAGCTTATAGAAGATTGTGCATGGGCATAAGACAGCCTTTTGGCTTTCTTGCAATGCAGCCTAATATACTTCGGATTTACCTCAACGACCCTATAATCATTGTTGATTTTCAAGAAATTTTTCTGAAGTCTTTTAATGTTTAATCCCTTCACACCTTAAAATCAGCCAAAGTTTAATACTTTACATATAACTATAAAGCATTTTTTATTCCTACGTTTTATTCATATATTTTAAATTCAAATTTTGAATAGAATTGCATCAAATCACTGCATTACAATTGGCCCAAGAGATTTTTAAGTGCAATATCCCCGTGAATTGTTAATATTTGATGCACGTTTTCGCTAAAATGGCAAAAGACTTAAAATTTTATAGCTATTCATTAACACACAACAAAATTACAGATACTATAATAATTAATTTATGATTTTTGAAGATTATATGCTAATGTCAAAATGCGCATAATCATTGATATTAATTAAGCAGAATATATTACAAAGCTTCTTAACCATGACTTCTGATAATGTTTTGATGTATATTTTTGTAGAGTCATACTAACTTATCTTTTATTGTTATACATTACAGTTCAAATAAAATTAGACGTTTTCTTTTAATTATTCTATCTATATCTATTTATAAAGAATACCATATCCTATTTTGTCATACACCGATGCTCAAGATTTTTTTACTTCATATTGTTTTATAGTTTATTTAATATCCTTATAGGTATGTTGTTTATTTTGTATTTATTTTAGGCCGTCATTCTATTTCTTCTATTTCATTTGGTTCTTATTTTGTTTTATTTTATCTACTTTTATGGTATATATTGTTTTGTATTCTAGTCTATTTACCTTTTATTATCTTCTTAACTACCGCCAGAGTAGTCCAGTGGTTGAGGCGTGGACTGCGATGCGGACGGATCCGACTTTCATTCCCAGAGCTTCTGATACCTGCGGGTAGCCTACTAAGTCAGTAAAAATTATTGGGTACCTGCGTTCACTGGAACAAGGGGTAATAATGGCGGTGCTTGTCACATCGCCTCGCATCAAAGATGTACGCGACGACCGTGAAAAAGAAAGCAAACATATGCATAGTTTGCAGGCTATGCTCAGAAGCGGGTGCTAAAGCTTGCCATTATTATTATTATTATTATTAATTATCTTGTTAACTATTTATATTCATTCATTCTAATTGCATGATGTTTTTTATTATTGGTTCTTATTACACTTTGTGGCATTATTTCTACAATCTCGTTTAATTTTATGATTTTACGTGATACTATTTATGAAACACCTATATCATTATCGGGTTTTTTATATTTCAATTAAATTATAAATCGATATTTGAACCTTTTTGTGAATACGTTACGCAGCTCTTGCATCTTTGCTTATGTATCCTCATTTCAAAAATTCTATTTATATTAGTACTGGTTTTTTGTAGCAAATTATACTTTGATTGCTTGACACATTTTATTTATAGTTAATGTTTATATTTTTATTTATTTTAACAGTTTATTCTTTTATATGCTCACTTTTTTATTTATTTTAAATATCATTAATTTTTATTTTTATAAATTACATAAAATTATTACATATTTAAGTATTTTTCTTTTTATTTTTAATTGGGTTTACTATCGCTTTTTGCTTGTTTAATTATTCTTTTGCTGTTGTTTTTTACTTTTTATAATTAAAATTATGTAATTGTTTTTATATTTCTTAAGAAAAGCATTTTACGGTTTTATGTTTATGTTTCATCAATTTATGTTTATTTGCGTTTTTTAAAAAATACTTTTGTTGTATTACATATCACACCTCTAGAAGAACAATGTTACAACTCAAAATTTTTCTCTCTTGGGGTACTTCTATGCTATATAACGGCAAAATCACTTAACTACTCTAGTACCTCTAGTCTATAACTTCTTCAAATATTATAAAAAAAAACTGCAATAGACTTTGTACTGACAAACAAAATAAAATTGAAATTTTGTTTTAGGCTTCTATACCTGCAAAGAGAAGCTTAATGAAATCTGTGCGGACGGCTGTCCGTCTGGCTGTCGTGACTTTCAACTTGAGAACTACTGAACCTAAAGACATAAGGGGGTAGAATTCGAAAGCTATGGCCTACCGCGTTTACATCCATAAGCGGGCATAGGTGGGATGTCCTACAACAATGCAATGAGGGTTTTTAGCGGACCCAGCTTTCAATATGTCATTTCTTCTAACTTTTGATTAAGGCAGTTTCCAAGGTGGAGACCAGTTTCTATTCCTACCATTTCTGACATCTGTCAGCCCTATAATTGGTAATCTGTAACAGATAGAGAAATAACGTTTTCAGTGTTCAACTAAGGACCGTGAATTAAGTTCAGACGCCAATAATTAGCCTTGGAAATTTGTGGAACCGGAGTTCCACATCCGTACTTGTTTTTAATTAGATGAGAAATAGTTTATTTTGAGTTGTGGTGTTGTTCTTTTAGAGGGGTGACATGCTTTTGGATTTCCGTAGTCTTCTTCTCTTAACAATGTTTGCTTACCTTTTTCTTCCTTTTGTAAAGATTATTTTATTTTGTTTTTTAAACTTTTATCTCTTTCTATTGTACTTTTAACTGTTTTAATATTATCATTAATAACTTGCATTTCTACCACTGTTAAGTATTTTTGTAAATATGTGTACTCAAAAATAATATATTTTTATTTTGCATTATCAGGTGCAGTATATGCAGTCAAATGTCTGCACGATTGTAAATTTTGGAATTGTTCCTTGCACAGCAAAACTGGTTTGAGTAATTAGCACATACGGTTAAGGGGACGTGAAAACGTTAATATGGGATTAAAATATAAAAATAGATTCATTTATAATACTACTTTTATATATATATATATTATAATAATACATATATATAAAAAATGAAACGTTAAAATGTAACAATATTACTCTTTCTGTGTTTTATATGCAGTTGAAGATGAAAAGAATGTTTTAGCAGAAATGGAAAAATTATATGAATTTAATTTGTTATATGCAACCTTTAATTAAAAAGTAATTTTATGTTTCTTATTTAAAAACTATGCATCTACTAACACCATTGTCGCTACCATAGGCGCAAAAATCAAAATTATTATAAAGAAAAGTCTAATTACGTTAGAAAGTAGAATTGCATTTCAACATAAATTGAATTTAAATTTAAATGAAATTGCTACCAGTGAGCAGAGCGATATTTCGGGTTGGAAGGCAGAAAACATGTTTTACATAATTTACACGATGCGTGTTAGACAACAATAAGCAATTCCAACGAATTTCATAAAAATTGTCTGCTAAAGAATAATAAAATTACTTTTAAACTAAAATGGCAGTAATAATTCTAATCTACCTTCTATTACTCCAAATATTGAACTTTTTTACTTTAAATTAAATTATTTATAAAGCATTGTTTAAAGTATTTTTTTTGAAATATATTAAGTATATGTTTATTATTTTTTAACTATTTTATAGTATTTTATGTTTATTTTTTAGTAAAACCATCATTAGAAACGTAATTTAGATAATTTTAAATTACAAAATTAGAACCCTATCAGAATAATAAAAAATGTTTTCAGGTAATCGAAAAATTATTAATTTGAATAATCCTTAAGACATCAAGGAAACAATCTTTTCATCTTTACTTGTTTTTGATATTTCATTATTGCGGACTTTCACCACGTAGATTGCTATTTGCTTACTAAATCATATTAATACACCAACTTTCCTTTACTTTATTACATTCTTAAAAATGAAGCTCATGTTTATTGTCTTTTAAAATATTAACACTTACCTTCTCTTTGTAAAACTAGAAGATTATCTTTGTTGTACATATTGGTACATAATATTTGCAATGTCTCCAAATATTCCAATAATTACTAAAATGCTTAGATACTAATACCTTTGTTTTTAATGAGTGATTACGTATTGTAGAATAAGATGCTACAAGTCTTTAATCCGTTTTATGTCTTAAAAATTCCCATTATACAAGAGGTACGATTTTATATAAAAACACTTTTTTTACTCTAAATATTTTATAAACAACAAGCAGCAGCACTTACTTAAAATTTTAAGGGGTTTATAGTGTCATAACAAAAATAAAGTAATCTGTCGCCGAATCAGATCATTATGTCAACTTTTCTATATTTTATTATATAATAGAGAAAATATAATAAAAGAAAAATGAGAGCACGACAGCCGCGAGGTAAAGGCCTCAACCTGCCAAACTGGCGCACGGCGGCTCCGGGATCGAACCCCGGCAATGACAAAAACATTTAATGCTCTCCGGGCGTCATACAAACACCTTTGGCGGCCGTAAAAAGTACATTCTGCCCTATCCACTCGCCAACCCGCCCGGCAAGCGTGGAGTTTAATTGCCAAATCCCCCCCAAAAAGAGAGGCCTATGCTCAATACTGGGCGCTACAAGGCTGAAGAAAAAAGTAATAGAGAAACGTACCATACAATTAAGAGGACGAACATATTCATATCCAGTATTAGGTATATCCGTCAAATAAGTGGTAACGATGCAATTGCACTGCCCCGAGAGACAGAGACAATAACTGCTGTTATTGACATATCAAATACATTAAGTGAAAACCATAAAATAGTTCCATAAATTAACGTTTTATTTAAAAAATTTTAATATGGACCGTAGATTTAATCCATATTATATAGAATAACCTGCACAAGTAAATACAGTACATTATTGTAATCAAAATAGTCAGATGACCTGTAGTCTGTATATGCAATAACTAATATTATATCTTGAGGTACAACAAAACTTAGTAGATAACTACTATTCTGGAATTTTAGTGTCTTCTACGTACAAACTAAATTAAATAATCTTAAATCCAACTCCAGTAGTTACAAGAAGTGAAGAAAATAGATGGCAACTGGTTAATAATTTAGAACAAAACCAAGCATTAAAACAAACAAAAATTAGTTAATACTAGTTAAGCAATAAAGGGCAGCCTAATCTTTGTGTCTTTTTTTCTTGAGATGGCAACTGTGATCGAGAGACGTCATCTACAATTTTTTCAGTTAGTAAATAGAAACGCTATACCAAAAACAGCAGTTTATTCTTGTTATAACGAATAAAAAATAGGTGAAAATTTTACTAACGGGTATACCATGTACTGTAGAGTTTTTGGTAAAAATAGAGATCAAATAATCAAAGTATCCCTGCAAGTCCATCAGACTGTAATGTGCAAGAGCGCCGTCTTGCTGAAAATGCTCTCGCTGAAAAATGACAAGTGGTACGTTCTCTTCCATAAACGTGCTGAGCATGGCAAGGTAATTCTCTCCTCTGACGGATTGTTCTTTACGAAAGAAGGGTCCAATCACTCCAAATTTGCTAACGGCACACCAAACGTTTGCCTTGGGGAATCCTACATGTGATATCGAATTTCTTTCGGATACTCGGTCACCCAGATGACACAGTTGTGCTTGTTCACACGAACGCTTATGAGGAATGTTGCTTCGCCAGAAAACATGAACAGAATGTCAGGCTGCATGTGCACCATTTTCAAGAGAATTTGTGCAGCACTCACACGTGCTTGCTTGTCTGCATCTGTGAGCTGCTGCACTTTCTGCAAATGGTATGGCTTCATTTCTAAATTACGATGCAAAATTCTAACCAATGACCTTTACAAAATGCGCGTAGACTTGGTTGGGCTGGCTACCATTGCTCCCTGGACGAGGATGATATTCTCTTCAGTTCGGACAGATTTCTTTCTACCGCTGTTCCCCTTGCAATCGTTTTGAACAGACCCCGTCCGGACAAACTTTTCGTAGATCCTAGCAATTATCAAGCGCGATGGTGCATCCCGTTCGGTCCAGGCCTTGAATTTTTCTTTCGTTCCTCAATAGAATATCGGAACGCCATGTTTTAATCTGCGAAAGAAAAATATTTAGTCTCCCATACAGTGATAACATATTTTTGCCCAAAGGACCTTACAAATAACAATGGAAATACTCCATAAGTGCATTGAGAGGGATGGAAGCCAAATTGAAACCCTGTAACTAAATCCCTGCCTTGTAAATTAAAGTGATTAAACACCCATTTAATGTTAACATATTTTTACCACACTCTGTATACTTCTTCAAATATAATGAAGAAAGTTCTGTAACAGCAAATATCGATCGTCACAGTTACATGATAACCCAATTTTTAGCATTAACTAAGCCGTAGCATACAACTTAAGACCTTAAGAACGAAATCTATAAAATTGATCACACCATGCACGAAATTCCAATCGAAAATTTTGTGATAAAACAAGGTTTGCAGCCGAAACTGACTATTGGTCAGACATCATTTTTCATATTTAATCGGAGATTGCTTATTTTAATATTCGCTAAAAATCCAATCATAAAAGCAACTTAAAACTCGTTTTATTTCAAATTTCTATCTGGCTTTCAATTTGGACCACTCTTTATAACAAATATTAGTAATAAAAAGGATATGAATGTACAGAAAATTATAAATACCAACAAAAAAATTTGAACGCGGAAGATGAAAATGTTAATCCGCTTTTATTGCTATTAAACAAAATCAGAAAAACAACTACAAATAAATACTATCAAGTCAAGGTTAAACCGAAAGACAGAAACCTTACATTAGCGTTATTTAAGCGTTAACAAAGAAACGGACATATTTATATATCTGTAAATATAAAGAACAAAGTTTTAGAGGTGTCCTAAGGAATCTTTGCTACTATATCGTTATCGCGGAAATCAAGCAGAACATTGTATCTTTGGATCATTACATGGGATACATATAAGGAATAGCAAATAAAACAAATAAAACCTCTATCCATGTTCTTTGTAGATTTGACGCAAACAATATAATAATAAGGAAGCTTATGAAATCGAAGTACTTATGAATACAAGTACAACTTTTGAAGTACTGCATAATAAGAGAAAAATTTCACATCTTGAATTCCAAGGATTTTGGTGTGTTAAGTGTGGAGGACCTCATGTTACAGTAGGCTGCCCAAGAAAGATAAAAGACAACAAAGTAAAATGTTTGACTTATAGTAAATATCATCTAGATAATTATAAGGAGTGCATGGTAGACCAAAAACTCCAACAAAGTTATATCCTCATCATAGAGAATACATTAACGATAATAACATTAGTTACGGTAATATCACCAAATTACTACAGTCAACAGAATGTACTTCCTAGTGTAATGTTTACACAAAAAGTAGAAACAAATCCATAAGCCAATAAGAACATACTTAATTTGAGATATACAGCCTAATAATCAAATTATTTTAATTTGCTGAAAGAAATAATGATACAATTAGTGATACAAAAGGATATAATAATAAGCCTTATCACTGCCTCCATAAGTAACATTAAATAATTATGCAATTGCTACAAATAATTGCCCGAAATGGCAAAGGACTATATGAACCCGTACATGAAGTTAAACATATAATAATTAAATTGACGCATCTTTGAAACGAATTTTTAACAAGAAACTGTATTAAATTTTTAAAATTATAATTTCATCAATCATCCAGACGGAAGGACCGCGCTTATAATTTTCAAAAAACATTATCATTCATGAAGCTATAACAGAAACATCTACAAGACAGCAGTAGTAATTAAAAAAATATCAACTATGAATATATTGGCGGTTTAATGTCCATCAAAGTAATATCAAAAAAGAGAAGTACTTAAATATTTTTAAACCTAGGTAATGGATGTATTGCTGCAAGATCTTACAATATTAAACATAAATGCTAGTAGCTATATAAAAGTGTAGTACAAATTACTTATTACAGATAAATTTGCTTATTTACCCACTAACCAAATAAAAATGGTGACTAGGAAAAAACTAACAAAACCATTTTGTTAAACATCTGACAAAATGCGTTTAAATCATTACCTGATCAACATCACATAAATTCACCCGTGACCAAAATTACGATTCAAGATTTGAAAAACACAATTGCTAATGAAGTTAATTTTAACAACGTACCAGGTTGCGATTTCATTACACAGGAAGTGTTATAGAAATTGACAAGCAAAGCAGTTATAGCATAAACATATGTACATGTTTCATACTGTCACCAAAATTGAATAATTTCTAGGTGAATAAAAGGTTACTAAGGAGATTACGATTCCTGAGCCCGATAACTAGCAGAAAAAATATTAACCAATGTGTTTGGAAATTTGCTATAAAATTAGCAGATTTAATCCCATTTATTAATTAATGCTTCAAAAAAAAACATGGGACAAATGTATATAGCAGTAAATAAGATATACAAAGACCTTTTGAGATTAGGTATTTTTAAATTTATCACAAAATCTATAGCAAGAGTTTATTACATAAACTCCAAAATACCTGTCATACCTTATGTACAAGATGTTAACATGGTAAAATCTGTAGACTGATATAAATAACATGGAGGACCAGTTTAAAACTGTGATAAATAAAAGATAATAAACATAAATTGTTTACATAACTTTTACAAACAGTAAAGAGAACTACTTAAGTTTAATATTTAATGGTCCACAGTTGAATCAAAATTAGACCATAAACTAGATTAACTAATACAATTGTTTATAGACATAATATCTTAAATTACAAGATATATTGGATGCAGGCGTTCCAAACTATCAGTAGAAAGCAAAGTGTCAATATATAAAGCATTAGTGGAGTCCATATGAAATTTACTTAAGATTTGTGCTAAGTAATTCTAACATTTAAATACTACAATTTAAAAAAAAATTATACTTAATTGTAAATGAACCATGGTATTTTCTCAATGCAGTCATCTAACGTAATTAAAAAGTGTCATCAATAAAACTAATAAGAAGTGCATTGAACGTATTAAAGTACATTATAACCAACAATTAATAGATTTTATGATATAGAGAGAAGATTTAAACGTTTCAAGCTTACGAACTATGTTTTTTGAATATTTTATTGTCCCTTTAGTACACATGATATGGTTAAAACAGGAAATAAAAAAATCTATAAGAATGTATTTGATTTATAGCCTACTTCTATTCAGATTTTTATTTAGATTTAAAAAATAATTTAATTTATTCTTTACAAAGGTAATTTTAAACATACTTTAATTTCTTTATGTGCTGCAGCATCATCATTCACGTTCATGGTGCCTTTATATATTGAATTATCTAAATTCTGGATTCTGGATATAAAGTGGAAAGGCCTCATTGGGACCATTGTACTACCTTCTTTGCCGTCTTTCCCTGTACACCTATCAGTCAAGTCAACCAATCCTTTGAATAAACTTGGAGATGTCCGTAAAAGAAGTAGCACTAATTCTAGCCATGTTAGGCAGGATATTCGCAAAGATCATGGAGCTGAAGCAAGATGGGTCCACACTACGAAGTCCATTTTGTATATATATGCTTTTTTAGTTTACAATGCTTGATAATATTCCTATTACAAGTCGTAGTTTGCCTCTAGGCAACCATTTGCAGAAGTTACCAATCTTCGTCTTTGGATTTTAAATAAGAGACCTCGCATGTTAGCATATTTTTATATTGACCCAATTACTACAATACTGATTGTAGATTTTTTGATTTATTAGTGTGCAGAGTAGAAGAGAGTATAAGTGCTGGCTTAGGACCACAGAATAGTTATTCTAAGCCTTACCTTGCCATATTATCCGCGCGCTTGTTGCCATATAAGCCAGAATACCCTTTAAACAAAACGAGTTCCAGGACATTATTTGTCACGACTTGTAGTCTGTCACTGGAGTATTTTAAATACAACGGTTCAATGCTAGTAAAGCAGTTCTGATATAGCTAGCAATTCTGATTATTTTGTTCTTAATGCTCCTTTCGAGGATTACAGTTGCACCTTGTATTATGACCAATACTCCTGCTTAAAATATTGTTGTTAGTTTGCCTAATGCTATGCTTACTTGGAGGTTCAAATCATCTAAAAAGATATTTGAATCGGCACTTTCACTCGTTTCAAACCCATCTGTAAAGATGGTTATATTTGGTTCGGTTGCCTCTTCAGCAAGATTCTGAAGAGCTTTCTAAGTTTATGAATGGGTAAAAAAAATCTATTTTTACTTCTAAAAAGAAAATCCGTTGCAGCCTCTCTTAGAATCCGAAGATGTCTTCGTTCCAAAGTCTCTTTGCCTGCAGTGTTAGAGCTAACCTTAGTGTCACCTTCTGCACATGGAGATCTAGCATCTCCCTTTGGGATGGAACACATTGCTTCCGTGATACCTATACACGCTAGTTTTTGAATGTGTGAGATGTGATACAACATTAAGCTACTTTTCGACGCAATCGCCGTTCCGATTCATACATTTGTCGTAGCGTGGTACCAATTTTCCAATATCTTCATCATAGAAAGCAGCCGCCTGTGTTCACTCACAATGGTATAGAGAGCTGACCGTGAAATTTCCGGAAACAAATCACTCAACCCAGAAATTGTAAACCGACGATTTCCGCGAATCGCCTGATCCACGCGCTGAACAAGATCATCGGTTGACACTGGCTTCCTTCCCTGGCCGCACCATTTCCGCACTTTGCTGTCACTCATAAGCGTTTCTCCGTACACTTTACTCATTCGTCTATGAATTTCAGTTGCATTGCTTCCTTCAGCATGCAGAAATCGAATGACTGAACGCCATTCACATTTGGCGCGAGACTATTTTTCGAAGCATGTTTATGTGCTACCTACGTACTCAGAAATGACAACCGCGAATCGACGCGTTCCCGGGGCCAACTACAAACACAGCGCAAGACGTCTGCGCACAGACCTAGCGGATTTTCCCCGAAGCTTTCCTTTAGCGACCAATCGGACCTTGAAAAAAAAATAGCCCTCGTATTTTACAGTTAATACGTTGTCTAACATTTAACAAAATTTTAATAGGACGTAGTTATATAATCAATATCGTACAAATACTGTTAACAAAATGTTTAACTTATGGGGTTTAAAATTTGTAAAACATAAAGAAGAGAACCTACGCCAAAACAACATGCCCTTAATATTTTTTAAATAATTTACATTATTATGCACCTAAGAAAATGTCGAACAGATGTTATCTGCATCATGTCAAATGCTATCGCGAGCGGATTAACATCAGCAGCTAACTCGTCAACAACGGCCCACTCTACTATCCTTGTCGTACGCGCGCAAGTTTAAAAGTTAAATTGCGCGAGATAGTAGATTGTTTCTAGAGGATTTTTCTTCTGAAATGTTTTCTACAGCTGTGAATAACGCAACAAAAGTTTCTAAACTCCAAACACAGCCTAACTGCCCAAGAACATAAATACACTACACCGTATCAAAACAGCAGCGATGAAAGCCTTTGCATTTATTTGATATCTATTTTTGCTCTTCTTCCACTAACAGTAATAACTCTAAAAAGTAATTTGCAAAAGTCTGACGTTATACTGAATAGTTAGTCGAAATTGCATTTTCCTGTCAGATGGATTTACCTTGCAGTTTAATTTAAACAGTCTAGGCAGGTATGCGACATTGAAAACTCAGCGCTCAAATATTTAAATTTAAACTCTGAGAAGTCGAGCGGTTAAACGAGCGAATTTAGTTACGACAGCAAGTGTTTAACTGGAAGCAAAGACAAAACAGTGAAAATAAAATGGGGCGCTGAATCGCAGCTTCCGGCATATTTGTTTTAAAATTAAATTGAAAATATTCATATGAATGTGGTGTATCATATATCTGTCGCTAATAATGCTATTCATTATTTATATCTAACAAATTGTAGAGCGGTGGTTATAAAATGTGGTGTAGCCTATTTTTATTGCTGCCATGCTAACTAAGTGCTAATTTCAGTGAACAAGAGTCTAATCTTAGCAGTGAGGATGTTTAAAAGCGTAGCGTTTAATTTTGGCACACCTCGTCTATTTTGATATAATTTTTCGATGAACATGGCTGCAACAGATTTTTATATTTATTACCTTAAAACACGGTTTATAGCTGTATTATAATTTTAGAGTTTTATTTTTAATTACTCTTTATGAAAGCCATGAACAATATTTGTAGTGGTCTATGTCTTTTTCACCTAGAACTTTCTTTAAATTATGAGTTCTTATTTATTCTTTTGTATTTCTGTATTCTTTAGTTTTGGTTCCTTACTATTATTTTACAGTAAACCGAAAAACAAAAATACAAAACCTGTATTAAAATAATTTTTAATTTCGGAAACTATTAATTAAAAAAAAAACTCTGGTACAGTAAATTTAGAGAAAACATTCATTTTTCTCTTTTACATAAAGAACAATAAGCTGGAAAAATGTTTTTAAATTTATTAAAAGTCTTAGCTTTTTATAGGTTACTTAATGTTACACTTCTTTAATTCGAGGTTTATTTCTATTGTGGTTTTACTTTTTAAAAAGACGCAACATTAAAGAAAAGCTTAGCTTTTCTTTTCCGTTGTGGATTTTAAATTTTTTTTTCATTATCATCCGAATTTTTTTGTTAGATTGTTAAAGTAGACATGTTTTATTAAGTTTTATCCGGAGCCAGACTAGTTTGTCAATATAAAATTTATAATATTGTTATATTCTCTAACTTACCAAAGTTTTAAATATCTTATACCAAGCCACTTGCTATTGAATGTATATTCTATGCTATTTTTCTGTATATCTCAAAAAATGCATGCTTGTTAAATAGACTTACCATTAGGTATAACATAAATTATAGCAAATAAGGTAATACTAATACACACAAAATTTAAAATTATTTACAATGAATATATTTAGAACGTAAACTTCTCAACTGGAAACGAGCAAAATATATGTATTTATTTTGGAGTAAATTTTTTTCGAATAGGTACTCTTTAAAAAAAATAAACAAGACACATTTTATTACTAAAGAAAGCTAACTATCCAAGTAAAAATGGCTATAACTTTCTTATTTCCTTTAGTGGAAATAACAGAAAAAATAGCTTTCCTTTAAAAGTAGAGCCAATTAGGGTTTCGACATATTTTAGAAATGGCACACTATAAATAAAACTGATTACGTCCTTCTGTTAATAATACAATTGTCTATAAATTTTTTCTTCACATTATTTTTCTACAAAACCAGTATTTAAGAGAAATTAAAATATCAATTTTTAAATACATTTGGTTAACTATAATTTTTTTTAAATAAGAAACTGAATTAAATTGACCTCGAAATACAACTTTTTTCAAAGCCAAACTGAACTGTTATATTAAGTGATATAATTTTTAGTATCAATCAATTTCGATAATATGAATAATTCTATAATATGTTGTTCATTATCTTTAGATTTGTATTTCGTTATTATTTTTTAAACCATGAGTTGTCACTATTCTTTTAGTTTTGGTTATATCGTTTACATATTAACAATATTATTACATATTATTTACATTTTCTTATAGAAACTTTGTTTTCTAAGATCAATTGGCCTTTATATTTTGCATGTTTTTGAGAATCAATAGCACACAAAAATTTCAAAATTTTTTTTAATCAATAAAGTACAAAATTGGTATGCAACTATCAATATTTATTTTAATTTGATGTTTTGCGATTCTGATAAATAAAATTTTTAAAGCATGACGTAAAACCGCCTTTAAAGTCTCAAATATTACGACATAAACTTTTGTGATCCCTAGAACGTACTTTACGTATTCCCATAAAAAAGTTTATGAAGCAGTTTTTCGTACAATAGCTATACATAAAGGAAATTACGCAACATAATATTTAAATACCTGTACCACTATGAGTGATTTGAGTGGAGTATTTAAAACAGGTCTTCAATAGTAACGTCACATCATTACGTTAAAGCATTGCAATGCAAATAGTTTACCAAAAATGAAATAGTAGACCAAAATAAATATTATGCATGGCATGTCACTGTACAAATAGACTTTAAAAATTAAAATGTTTGTACTTTTACCGTAGGTGTTGTGTACTTAAATTATGATAACAATAATCTGCATTGGTGATAGTTAATACAAAGGTTCATAATAAAATAAATTTAAAAAATAATTTTCTATTCTAGTTAAAAAAAACTCTGCAACAAAGTGTGGACCTTCAACAAAACGTTGCACCGGCCCACAAGGTTACAAAAATACAAAATTGGTGCCCCGCCAACTTCTTGATTTTGTTGCCAGATATGAACGAGTTAGAATATTGTATATCGTTTAGGTTTGAAGAAAAGAAGCTTCTCTAAGGGACACATTATTGAAAATGCTTTAAAAAAATGAAGACCTACCACCTGAAAAATATCATTAAGCTCCCAGAAAGACACATATATATATAAGCATAATTAATATTTTATTTCTATGGGTTTTCTACTTACTTGTCTTTTGGTTAATTTTAAAGTTTAAAGTATTATTTAAGTTGTAAGGTTTGCGTTGTCTTATAACATCAATTTATTAATTTGGAAGTTTAATAAAGGCTTTCTCGCATAAATCAGTATTCACAGATAATGTGAACGCTCTAAAAATGTAAAAAAAATTATGTACTAAGAAATGAAACCATCATTTTTTTAAAGTATGACGTAGTTAGAATTGTTTTTACATAACAGAACTAGATTTATGGTCATACTTATTTGATTTAAGTTTGGAAAAAGGATCTGCACATACATAAAATATTAATTACTAAAACGTCATGTAGTCGTTTCAAGCCAGTTTTTTTTATTATGTAATTATTTAGCAATCAGAACAAGGTTACATTCTATAAGCTAAATGGTTAACAATCGTTATAGATACTAACGATAAGAATAACATATTGAGGCTTGCATCTTACGATACAACCTATGTAATTACAGTTTTGTACTTCGAGAGTCTTAGAGTCTAATAGATATTAGGAATACACTATACACACACACACGAGTCTGTTGGCCATACCACGACACTCACACTAGGTTTATTGGCCATAGTTTCTTTAGTCTTTGGTTGACCCTGGGTTCCAGCATCTGCTCCAGTAAGGGGTTTGAGTGAGTTTCTAGGGTTGCATGGTACTTGATAGCTCTCTCCTGGATTACTTCCTGGACCGTTGGGAGATGTAAGTCCATATGCAGCGTGTTGTTGGATACATACCACGGCGCATTTGTAATATTTTTGATTGAGTACGTTGTATTAATGCGATGTTTGATTTGGATGCACAGCCCCATAACTCTACTCCATACATCCAGATTGGTTTTATAACAGTCTCATAGATTAGGGTTTTGTTTGCAAGCGATAATTTTGAATGTCTTCCAATTAGCCAGTTGAGTTCCTTAACTTTTAGATCTATTTGTTTTTTTCTTCTTCTTGAGGTGTTCCTTCCAATTTAGCTTATGATCTAGGTGCAAGCCTAGATATTTTGCCGTTTCCAGTTGTAGTATTTGTGCATTATTTATTACGACTGGTGGGCATATCTGTTTTTTGAGCGTAAATGTTGTGTGTACCGACTTGTTTTCGTTAACTTTGATTTTCCATCTGTGTAACCATTGTTGAAGGAGTACTAAGTGGTTTTGTAGGTTTGCCGATGCAGTTGCAGGATTTTCATGTCTGGATAGTATAGCAGTGTCGTCTGCGAATGTTCCTATTGTTGTATATTGTGTCGTTGGTAGATCCGATGTATATAGGACATAGAGCAAAGGCCCCACAACACTGCCTTGTGGAACGCCTGAGTTGATAGGGTGGTAGTCTGATGTTGCTTCATTAATTTTTATCTGAAATGTTCTATCGCTTAGATATGATTTTAGTAAATTATAGTATGGCAAAGGGAACGTTTGCTTAATTTTGAAGAGTAATCCGGGGTGCCACACTTTGTCAAATGCTTGACTAATGTCGAGAAAGACAGCTGAACAGTACTCTTTGTTTTCTAGTGCTTTATTTATGGTTTGTGTAATGCGGTGTACTTGTTGCACGGTAGAATGAGCCTGTCGAAACCCAAACTAATGAGAAGGTATCCAATGTTGGGGCAGTAAGTCTTCATGAATTCGACGAAGTATGAGTTTTTCTAACAGCTTTGAGGTCACCGGGAGGAGGCTGATAGGTCGATAGGATGTAACGTCGGTTGGTTCTTTTCCGGGTTTTCCGACCATTATGATTTGTGCAGCCTTAAAGCATTTTGGCCAATATCCTAGCATCAGGATTGCATTGTAGATATAAGTTAAGAGCACTAGGCCCTTTTTTGGAAGACAGTTATTTGATCCTAAAAATTATTTCAAGAATTTGGTATAAAATGTGCTTTGCGGAAGCCAGGCAATTATCAGCAACAAAATATTTTTGGTGTTTAAATAATTGTAATACTATTTTCTCACCATTTAGTGGAATGCAGCTAGTTTATTAATTTTTTTTGTCTGATCTTTTCCAACATTCTATTTTTAGAATTTGGATTTGTATATCACAATATAACAGTTCAGTATGCTGTGAAAAAAGTTGTATTTTAAGGTCAATTTAACGCAGTTTTTTGTTTTAAAAAAACCAAGTGTATTTAAAAAATTGATATTTTAGCTTCTCTTAAATATTCATATTCTTGACTTAATGTACATCTAAATTACATTTAGTAAAATTTAGATAAAAAAGTTGGTATACTTAACATTTCTTCTTTTCTCTTATTTGTATAAGCACCGATCTTTCCACTTTTGCTGTGTTGTTCTAAGCTTTTTAGTCATTGAGTTGGTTAAAGTTAAAGTTTCTGTGCCGTATGTCGTAAATGGCAGCACGCACTGATTGAAAACTTTTTAAAACCATCCGTAAATCACCTCTGAAGACCTCCCAAAATCTTCCATAAGCAGCGCAGGCAGTTATAACCCTTGTAAATAGTTTGTACATATGGCTTAAATGGCTTATAGGTTTGTAGTTCTTTAGTGAAGCAGTATCTACATAGCATTTTTTTTCTAAGTAGACCACGGCCGCTTATATTTATTGCGTCAGTAATCACCTTATTTTTTTAGCTGTATTGGTGTTCTTTGCTTTCTTTAATACTAAATACATATTTTCTAAGGTAATATCTGCTAATGATTTTAATCCTCGATTTATTATACCCTTTCTTAATGATAAAATGTCTAGCTGTAATCTGGAACAGCGTCTGTGTGTTTTTGAATCTTATACAGCAGTTAATAGTAATTTCCTACTACTTTCAATATTTTCTCTCTATTTGTGGTAATAGCTCCTTATATGGTTTGTTTAATTTCCTTTGTGTTGTATTTTCTGATATCTTTCCATGTAGCTTTTAATACTCGTTTGTTCATTCTTTTAGCTCTTCAGTTTTGTCGTCTTCTAACTTGTCATATCCCTTATTTTGTGCTCTGGACTGACTGGAGGCAGCGTTTTTTTTTCTAATTTTGCATTTATTGTTTAAGATCCCTGCTAGATAGCTTGCCTGCAACGCAGTTTCTAAGCTGGAGACCAGTTTCTACTTTTGTCATTTCTAACATCTGTCAAGCCTTATAATTTTTTTATCTGTGATAGTTAGAGACATAACGTTTTCAGTATTCAACTAAAGACCATAAGTCAAGTCCAGACGCCAAAAATCAGCCTGATCGGAACATCTCGAGACCGGTTTGACGGAAAGTGGCCGAAAATTATCGGTTCCGGCCGCTATTTACTTCCATTTGAATATAATTCACTGTCATTCGTTTCTATAAAATTTCATTAAATCCTTTAGTTTGGTTTCATGCATATGGTTCGCTCTGCTTTACCTGTCAAGCAAATTTTTGCTTGTTTCGTTTAAGCTATTAATGTTCGTTTCCAAGTCGGTGTCCTCCAACACTTTATTAATGTTTCGCTGAAATTTTTTAGCGTCTGGTGGGTTTACTCATCTTCTAGTTTATCATTTTATATCGTTTTTGCTGATATTATTTAATACTTTTGCTTTTATCATTCTCTGATCTCTTACAATACCAAACCTATTTAGTACCGACACGTTTTTGACTTTGTTTCTTTGTCAGTTATTATAAAATCAATCTCGTTTTTCGTGCGGCCCAGGTCCATCTTCTATTTGCTTTTTCATATAATACATCTGAAACATATTATTTTGAAGTAAGAAGCTTAAAATTGTTTCTCCGCGAGCATTTCTGCCTTCTAGACCCTATACTTCCAGTGAGGTATTCGTAACATCGGACTTAATCCCTATTCTGGCATTAAAATCTCCGCATAGAATCATATAATACGTTTTCTTTTCTGCGATATCCCCTGTTACTTTGTCATAGAATATATGCACTTCCTCGTCCGTATCGTCTTTGGTCGGTGCGTAAACCTGTATAATTTTGAAGCAGTATCTCTGACATACTATTAAAATGACATATATTACTCTACCTAAGATTTTTTTCACACATACAACTTGTTTCACTGTAGCGTTCGTATCTTATAATTCCGGTTTCTACTATGGAACTATCATCTTCACACATATAACAGACTTACTAGTTTTTAATTTTATTAATCTCCTCATCTTCTCACCTCACTAAGGCTAATCACGTTCCATTTCACGCTTTGTAGTTTGTTTTTAAGTTCCATTAGGCGTTCTTTTGCTAATAATAGTTTTGTCTTATGTTGTAGTATAACGAGTGCTTCTCTGAAAATCTTAGAGAAGACTCTTAATAGCATCAAAAGGATGTCAGCAATGTTGTCACTATACAAAAATAATGACTATAAAATTGCAACATGAGATAATAAAATTTAATACACCGTTCTCACACGATACTTAAGTTGTATATTAAGTTATGTTTCAAAGAATTCATTTGTAAACGTTTATCTACGCCCATGGAGACACGTCATTGAATCTAACAGTAAATATTTTAACTTGAAATTATAAATAATGAAAATAAAGTACACATGGAAATTTTAAATTTACATTCGGTAAACTGTGTTGAATGAATTTTATCGTATGCTAGACATACTGAAATGTTATTTATGATTTTGTCTCTTAGGTTTAAAATATAATTCTAAGCATCGTTTCTCATTATACTTGTTACAATCACAAACTAAATTATTTATTGTTGTAATAACGTAACAATTTACTTAATAATAAACTTGCAATGCTACCAAAGAAAAGTCCCCATTTTAACTTTTGTCACGCTCAGACCTTTGGCTGTGTCGCAGATTAAAATGTGCACCTAGTGTTATATGTGTGAGAGAGAAAATAGACTTTAGTGTCGAGTAATTCTACCAGATAACATTTTTAGAACGCATAGAAAAAAAAGGTAATGAATCATTTGTATAGTGCTATGAGTGCATTTGTGGGCAGTGTGGAAAACTGTGGAACTAGACAATCAAGGACAGGGGTGAAGCGTGTGGTTTCTTTTGAAGAAGTGAGTGCTTTGGGTATTCATACTGTGTTTTGGTAGATATCGAGTAAAAAGTAGGCAAAAGTTCTGCGGAGAAAGGCAGAAGCAACAGGTGTCCGGTAATACGCAAAAGCCAAGCATTACCCAGCATGCATTCTACTTAATAGTTGCAGACAACAAACCACATTCATTGTCTTGACAGATGCAACAAGTCTGTCTCACGGGACTTTGCTGACTATAATTTATGCGTACTTAAAGAAGACAAATGTCTGACCACCAATGGGTTTTCCAAATCCTTACTCCTCAGCAGAAATAAAAGCGCCTGAAAGTGTGCTAATAATTGCTGCAACTGTACATCGTGGATCTGAGTGTCTGATTACAGTACATTGTTGTTTTAACACAAGATGCTGTAAAAGAAACGCTAGCCTATGAAATGACAAAATATTGGAAAATATCGTCTTTTGATATCAGGGGGAAATTCTGCTACCCCATCCTTATAAGGGTATTATCAGTGAGCGATACCGCAAATCACTGAAGCGACCCCATCGGCGTACTCAGCAACGCTGCTATGAGAACTAAAAATGTAATATTTTAACATAACAATTTACGCGCAATGAAAGAATGATTATTAAAAGTTCTTTGCCAACGATAAGCTTTACTCGGTAATCCACAAGTAGTGTCATGTTTACACCCAACAAGTGGTTTGTAGCAGCTTTACGGAAACTGATAGATAGACGCCAAAATTGCATAGACGTAGAAGAACACCTCGAAAATATGTACTTACTTCTTTCTAATAAAATATTGGTAAGAAGAAAATAGTTGTAATGCTCTTCAGCGATTCAGATATTGTGACAATTGCGCATAATCATATTATTTGTATAGTAGTTTGTTTTTAGAAAAGAAAATCTTTCTATTAAAATTTATTGAAAACTTAAAAATTTCCACAGATATCTCAATTATGCAAATTAAATTCTCAGGTACTTAGATTCTAACAATCAACAATGTTTGATTATATAGTATATTTGTATGCAGATTGTCTATTGACGGTTTATCAATACGAAATATTTACTTTTATAATTATGGCGCTTACAATTAGCCTTCACTATGTTATTCCTAACTTCAGCTGGATGTCTAAACTGAACCTGCTTACACTATGTACAAGTTCTAATGGTTAGCCAAATATAATAGTCAGTCATTTTCAAAAAAGATCAAAACTGGACAACAAACACCGAGCGACTCCATTTATTTAGAATTAAGCTGCCACCAGTACAGAGATTTATAAACAATTGGTAGTTAGAAATTAAGCGCATGCTGACATAAAATATTATATAAAGAGCTACAAACGCGATATAGGAAATGACCGCCTTTTAAATAAATGTGACTAAAACTCTGAATACCCGTCATATTTAGGTAAAGATATTTCTAAAATTCTGACACAATATTTTCGAAAATAGAGGTAGCCATAAACTTGTCCAGAATCTGGTAGATTTCTAACTAAATGCATGACTATAATTATTCAGGGCGTTCAAAAGCATGAAGCTTAAAACTCCGATTGTGTACCAGTTCAAATGATTGCATGTGTTACGTAACTCTAGTGGATGATTTTACCGGTACCCATAGAAGCAAAAGTAGTGAATTATTTATACGGTGCTGTGAATCCATTTATAGGCAAAGCGGAAAGCCGTAGAAACAGACAATTATGGATAGCGATAGACGGTGTGGTTTCTTTGGAAATAAGGAGTGACTCTTGCAGAGATTAGCACCAAATCGCGGAACTGTGTTTTTCCGGATATAGAAGTTTAAAGAAAGTAAAAGCTGTGATAAGAAAGATAAAAGCACCACATTATCCAGAGTGTGACAGGGTTGACCATAAAGATTGGCAAATTACATTCCATGTACTACAGGTCTGTTTCCTAAAATTTTGTATACCATTTTGTATATTATACTTCATGGTAAAAATCTGTAAATCATGGTTTTCCATACCTCTCAGCAATAGGAGAAGTATGTGAGAGTATACCGACATTCCTTGAGTGTTTGGTTACAGCAAACGTATTATGATTCTTTCATGATACGCAGAAGAAAAACGGCTATTTGTAAAATTGCAGTAGAAACTAGAGGAATATTGTTTATTCTAAAACAAACGGCAATTGTCTTTTGGGAGAAGTAGGGAATTCTGCTGATAGATTGACTGCATTATGAAAACATTGTCGGTGAGTAGTACAGTACAGTGCGAGTAACTGAAGCGGCTCCGCCGACATGTTGACCAACACCACCACAGGAAATCAAGAGACTACGCCACATGTCAGTCGACACACCGTTGTTACCCTACAAGTTCTCACGAACACTATACGATTCACGTCACAAATTCTCAGGATTGTATGTATATGTATGCTCTATTTGATGTAATGAATGTAGAAATCTTCCTACAACAATCAGATTCATTCGGCTGGCTGTCCATAAATGGTGCCCTACTACATTCAAAATGTCAGAACAATGACAAAAGTGCATGGTACCCTTTTAACGAAACGTGTATTTGCTTCTCTCTAATAAAAATAAAATAGTCTTAATCTCAATAATTGATTTAAGCCCAAAATCTTTATTTCTTAGGTATGTCCAATTGGTAATTTTGGTTTATTTTTAAAAAATAAAATTTATGGGAAGAATTAGAGAATTTAATAAGTTTAAAATTAACATTTTTTTACTTTACAACTGCACATTTACAATTAGCCGAGTGGTTAACAAGGAAATGTGATTTTCAGTGGTACATTGTCATGAGGGAGGAAGAAACCACACAATGGCGGGCCCCGCATATACTAAGGTGTGGAGAATTTTGTTTTGAAATGTTTGTAGGAATTTGGGCATCCTGTAGGCCTACACTGGAATTATCATTGTTTTGTACACTAACACTTTAAATTTTGAAGATCTTCGTCCCACTAGCAAGTACATTTTCTTTATTTTGGGGTTCAGTTCCTTTTTCTTCTTAGTGATGTTGATTTTTCATGTGAGCCAACTATCCAGGTGCATGCCAAAATATTTCTGGATGGCAACCAAATCCGAATCAAAGCAAATTAATAATTAAAGAAATATTATATATATCACATAAAATATAAAGTAAATACATACATAAACTACCTAAGAATTACTCCAAAGTTTACTTATACATTAGGTGTTTGGTAATAAATTAATAAAAATTAGCGACTCTTTTAAATTATTTGTTATCCAAAAACTTAATAGATCTAAAGTACAGCGGTTAATTTTAATTCCATTATTTGTAGAAGACACTGGAACTAAGTTTCACGTCGAAATAATAATATTTACATAACTATGCTAATTAATACAATCTTATGAGTTATGCTAAAGACTACCACTGAAACTATTTACTTTGGCTAACTTCCAAGCTAATTTTCTGACCTACGTCGGCTTCGTAATTGACAAATAAAATAGTGGGATTCTATTTTCATATAAAAGAATTATTCTCAGCAATTGGCGCGTATTTGTTTATTATTTTATATTTAATCGAATAAACAAATCTATAACGTGACGAACATTAAAATTTTAATGATTCATTCAGCATCACGTCTATTTAAAATACCGAAGAGTCTCTTATCGGCGGCATTTAAACCACAAATGCGCATTCTCCTGTTCGAGCAGTAAAATTTCATTAAGCGCTTTTCTTTCCCGTTTAACGTCGGCACCTATTCGCCGGTACAATGCACTTTAATTACGTAAAAGCACTATAAGGTCCTTCTATTAGATATAGTATACTTCGTCATTAAAATAAAATTTTGTTTACCACGAACCGTCATTCTGCGACATTACCACTAGAAAGTTACGATGTATTCTAACAATTATGTAAATCAGTAAGCAACTTTAGACCGAGTTGCTTCGGCCTTGGCGTCAAAAGCTTTATTAAGCGAGATTTTGTACTAGCAGCGCCCAGCTTTGTGGTTAGGGCGCATTCAAGGAAGATTCTCGCCGGCAAATGTTGACCAGGCTGCGGCTAATAACCAGAAGGCGCTGTTAACTGGAAAATCTGCCGAACAGAAGTTAGGAAACTCCGATTTCCGTTTTATTTGATTAAGTCGCAAGTCGAGCTTTAAATGCGCATTATTTGAATTTGCATTTTATCCAATTTAGTTCTGTTAAAGGTAAGCAAAGAGAGTAGAAAATAATGTTGGTAAATTATAATAAATCCGTAGTAGTTGTTACAGCAACTGCTTTATATTTCCTATTTTGCTTCTTACATTTTTATTCAAAACTTTAGCCATTAATTCTGCTATAATGATTTAGCCCAGTATATTTTTATCTTGTTCTTTCCTGGTTTATTCGATGTCTCATCCTTTCTCCTCATTTATGTTTTTCTTATTTTTGTAATCTGTCCTTATCATTCACTGCTTCTGACACTTATAGAAATGTAATTATCAATTTTTAAAAATTTTATCATCTGTTTTTTGAATTGTTTATGTGCTCTGCTAATAAAAATTATTGTTGTATGGACTTAGTCCTTTTACTTCGTTAATAACTTGCATGTTACAATGTTAAAAATAATATATACATAAATAAATTAGTTAACAATTTTAACAATGATATAAAAATAAATTAATAATTACAACTAAAATACTTTATAAATAAGTTGCTAACGAAATAAAATAGTTTGGCGTTAACTAATGCTATCACGGTATTTGATGACTACAATTTTGTAAACAGTTAGCGGTGAACAGAATATATCAACTAGAGTTTGTAAAAAAATATTATTGAGCTTCGTACAACTAGAGCAGGGAGAATTTTCTTATAATTTTTAGAATAATTACTGCCAAAAATTTGTGTAATATTCAAATGACGCACATAAAGATGTGAAATAAAAGCTCAGGGAAATCAATCTCTTTGTGCGAAATTTTATAAATACAAATTAAATCAGAACTGAATCTTGTTGGTAGTGCAACCCTTCAAAACTCTTTCAGAACTATTTTATTAATATAAGCAAGACACTTTTAACTATGAACAAGTTAATGAAATATTGGAAATTTTTCAGAACAAATATTAAAACTCAATGTGCCCAGAGAAGTTAAAACCACAATCAAAGACAACACCTAGATTCCGAACGAATAATACTCGCATTAATCAGCACACCACTTATTAAGCAGTCATTTTCCCATAGAAGAATATTATGGTAGAAGATAATGATACAACATTTAAAAGAGTCACTGAATGGTAAATTCTTATTGCGTCATTTTGAAATAAAAATGTACTTTATAAAATGGTACATGAAATACATTTAAAGGGTTTAGGGCCATCGGCAAAAAAAAGAAAAACTATCATTTTAGAAAATGTGGAGATTACGGCATTGAAGTATAGCAGAAACGACAAAGATCTAAAGTAATATTCTTGAGCTACGTCTAACAAGGGCAAAGAGGTGTGAGTGAAATTAATATTAATTATCTGCTTATGACCAATACGAACAAGATAATCGGTAAATCAAGAAAGAAAAGGATCGCCTAAATCAAAAAAGAACAAATTGAGTGATTCATTTTGTCGAACGCTTTGGTTAGATTAACATATGGTGAGTCTACCTGGAGATCAATAGAAAGTTGATCTAATTTGCAGCTCTTAAAGATTAGCAAGTTAACCAAAGTGGAGAAAATACACTCTAAGAGTTTACGCATAGATGACAACAAGAATATAGGCTTATAATTTTTGATAGCACATTTATTATCTTATCAAAAATTGACAGAACAAAATTAGTTTCTATTGGTGAAGAACAACTCCTGTATACATGATTATTAATATTAAATATGTGATAAAAAGAAATGGAAACACTAGCAATGCAACACCTCAGCATAGAATTAGGAATTATATCGGGACCTTATGATTTATGGGAGTTGAAGCCCAAGATTTTATTTTGTATTTTACCACATAAAATATACTTTTTTTATTGTTAAGTAAATTGACAATCAGAATGCATAAGATCCTATAAACTAATATTATAAATGTGGTACGGACGTTGTGAGGGTCCGTCCAGTGAGAGTTCTTTTTTATGGGGAGCATTGCTAACGTAAAAGGGTCCATTCAGGGAGGGATTCTCTTCAATGGAGGTCGCTAAGCCAACGGTGCTTGTCTTCTGATGACTTGGTGGTGGAAGTTTATGCAGAAAAGGATTGCCACGGATGGAGAGTTTGTTGAGATGTTTCGTAGTTTTGTCGGGTATTACTGTGTTGAGAAATGGGATGCCAAGGTCGTCGTGTATCATCTGGTTGGTGATGTACCATGGTGCATCGGTGATGGATCTTAAGATTTTAGATTAGCAGCATTGCATAATAGCGAAATTTGATTTGTTAGTACAGCCCCAAAGTTTAATTTTGTGGGACCAGATGGGTTCGATGATGGCTTTATAGATGAGGAGTTTTTTATTTAACGATAATTGGGAATGACGACCTAGTAACCAGTAAAGAATTTTGATTCGAAACTCAATGTGTTTCTTTTTTTTAAATGTGTTTCCTCCAGGTGAGCTTGTTGTCGAGGTGAAGACCCAAGTACTTCATTGTTGAAGATGGTGGTGTCTAAATGTTGTTTAAGTAAAGTGGAGGACATAGCCCTTTGCGTAAAGTGAAAATTACCTGGATCGTTAACCTTTATTTTGCAGTTGTTAAGCCATTCTTCAAATTGACTAAGGTGGGTTTGGACGTGTTCGAATGCGAAGTTTAAGCCTGTATGCCTCGTAAGGATGATTGTGTCGTTAGAGTATGCGCTTACAGTTGTAGTTGAGGTGGTTGAGGGGTCGGAAATGAATAACTTATAAAGGAAATATCCCAGGACACTTCCTTGTAAAAACATTGAGACTTCATCGTTAACTCGTGTTCGAAATTGTCTGTTTACTAGTTAGGATTTTAGGAGATTGTGAAATTGAGGAGGTAAGATTTGCTGTATTTTATCTTTGAGTTCTTTGTGCAAAACTTTGCCAAACGCTTGGCGAATATCCAGAGAGACGGCTAGGAAGTAGGCTGATTGCTCGAACGCCGTATTAATCTCATGTGTGATTCAATTGTACTGTTGTATAATTAAGTAAAATCGACGGAAGCCAAATTGGTAATTAGGGATCCAGTTGGTTGCCGTAAATTCAGAGTCGATGATTTGTAGCACAAGTTTCTCGAGAAGCTTGGAGGTCACCGGTAATAAACTTATAGGTCGGTAGGATGTCGCATAGCTGGGATCTTTGCCAGGGTTAAGGATTAGTATTATCTCCGCTTTCTTGAATTCCGTTGGCCAATACTGAAGTCGGAGTATAGCGTTAAATATGTATGTTAGAAGCACTATTCCTTTTTTTGAAATCTCGTGGAGCAGCTTAGGTGTAATTTGGTCCGTTACTTACTTGAATTTTAATCGTTGGATCTCAAATTGAATTGTCTTCCGGTGTGAGTAGTGGTATGGGAGGAGGGGGTATTTCAGGTGGTAGTTGAAGGTCAAGGAGTTTAACATCGGATAGATCATCGTGTGGTTGAAATACTCCGGATAAGTGGAGTGCGAACAATTTTGCATTTTTCTTATCCTTCTTAGCCCACTTGGAGGAGTTTCCGTATTGGTGGGAATAGAGTTTGGGATTTTAGGGAAGATTTGATAGGTCTACATATTAAATTGTCGTGTCTGTTTAGATGTAGCTATTAAGTAAGTTATCCCTCGGGGTTTTGAATTTTGCCTTTTGCTGATTAACGAGGTTGTTGAGTTTCATTTTATCTAATGGACGATGGCTCTTTTGGCATTAAGCTCTCACTTTCCTATTTTGAGCAACTAAACGTTTAACTTCTAGGGGCATATTGGTAGATATTCCGAGTTTTCTGTTCCTTGGAGGGGTTAACTAGCTGTGCTGCGGATGTTGCAGAATATTAAAGTTGTTTACGGCAGCTTCTACTTTGAGTGGATATTTTGGGATATTTTTAGGCTAACTTTAGGTCGATACTTTTATTGAGAATTTGACGATATTTGTTTCAGTCTGTTGTGGCGTTATGAATCCGTTTGGGAGAGTTTATGAGTAAGACACTTGCACTGACATAGCTTGCAGATATGTTTGTATAGTTTGGTGATATGTCGTTAATAATAAAGACGTCTAGGAGGTCAAAAGTTTGTCGGGGTCTCCGTTGATAGGTAGACTTGTCGTCTTGTATGGCTTTGTACAGCTTTCTGCCTTTTGTGGTGATTAAATGGGAGCCCCACGAGGTGTGCTTCCTGTTGTAGTCGCCACCTAATATGAATTTGAGACCCAGGGTGCGAAAGAATTGTTTAAAGTCTTCTTTTTTGATGTTTTGCTTTGAGGAGTAGTAGACAGCCGCGACAGTTGGTTTATAAGAAAGACTGATCACCTTAATGGAGGTGGCCTGAACTGATTCCTCTTCATATTTGGGGAGAGCGTTGTGTTTTATACTTTGTTTTATTAATGTAGAGATTCCTGCATGTCCAATTTTATATAGATGGTTAGTGTTTTATAATTGGTAGTTTTGAATTTTGAGGTACGATTTTTCTGTGAAATATGTTTCGCTAATTAACAATATGTCAATAAAGCTGTGTTTTAGGAGTAAAATTACTTCGTCGCAATAGTTCAACAGGCCATTGGCGTTTCACTGTGCGATGCGGAGGAATTTATCTATTGCTTTGTTTGCTAATTAGTATTGTGAGCATGTTTAAAACCATGGTGTTTTGTTGGATGAGTTGGGATAACATAGATTTAAATTCAAAAAATTTGTTAAGAGTAAGGTTAAGGGACTGTTGTTTGAGTTTGCGGTGCCGTGTAACACTAGTGTACTTAGGTGAATGTGGAAAGTTTAAATATATGAGTTTGTCTGTTTACGGGTGGGGAGTGGAAAATAGATGGTCTAGTGATGGTGTTTCTGATTTTGTATAAGTTGTGGTAATGTGCACATCTTCGATAACTGGCCGGATAGTTCCTTCCACTTAGTGCACACGCTGCTGGCGTGTCTTTTCTGTTCTTGCAGCTAGCTCTGCTGTGATTGCCGCATTTGACACACACAATCTGAGGATTTATTTTTGTGTTTTTCTAATTTTCCTTGGTTTTATTGTCTTAATAACGTGCCAGGAATTCATTTTAGAAAGGATATTGTCTTCCATTTTGTCATCTGTCGTTGAGGCCAATCTAATTAGATGCTGGGAATTGTGAGGCGAATGGATCCCTGAAGATGGCATTGTCATAAATTGTTCCCGATTTGGGCGAAAGCAATTGCTTGGTCCTGATAGAGGTTGACTTGCTTGTGTAGTGTAAGATAACGGTATTTTCTATTTATAAAGGGTTAGTTTTGTAAGATGTTTGAAAATTGTGTGAGTGGGACATTTGGTTCTGTACATCATGATACATGGGCTGGCTTAAAGGATAGTTAAAGACAGGTCCATTTTCTGATGGAAACATTGTAGTAATTGTAAAGTAAAATTACCTGTTATTAAGTTTTTATTAGGATAGTACATAAGTATTTGAAGGAGCATAAAAGAATCTAGTCAAATTTTTAGCAAATAGATTGACCATTTATTTACAGTCAAAGGTAGTTTTGCCTTTTAAAAACGTTTTATTAGAGAAGCTATTGCTTTTTTTATCTGTTGTTTGATTTTCTTACTTATAAGATACTGAAACTAATCTTCTCTGTTTCTGTATATTATGTTCAAAAAGTTGTTTTCTTATTTCTAAACGTTATTTCAATAATAATGGTAAAGATCTATCACCTCACGTGGGATCACGGCCTGCTAACTGAGAAGTTAGAGCTCCCATTTTAATTTACATTTGAGCAGTTATATAAACCAAATAAAACAGAAACACAGAGGTTATTTTAAACATGTTTAAAATAATATTCATTTATTAAAAAGCTCGTAATACCTAGAAACGTATTACATTATTAAACAGTTTTTTATCTTTAATATATGATTTTAACTTTATGACAAAAATTCTATAAAAAAAACTTTTTATTTATTTAATTTTGTTGTAGCACCTTGTTATAAATGAGTTTTTAAAGAGCCTTAGCGTAGCCGAAGAAGGATTTGCAAATGTAGTTGAAAAGTGGATACAATTACCGAGTCTCAAATTTATTAATGAAATGGGTTGAATTAAGGGTTTTAGTAATAATTTTAGCCGCAACGTATCTATAAAAATAAAGTATCAAAAAGTTTTAGGTAAAAAAAATATTCTATCTGGGGATCTTAACTTACAGTCAAACGAATTCGTATTCTGCTAGCACTGTTTCAACTTATTTTATATTCCTTACGGTTCTGTAATTTTAACATTTGAAAGCTAAACTTATACATTTTTTCTATAATTATATGTCTTCCCAACCATTTTTATGTATCTAAATATGGATATGCAATGTATTGCAAATCAGACTGCAGGATAATTTGTAAATAAGAAAATCTTTTAGCATGTAATGTTCAAATTAATTCATTAGAATAGGTATGCGTAAAGAGACATATATAAAGATTTTATACTATACGTATACAGGTATAATAATTAAATGTGCAATCTGAAAGCGTTGGAATATGCCAAGCAGTACTATGGATCATAAAGAAAGCTGTTTACTTAAACTTGCGGTGTTGTACGACTTTAAAAATTGATTTCAATTTACGTTGTTAAGGATAGTACTTGTATTTTGTTGTTTAAGCTAAATAATACTCAGGCGGCTCAAGGCAAAACAAAAATCAATTTGTGAAATTATTGCTTCAGCCGTTAAAACAGCGTCTATAACATTAAGGGTATTTGTAAATAGTCTGAAGGTTTTAAAGTATTTATTAAATTTGACGGTTGTAATCTACAGCTTATGTTGTTGTTTAACTGTAGTGAGTACCAAATAACAGTCAAATAATTCTTTGAGTATAATCTCACTATAAAAGTTTACTTGTAGTATATAAATGCAATACCCTACGGGGCCTACTGTAAAAATACTGAATAATAAAATCATAACAAATACCTAGCAAGATATTTACATATAAATGGTTATTAGAAAAACCAGCAAAATTATTTAACTTTAATAATATAATATAAGAATATAATAAAAAATTAAAAATTATATTTTGCTAAAACGAATATATCTGACTTTGTTATGTTCGGTGTTAATAGATCTTGACATTTTACAACTATGATATTTTTTTGTTACCTACAGCAAACTGAATGAAATACATATTTTAAGTTAAATGCAAAAATAGAAAGATTACTCTTTTAATTGGGAAACAAGTTTTGCTATTAAGCTGTGAGTACTAGCTAACTATATATTTAATTGAGTTCGATTCGTGTATTCAAACAGCGCCGACGTGTTGTCATCAGTTTGCGTTTTGTGTTAAAATTTGTCAGCGTGCACCGCCCGTGTTGTAAAAACCGTAGACAGTTTCCGCGAATAGACTTGCCATATATCAGCGTGTTTATGGGGCTCCGCGCTCGTCATCGATACGGGCTAAGTCGCCCAGTCGCTGTATTGAGGGGAATAAGCGTTACAGTGGATTTTGTGCCATCGTAGCAGAGCTAGGATAACAAATTTTATCCTGCATCAAGTACTAGGAACTGCTATCCGAAATTACATAAGCGAGCTGTATAAATTAGATATCAAGTGTTATTTCTTAAGTAAAAGTGTAGAGCCACTGCACAAAGTGGAAAAGATAACCAAATAGTAAACTTAGTTTCTATTTATCTTGTTGCTTTTAGCAATTTAACAATTATAAATAGCCTACATGTTTGATGTACTGAATTACGGATACTAGTACCTTTCTATGATACTAATAAACACTGATCAGGAATTAAATAATTGTTCAAACCAATAAATGCGTCTGTAACAAAAACAACAGCAGCAGCAATTTTAATTTCAACAACCGCTCATAAAATTACAATCATTGCAATCACAACACAACTTCTTTCTTATCTAATGAAACAATTAAGTTAGCAAGGGACATAGATTTTAAATCCTGACTACTAGTGGTGAACACCACTTTATATACTATATAAAGAGCAAAATTACAACGTAATCGTAAACAAACAAAATTGTCAAATTACTGGCTTAGTGCGCCATTTACCCCAAATAAATACTTCTCATAGGCTTTGATTCCGAAGATGGGACAGAAAAAATTACTAAAATTCCACTATTAATATTCGTTATAGAAGTAGAGCAGTCAAATAATAATAAATATATCTGAAATATAGAATTGCTAATAAAATTTAAGATAAGAATTAATCTATTACAAGTTAAAAAAAATTTAATATTAAAAGTGTCAAAGGGACAATAACACAAAAAGCTATTACCACAGCACGCTAAAATGCGTTAAATGTTCAGGCAAACATTTAACGAAAAAGTGTAACAAAAGGCCGAAAGTAACAATGTGATATGTATCAACTGCCGGACAACAACTAGCAAACTTTAAAGGCCGCTTAATCGCAAAACAAATCCATAGAAAGAAGTATTTTTTTTTATATTTAAGACAATCGAATTATTAGTATGAACTCTGTCCAACAACTGGCAGCATACGTCCCAAAAATTTAAAAAGGCAGATTAGATCCGCAACAGAAATCGTAATAAAATGTACCTTAACAGCAAATTATAAACATTAATGATAAAAAAAGAATGACCACATCACTCAACCTACATCCAATCATAACCGGTTAAATAAATCATAATGCCAAACATCTTAAAAATTGCACTATGGAACGCCAATAAAATCAGGAAATAGAGACATGTTTATCAACATACTATATAGATATTATGTTAATATGCGAAACTCATTCCAATGTCAACTCTTATTAGAAGATGTCAGGGTACACTGTAAATACTACATCTTGTTCCAGTGATACTGTTCGTGCAGCAATAGTGCTCATAATAAAAGTATTGGTCAAACATTATGAACTACAAATATTATCTTAAAGATACTTCCGTTGTAATACCAAACAAAAACAAATGTGAAGATCAATAATTAAATTAACTGAAGGAAGAGAATTATATAGAGCAACAGAAGAGCAACAGTTCATCTTACTTAAGCACAGGTGAACCTACGTGTTGACCATTAGACCTTTTCTAAAGTTCCAGACTTATTAGACTTTTGCGTTACCAACTACGTTTCATAGAATTATTTAAAAACTGAATCCTGAAATCTATTTTTTAACCACCTGCATTACTTATTACATACAGCACAAAATTATTACAACATTAAAACCCGCGACGCTACTCTCAAGAAGGGCTGAGTGAAACTATTTAAAGAAATTAGTTAAAAAAGAATACAATTAAGTATGTCACTAAAAACGAAAAACAACTATTCAATATTACTGAACATGTCAATCAGACTATACAGAAATTAACTTGGAAAGTTACGCTACATTACAAAAACATTACCAACACGTTATGGTATATTATCCTGTGGGGGGCGCGGTGGCTTAGATGGTTCAACCAGTTGGCTCTGTCCTCTGGCCGGCGCGCGCGAGTTCGAGTCTCGCTCAACCCAACCCATGGGTGTGTGTGAATGTCCTAGCATTAAGTGCATGTTAGTGGACACAATAAGCTCTTGAAGCTGCAGTGCCTGTAAGTGCGCCAAAAAAATACTATCCTGTGATCATTAAACAAAAAATACAAGAAAGGCGAAGACTAAAAATAATCCTCCAAAATGTTTAAAATCCCAGAAATAAAACTAATTTATCTAAGCTATTCGTGAATTAAAAAATCAACAAGCAAGTGCATATAGTAGTATAAAAAGTTAACCACAACCTGCACTTAAAACGATACCACTCACCGGTATTCTTAGATATTAAGCAAGTCTTTGATAGGGTTTGGCATACCGGATTGTTATAAAAAATTAAGAAGACTATTAATTAAATACCATAAACTGCTAAAAACATATTTTTCAAAAACAAGTTTTTATGTTAAATTTAAAGGCGCACAATCATTAACTCGGACAAATGCAGAAGACACTGTGGTTCTAACATCAGACAATAATCCACAAGCAGCATCGGTTTAAGTAACTTTTACTCTTGGGAAAAAAACCTGGCCATCAGTTATATTGAATATCACTCCGACACCTTAATAAGATAACGTAAAGTACTTATAGATTAACCTAGATAGGTGCCTGAGCTAGAAGACTCATATAGTAAAAAAGATTCCAACTTGGCTTAAAACTTCAGGAAATGCGCTGGATGACAGAAAAAATATTATTTATTACCACAAAACAAAATACCAATGTGGGCTTATGAAATCAAAATTTGGGGGTCTGGTAGCAACTCTAACCTGGAGGTATTACGATTCCAAAATAATGTAGTAAGCTTGGATTCTGAATTATGAATATAAAGTGAAAGTCATGAGCACTTATACCCTCAATTGGGCCGCCTCTCCCCATACACCCATCAGTCAAGCCATTGGTTAATCCTTTGTATGAACTTGAATATGTCTGTCAGAGAGGTAGCGCTAATGCTGACCAGAATTCCCCCCAACAAAGATCATCTAATTGGAGCAAGCGCAGGACATTCGTAAAAACTTGCTTTGCCGTCTGGTCCTTCAAATTGCAGCCTCGGCAGGATGAGTTAGCTACGAGGCCTATTCTGTACATATGATTTTTTTAGTTTGTAGTATCCTAATAATAATATTCCTGATACGAGTTGCAGTTTGCTTCTTCTTTGCAGAAATTAGCCATATTCGTTATATTTGGAATAGCTAACCTGGCATGTTGGCATATCTTCATATTAACCGATCTACTACTATGTTGATTGTGGCAGTATACAGCCATAGGATAGCCTTTGGTGAAGGACCCAAAAGTTTTCCCATTACACGACAATATTGCCAAAATGCTATGCACAATTTTTTGGTTTTATCTACTATGTGCCTTCCCTAATTCAGCTTTTGTCAAACATATCTCCTATATACTTGACTTCATCCGAAAAGGTAAGGAATGTTTGGGACAGTCTAGGCACCCTATGGACTTTGACCTTTCTTTTTTTCGTAAATAGTATCATTTCTGCTTTGAAGATATTGATCGATAATAAGCGTTCTATATATCACTCCTCAGTTATTCTAAGAACTGTTTGCGTTAAGTTGCAAAGCACCTATTTGTATTTTTTGCGCTTAAGATATGTCTTTCTTAATGGATCCATGTTCACTGCAGCCTATGGCTTATTGTGATTACACTAATAAAGTAAATTTACAACCAATCTGTAATTGATGTCTCCTGAATCAGCAGATATAGGTCCTTTACAGGATGTGTCTGGAAATTTTCCGGTTCCAGGATTGGTTTCCCGAATATACGTTGCCTTTTCCTGCACAGCCCATCGCATTTGCATAGGATATGTAAGGCTGTTTCTAGTTCCTTGTTACAAAGTCTGCATGCAAGATCACCATTGAATTAACCAATTTTCCAGAGGTGTTCTTTTACAGTCGTATGTCCTGTAAGAAACCCTATGGTTGTCTTTAGCTGTGGCCTACTTAAGTTAAGAAGTTTTGCAGCTCTCCTTTGGCAAGGTCCCTTATTGAAGGTTTTGCTGAAATAATGTCCTGGTCGGTTCTACCAGTACATTCGATGATGAGTGCGTGTCCTCTCCTTAATAAAGCTTCGGGCAGCACTTCGTGAAATTTCTAAAGCAGGTTCTATGCCTATATAAGCCTCACTAGATCCCTGCCTGGCCATTTCATCGGCTTTCTCATTGCCGTAGATACCGCAGTGCTCAGGTGCCCATAACAGTTTCACCGTGTTGCCAGTGCATTGATTATGTTATCGGCATAATCTACTGTGTAGAATCCTTCACCATTAAGTAGAAGTAACAATACGCTTCTTTGATGGCAGCCTTTAAATACTGCGTCTGCCGTTGTTTTATCTCCCACGGTAATTTTTACAGCACTGTAATAGAATTCATATTGTAGGGTATCATTTACTTATCTCTGCCAAAGACAATTGTCAAAAGCAATTAATTTGTTAATTCATATGGCCAGGACGGACATTTTGTTGTCCAGCGATTTTTCTAACCGCCCTACTACCAAGTGTAATGCAGACTCCGTAGACCTCCCTAAGACGTATGCATGCCGATTAGAGTGTAGTGGACTAGTTACTAGTACATTATCTCTTATTTCTCTGTCACAAAGTCTTTCAAGTATTTTTAGACGGAAAGGCATGAAGCTGATTGAACGATAAGATTTGGCCTTAAAAATTGTCCTTGAGGCTTAGTTTCAGAATAAAAACTAGTTTTACTTCCCTCCAATTGTTGGAGATGTACCTTAGGAAATGTAGCTTTTAAAGATTTATAAAAGATATCTAGACTGCATTGCAAAAGAGTTGGAAGTATGCCATCCAACCATGGCAATTTAAAGAGTTGAAAGGACTTAATTTCGCAGATTACTTTATTTTCATCTAGCATATGGTTGATTATTTCCCAAACCTTCTCGGTAGAAGTTTAATTAGAGCCTCGCCCCTTATGAGCAGATTTCGACATCGCAGTCAGAGAAGTGTGTACTCACAAGTACCTCCACTTTTTCTTAAAGTTAGTGTTATAAGTATTATTCTTACGTTTTAGACTTGCTGCTGCTGCAGCTTCTTTGACTGAATTTTATTAAGACGAACCGAGTGTTTGTAGTTACGGTTGTATTACAAAAAGACTTCCATGACTATCTCTGTCTCAACCTTATTTCTTTTCTAAATTTTTCTTTGGTAATGTTTATTCATCTCGTCGATCCCGTTCTCTTTGCTTTATTTAACAGTTTGGCCACTTTATATTTCGGCTTCAGAAGCCGTTGCACCACGAGAGGGTGATACTGAAAGTTGAAGCTGTCTTCAAAGGGCGTGTTTACTGAAAAGACTATACGATAGAGTTTTGCAAAAGGTCGGTATCTTTCTGCAAATTCTCTACAATTGAAACCTTATTAGAGATATTTTGCATATAGCAGTCTGTTAGTCGATCGACGTAGTAAGGATAATAACTAATGCAAGTATGTTTCCAATTGATTACTCTAACAAGACATACCCGTCTCTATGATTTAGGAAGAACTTCAACGTGCCAGCACCAATTACCAAGACAGACTTAGTGCCCACCTCAATAATTTAGCCATTGCGCTTTTAAAAGCACAGCACGACAAAGCACGCAAAAGATGCGATTTGCTAGATCTGGTTAGTAGATTTAACAACTTTTAGTGTACTTTCTAGGTTTAGATTAATTTTTCGAGATAACGCAATTATAGTTTATTATAGTATAAAGAAGTACTGTTACTTCCTCACATACTAATTCAAATAATTTATTTAATGTTTATATTTAACGTACTACAAATATTTCAAGTAATAAATATGTGGAAAAATTATTTAAATTCTTTTTGGGTATTTGCTATATTGCAATCAAAGACAATAAGGATATTTTTATTTATACTCCTTTAATTGCAAAAACATATTAAAATATATTTTTATAATTCTCAAATTTTGTTAACGAAATTTAAATCAACTGTTTAAAATTCGCGTGCCTTACATTTTCTATGTAATTTGGATTTTGCGTGTGACATTTTTTATAAGCGCAGCCAGGTAATAAACAAACTTAGACACTCTAGACTGTGTTCATCCCAACTGTTCTAAATGAAACAGAACCAAGACTGACTGCACGCCAACTATTAAAAAGACGTACTCTAGACCTCTGACTTTACGTAGACAACTTAAGCGCTTATTTATAGGCAGATGAATGCGGCGACAAATCCAATAAGTTAAATACTAAGGAACTGAAAGACGAGCTGTGCAACATCCACAAATCTTCAGTAGCGCGACTTATTTATCTGCATATATTTCTGCATATCCTGCGTTCGCGTTCTACTAAAAGTGGCATCTTATTTGTCATAGAAATACTTTTATACGTACGTATTCGTTACCTTGATGTCATGCTGAAGTTAGCACGATACAAATAGAAGTGTTGGCCACATAGCTGTACAATTTAATTTTTTTAATTGTACTTTTTGTGAAAATAGAACTAAAACGTAATATAGCTAGACGGTTAAAAATTATAAGAGCTTCTGTTCGATTTCAATATTTTTTGAAATATCTATTGACCTCCCTTGCAAGTGTACATCAATGAGCACTTTTGCACCAAGTAATTTATTGCGACTTACTGGTTTTATGGTTTATGCAACATCTAAATGTTGATCTGCCGAGTATCAAAAGCTATTTTTCAGCAGCGCCAAATATACATCAAGTGCCACATTATAAAGAAATTTGGCGACTACAACGCCGCTCTATTTTTATTTTGGGCAGCCGAATCCCTAAAATAAACTGCAACTGTTTTGCCAAAACACTTAGCGGAGCACCGAGTTTAGCGATAAAGGAAGGTTAAATTCAGAAGATCTTTATAAGATGCGGTATGCTGATTACTGTTTTAAGATGAAACTCGGGCGGAATTGGGCTACGTCTCTTTAACGCTATCGTTTAGACGTGGACAGCGGTGTCAAAAATAAATCCAATCGTTTCGCCTCTTAGTGGTGTGCCACACTGTCGTAGTTTTATATAAGTTCTCTTTTGTTAATAACATAATTATATATCAGTGACTTATGACTATTATTATCTCCAATGTTTTTTAACATGTAACAATTTTTCAAAATTTAATTGTTTTACAGTATTTGTAGTGTTAGGGTTGAGTATGCAAACTACCTTATCTTTGAAGGTTTTTCAGTAATTTATTGCGTATGATCCGGAGAAGCACCACATTGCTACAGAATTGATTCAAAGTATACTTTGGTGTATTATTTCATGTTTACAAACGCTAATAATAAATATGTGCTTTTCAAGCCAATAAAAGTACTTAAAGTGTAAACAACCGTTACTGCTAAAGCATTTTTTACGCACAGAATTGAATGTGCAACAGCTCAGACATATTTCAGAAAATATTAAACGATTAAATTTAGTCTGGGATCTGTTGCCAAACAACTAAAATAAATACAATTGTGACCATCAAAAATGGGGACCAAGGCGTCCAGAGGAAGTGAAATAAATGAGTTTTCTGCTCGAATACGAATTTCGGAGCTAACATATTGGTCGCAAATTTTGTTAAAAGACTTTTCAAAACCACTCGTACGGTGTCGATGATATTTTGCACGCATAATCCTTGAACTGGTATCTAGTGATGTACTTTAGATTTGTTTGACCTACTTATCAGCTCAATTAATTATAAATTTAAACATTTTTCTAAAACAATTTGATTTGCCTGGAAAAATGATAATTTATATAAATTAAAAAAGTTAATCTACTATTATATCAATATTTGCGTTTTTGCCGGTTTATTTAGACGTTTCTTACAACCAGAACGAATAAACTTTCTTTGTCTTTACTATTTTGTTGCTGAATTATAATCTCTTCTGTCTTTTAATGTTCTTAACATTTGGGCGTAGATATAAATCAAACAGAGATTTGGGCATGTCTAAGTTGTTTGTCTTTGCTGTCTAAAAACACGTTGAAAGATAATCAGAAATCTCCACATTTTGACTGTTATTGTAGATTTACTCCGTTTAAGTTATCTCGTCCATATATTTTCGCTTGTATTTCCTACGAGCTTTTATAGCTTTCTTACTTTTTATGCTGCATTCTTTCTGTTATTTATTTCGAAGATTTACATTATTGTTCTTTAATTTTGTTTTTTTCTAATAATTTCCAAGTATTTTTCTCATCTATATTTTCTTAAGAGTTGCTTTGTGATTTAATACTTACGATATATATTACGATAATACATATGATAATAAAAGCACATTTGCAATCTTTCTACATATTTTATATTCTTTAATTACACTTAAGTTTATTGTCATTTTTGTTAACATGCTAGATGAGTTTGTCCTTTATGTAGTTATCCTGGATAATGAATAATAAACTCAATTATTTCCTTTTTAGTTCCTACTATAACTCTAGCAATTAATAAATAGGGATCTGTATCCTTATTTGCACCTACTTAATGCGGGTGTCTACCAGTCTGGTTTTATACATATATGGTCAATCTGGCTCTGTACTTTTTCATTTGGAAAAAATTATGTTTCTCTGCTGATCTTGAAATTGTGATTGCTGAAAAATTTTATTAGTATTTTACCATTTTCATTTTTTTTCAGCACCAGACCATAACATTTTAAAGACGTTTTACTTTTGTTACTCCTTTTAATTTTAAATGTCCCATCAGAATCATAGTCTCATCCTTCTGTGTTGCTATTATAAGTTCGGTTAGCATGCTGTAAAAATGTTCCTTCCTTTGCACTATTGCTACTTCAATCAATGTATAACATTGTACTACAGATAGACACTACCTACCTAAGTCAAATTTTGCCACAAATATTCTCTCAGATATAATATTTGCATTATTTCAATCTATATAATATGACTATTCTGTACCGATGCTTCTCATTCTTCTAGCCCAGAGTAAATAAGTCTGTAACTCTTATTTACTTTTTTCCATTATAATTTCATATATATTACACTCACTTATTCCTAGTACATCAATATAGTGTTTCCTGAGAGTTGTTCTATTTTATCTTTCTGGTACAATGTGTTAACATTCCAATGACCTTTATTTAGAATCTTTTTTCCACTTTTTACTATTTTTTATAATTAAAATATTACTTATCATACTTCTTCATTATAACCGTTTTCTCATCTGCTTGTCTTACATATTATCCGTCCTTTTTGTTTTTGGATCACTTTCTACTGTTTGCATTTTTACAAACTTTTCTATTATTTTCTCTAATTTATACCTCCCTTTCTTTGATCATTTTTCGGTACTTTACTTTAACACAACTCCTTTTGTTTTTCTCGTAAAATTGCCTGTATGCGATGCTCATCTAATGTTAGGTCATCTATAAAAATATCGGGGCAACTCCTTTCATTGCTGCTGTGCGCAATAAATATACTGTCGCTATAAATTTTCTCAACTCGAATGCAGCATCAATGCTGCCTACCGGACAAAGCTTTCTTCATTACATGCTTCTGTTCGTAATTTACACAAGCAGGTTTATCTTCCGCAAGAAGGGCCGAGGTTTAATATTGATTATAAAAGCTCAAGGCTAGTGGTACCTTTTGCATTGCTTAATTTATGTGCAAGCCAACACGTTGATGAACACAGCCCATCAGTTCACCACTTCAACAGGCATACAGGTTTGAGGTCAAATTGCAAAAAGTAACAAACATGTTGTTTCTTGGGGGAGCAGTTTTGTTTGCAATTGTCACCGTTTTGCAAGAACTGTCAGTTAAAAACTGACACTGTAAAATACTTGAGTCTGTTGGGTTTATTTGGGAGCATCGTTAGTGGCTTACCAATGTACGTATTATAAAGCACTGACATTTACCATTATATTGAATAATTTAATTGCATCGTAGTTTAACTTTAATTTAAAAGGTTTATATATTTTTTTGCTTACTTGCTTGTGAATTAAACAAATGAATTGACGAACAGTAAAAGAAATTGATGAGAATACATATCTCCTTGATCCAACATTTGTGATTTATGATAATCATTTATAAATGGACTGAAATATGCACATTAAACATTAGTTACGCTTTGTGGATATCATAATCAAAATAAAATGGGGGGGTCTGTATAGCCATCCCCCAACCTGAACATGATTTCAAAAAATTAAATATTTTTAAAAACCAATTTCAATTTTCAGCCAGAATGTAATGCACCTATGTATTCTGTTACGTAAGATAAATAAGTTTTAGTTTAACAATTCATATTTTTTATTAATGACAAAATGAGTAAAAAATCTCAGTTCTCAAGATCTCCGTTAATTAATTTTGATAGATTTAGATAATTTTCCTAAATCTTTATTATAATACAAGAATTTGAGACTCCAGATTAGTGTATTCCTGGAAAACCATGTTATCTAACAAATATAATTTGAGGTTGCAAACCAATAGTTTTAATGTACAAATTTACGAAAAACCTTGAAATACCTCTCGTAAATTAGACATTTTAAAACATGTGACAGAATCAAAAAGAAAGCACAGAAAAGAATAAGAAGACAAGAAAGGCGAGTAAAAAAAGGAAGCATAAAAGTTTATCCAACCAAAATGGATTAAGGCAAAACAGATTATAACACAGCATAAGATAGAATTAAAAGAAAATATGGAAGGCAAAGCAAAGTAGTAGATATTGAGAATATATAGTGAGGATTAGAAAACGAACAAAATACAAAAGTATTGAAAAGACAATTTAATTATCCTGACACATAAAAAAGAAAAAAAATGGAATATAGAAATTATAGAGCCATATGTCCAGCTTCAGTGGTTCTTAAGTTTATGCTAACATAATTAAAGAAAAAATAAAAATAACGGTAGGAACCAAATTATAAGAAGAACAACTAGCATACATAAAGGAAAAACAAACATTGGATGATATAGTCATATTAAAGAATTTAATTGAAAAGAAGAATAAAAAAGAGGAGAAAATATATTATTTTTATTGGTCTCGGACCAGCTTGTAGCACAGTAAAATGAAGTAAAATATGGTAAATTATGGAGGAGCTGCAAATAAAGGATAAAATAATTAAAAGTAGTTAAAAGCGTGTATAGAAAAATAAAAGTCTGACATAAATACTTATTGAGTTGATATTTTTTCGTTGGACATTAAAATGTAATCTTAACATTTACATAGAATTGATTATGTGCATAGTTTAGAAATGATAAGTTAGCATGGAAGGTTTACTATCTATCGCGCGGTAACTGATGTTGATGATATTTAATTGATGGTTAATTCTTGAGTAGATTGGTGACAGTCGTAGGTGCCATTTAAATTACAACTGTATATTTGAATTAGAAATTCTGCACCATATAGTGCATGTCTATTTGTACAATGACATTGAATATAGGAAAAAGGGGTAAAACACTGCTTCCGTATAAATAATGTGATGCGTATGTATTGCACAGTTTACGTGCCAACTCTTTTAATTTATATTTTAGTATATTATGCACTTTGTTCTGCGACGGTTAAAACAAGCGATCGGTGAAATGTGTGATCTCTCAGACTTCGAAAGAGGGCAAATAGTCAATGCTCGGTTAGCGGAAGCGTGTGTGGCAAAAACAGCTGAATTGTTTAATGTTTCACAAGCGACAGTATCCACGGTAATGACAGCATACACAAAACATGGTAAAACATCATCGGCGAAGAGGAATAGTGGCAAGTAGACAACATAAAACTACCGCTACAAAAGTGACAGCAGAATTTAACACTCACTTGAGTAATACTGTTTCGACAAAACAGTACGACGGAAGCCGTATAAAGCTAATATTTACGGAAGGGCTGAAATTGCAAAATCCTTTATAACGGAAGCCAACGCGAAGCTGCGAAAGAAGTGGTGCCACGATTATAAAACCTGGGTACTTGATGATTTAAAGAATGTGGTATGGTCCAATGAATCATCGTTTACATGGTTTCCTGCAAACGGCCGGATTTATATATGGAGAACTCCAAAAGAAGCCTATGATCCGGACTGCCCGCTTTCTACACTCAAGCATGGGGGAGGTTCCGTTATGATTTAGGCGACTATATCGTGGTACTCAGTTGGTCTTCTCATTCACACCACTGGTCGGATTACTGTGAATGAATATCAAAACATCCTCAATGATAAAGTTCTTACTATAACCAGCATATTGCTGCCAAACACTGCTATATTCTAAGAGGATAATGTACCCAAACACAGTCAAAAAGATTCAGTCTTCGTTTGAAGAGCATTAGAATATCATCAAACATCTTCTCTAGCCAGCACGTTTGCCTCAACATAATTGAATCGCTATGGTGAATTTTAGAACAGAGAGTGAAAAGCAGATTTTCATCTCCAACATAAATAAAGCAATTGGTGGATGTTTTGGAGCAAGAATTGGTCCACATTCCCTTGGAAACTATTCAGACACTACGAATCTATTCCTCGAAGAATTGAAGCTGTTATAAAAGCAAATGGTGGCCCAACACATATATTAACACTTAGGATCGTTATGTAAAATTATTATCAGCACTAAGATGTTGTATCTACAAATCTTACTATTTACATTAAAAATATTGAGAAAAAGTGTAGTGTGTGTAAACATCCATATCTTGCTAAAACTTCTACATTTTGATCTTTTACGCAATAATATTTTATCTGATTGTAGCTTTAATGCTCTGTTATAAAAATTGTAAGTAAAAATGTCAAAATAAAAGAAATATGACATAACGTCTTACACACTTTAAGGATAAAACTTTCATAAAACCTAAATTTATATTTAAGCCATATACATATGTGCACTAACATTGTACTTTTTACATATCTATAACCTTTACTTACCACATTCTAGCCCATACACGTTAATAAAGTAATTAATTTCGATGCTATCTTTTTCGAAACAAGGTTGTTATATATAAATATATATTTTGTATTTCAAGTCAAATGCATTTTAAATACAGATTCCTGATATCCATGTTTTAATAGCTAATAACAGAAGCGCTGTTCAATATTACTATATATGTCACTAGTATCAAATTTGTAAAATTTGAAGATATAAATTTTTAATTATTAGAGTAAAAGCAAAAATGTGAGACTTCAACAGTAAAGTAATAAAACTTTTATTTTTTTACTTTTGTGTTATTTGATATTGGACTTAAACAATAATTTACTGTTTTAAAATTTATTGCCACGTACATACACAAAATTTGCCACTTACGTCAAACTCCCCTAGCAAAGTTAACTTTATCTTTTGGTTTTACATCAGCAGATGCAGAATCGTATTCCGAATTACCTTGAGCAATCGCTATAAAATGATATGCTGCATCTGTTTTGAAATGTTATTTATGGTGTAGTAAATTTATGTTATTTTTAAAATTATTATGCTGCACTTCAAATTTATTCGCTAATAAATTTCGATAAATAGAATTTTACTTTTTCCAAATTAAATGAAACTGAACGAATTGCAACTGTTGTGTATTGTGGTATTTAACTTTTTGCGCGAAAAAATACTGTAAAATAAGGGATACACAATTTCTCATATAAGATACGTCCAGAAAGTAGTAAGACTAATTTCAAAAAAAATTTAATTAATAATTTAGTTTAGTTTATTATTTATTAGTTAAAAAAATGTTTGTATTTTCAAATTTGACTAATTAGCAAACCTATTCGTGGCAATTTAAAACTAACAAACTTTCCATATATTAGTCTTAATTATACGAGATATTTTTACTTTTAGGCACTCAATTCGTTCGATTATAAATCTACATATGCGCTAATTTTAATTTTTAGTCCACTCGAACGTCTAGTAAGAGTTTTCGATAAGATAAAGATAGTATTGTATGGTAAGTACAAGTTATACGTGGATCATTATTTATAAAAATGAATGTGTAAATGTTTGCAACTTTTTTAGACTGTTAAAATGTCAAAATTGGATAAATACTAATAGTCAATTAAGTAGATATTTCTAATGCAACTAATATTCCTATAAAAAATTATAAGTTTATTATATTACCAAAGTCACATAGAATCCAAGTTAAACACGTAATAATTTTATGTGTTTGAAATAGCTTCATTGCATTTTACGTCTACATTACAGTTAAAACATAATTCATTTATAACTGTGGATTGCAACCTTACGCATTTATAAAATGTAAAACAACAAATCAGTTTCAGTAGGAACCGGCTGTTCTTCGTAAATGTTTACAATAATGCCACACAGATTTTGCTGCGCCATCATGATAACACGGTTTTCTCCTTCGCATCCGTTGAAAATTGCTTAGAAGGGGCAAAATTTATTAAGTTCCTGCCGAGTGTAGACGCAATTTGCTGTTATTATGCGAAATACTTCGTTGCGTTCACGAAAATCTTTTTTCATTTCTGGTTACAACGCCCTTTCAGGGTTGATATCGAATTCCAACAAACCTCACACATCATCTGGGAAACTCAATACTTGTACAACAAAATTTGTTAAGTAATATAAATAAGTTTTTAGCTTACTGAATTATTACAAATTTCATCTTTACATCTGCAGAGCTTTTAAGCTTTTTAAATTACATGCAATAATAAATCATTGCAAATTAATTGTTTTATTTACATACCGTCAAAGCTACACCATGATAGATGCCTAAAGCGTCAGTCGTGCATTGATATGTTTGATTAATGCATGGCGCGTTTAGGCGTTTCGTATCGATTGCGTACCTATTCCAAGATGCCCGGTATCCAGGTAATGATTTATTGCACGCAAGATCCCCAACACCCTGTTAAGCTGCAAATATCTGTAGCATTACTCGTTATGCCAGACTTAAACAAACACCAAGCTAAGGATTTTCATTACAGGCAGCCTGTAAAAGGAGTCTGTTGAAATTTGACAACACGTAGCGAATTTTTAAACGAGCTTTGCTTTGCACGACGAAGCTTCGTTTGAGGCAATTGATTTGAGCAAACTTTCGAAACAAACTTTGAAGTTGACAAAGAGTTATAATGATTACATCGGTTTGTTTCGTAATTGAGGACTTGTAGAAAAGCTTGCTCTTTCCTCGAGAATGCCTTTAATTGCCCAATGTTGTAGAATTAATTACGGAAGTTTTCAAACAAAAGTACCTACATTAAGACTTATTGTTAATTGCGCTGTTCACTGTGATTAGATATTTAAATGTTTTATCTGTATTGTAATGGCGCAATCTTTTTTTTTTAATAGAACAACTTACAGAACTAAAAATACACTTTTTCTTTCCTTCTTCTTTAGCCTTTAAGTCATTTAATTTAGTACATAAACCTTCCTCAATTTTCATATGATTTTGTCCGGTTTCTCTCTCTTCCAGTAGAAGTCTTCTACTGTTTTTAGATTATCACTCTATCTTATTTAAATATTCTAACCATGATCACCATTGTTGTATCTGTGTGCTCCATTTTTCGTCTAGTTGTGTGGCATTCACATAAGGCAAAGTTTTACTTCAGTCTTGCTACCCTTTTTCATGCATCTCTTACTTATGTTACTTTTCTGATGCAGATATTTATTTTCTTATTTGCTAGTTTTACACCTATCTATTCTTTTCATGGATATTTGTGTTTTTACTATTTTATTCATGTTTGCTTTAGCCAGTGTCTAAATTTGTTAGCTGTACGTCAAAATCGAAAGAATACATTAGTCGAATACTCTAAAATTAAATACTTTAAAAAATTATTCGATTTAAAATGATTATATTATAAAAAAATAATAAACATAGATGCTTAAAATTAATTTTATATTACTAATATTTTTTTGGCATACCAAATTGTAGGTGCTCAATATGTCTTTCTTGGAATGCACAGCATATGCCCATACGGTAGGCAAATTCGTCCTAAACACCTGCGAGCATATTTGGATCCATTGCTGCCACGGCTATTGTTATGCGATTCCGCAGTTCGGTCACTGTAGTTGGAAGAGGAGGCACATAAACGCAGTCTTTTATAAACCCGCACAAGAAAATCGCATACAGTGAGGTCTGGCAACTTTGGAGGCTAGTGATACGTAGCTAATCGTTAGGTCCCATACGGTCAATCCAATGTTGCGTAATCTGATTATTCAAAAATTCTTGGACTTCCAGGCTCCTAAATGGTGGTGCCCGGCCCTGTTCGAATATTAAGACATCTGAATCGTTCTCTATATTTTGGGAAAGCCAGTTTTTAAGCATATCTGGATATGTGATTCCAGTAATAGTGTTCTCTAAGAAGAAAAAGGGACCGTAGACTCCTTTGCAAAAAATTGTACAAAAAACATCAAGTTTAGAGGAGTTTTTCTCACTCTGCACAATTCGGTGCGGCTGCTCCGCACCACATATTCTAACATTATGGGGGTTTACTTTACCACTTACATAAAAAGTACCCTCGCGATACAACAATATATAGTGTTACAAAATTGTTATTGTCTGCCACCTTGTCGACCATGAATTCACACACCACTCGTCGTTGCTTGTCACAAAATGAAGAGCTTGCATGAATTGAATCCTGTACGGTTTCATAATTAAACGTCGTTGCAAAACACGCCAGACAGACATTGAGGAAATGTTTAGTTCTCTACCGACAGGGCGGGTGGATTTTTGGGGGCTACGTACAAAACTCAGCCGGATGCGCTCCACATCTTTGTCTGACACATGTAGACGATCAGTGCATTTTTCTTCGAACAGACAACTAATGCTCTGAGCAGTAGGAAGTTCAATACCATATTGTCGTCGAAAATTACGCCAAACAATTGTTACGGACTCACACTTTGTGTAGAACACAAAATGATTTCTGTTGTCTAGTCGCCGTCTTAACATACATTAAAGTGATAGGTGAACGAAGCGTGCTGGTGCTACCTTTCGATTAAAACAGGTTAATAGTTGAATAGTTATAATTTTCGTTAATCAGATGATTTTTTTATGACACCCTGCATATTGTGATATTTTTGTGTTTAATAGCACCCTCTTTAATTTTTCAAAACATCCTCAAACTAATCTAATTTCTCTTATAATTGCAACTGTTTGGTTTTCTTATTAATTTTCGAAAGCCTGTAAGGCGTAGGCGAAAGTCAGTGCAATCACGGTTCTGTCTGTGAGTGTGTGTGTGTGTATCTGTCGACATGATATCTCCGGAACTACTTGATTGATTCACTTCATATTTGGTCAATAGATACCTTAGATGAATATCTTTTTTTGGTATTAATTTCAGGATAGTTCTCATTCGAAAATTGCTGTTCCGGATTTTACATCCGTCTCGTTTATTCTGAGTTGGTATTGGTTAGGTTTATTTTTTCTAGGTCATTTATGTTAGTCATTATTTTGGATTTAGATATATTTTCTGAGGGTTCTAACAGTTACGTTGCCATGTTTTGCAGTTCTTTAAAGTTTGTTGTGATAAGTACGATGTCATCTGCATATCTAAGGTGGCTTAATTTTTCTCCATTTATATTTATTTCTTTGTGTAGCCACTTTAGCTGTCAGGATGTACCCTTAATTGTTAGTGTAAATAGCTGTTGGAAAGATGACATTGCCTTATCGGATACCTCTTTTTAATAATATAGATTTTGTGTGTCTATTTAATTGTAGTCATAATCGCATTCTCATATACATTATGAATAAGTGTTTTGTAACGAGAATCAATTCAACAGTTATTGGTGGCCCAAGTTTTTTCAAAATCGACAAAGGCGACATAAAGGTTCAGATAACATTTATTTGCCTTTTCAGTTAATAGGTGATCGTATGTACTATATCCTGTTGGAAATCCAACTTGTTCTATAGTTTGGTAAGCATCCATTTTTGGTATTAGTCGGCTGGTTATTATCTTCATGAAAAGTTTATAAGCCTGTAATAAAGGAAAAATTAGTTGAAGATTCTATAAGTTATCTAATTAATCTTATAAACGTCAATGTTTGATAACCCTTCTGAGTTTGTTTATTATTTTTTGTAATATATTTTCCTATGTCTAGACATCAGGTTTTATTTTTATAGCCAGCGTGGTCCTGTGGTTGAGGGACGGGCTGCGATGCTGACGGACCCGGGTTCAATTCCCGGTACTCTCTGATGCCTGGCGGGTGTCCTACTCAGTCACTAAAAATAATTGAGTACCTGCGTTCATTCGAACAAGGGGTAATAATGGCGGTCGTCTTAGGCGCGGTGCTTGCCACATCGCCCCGCATTAGAGATGGTGCGCGACGACCGGCCAGAGAGAGCGAACCTATGAGAGCCTTAACCTCTCAGTTCGCAGGCTGTGCTCCCACGCGGGGCGTAGAGCCTTACCATATGTCACCATGAGATGTTTTCAATCTTGCTATATTTTTTGTTCTTTTCATTTTGATCTTTTATAGAAACTATTTTTACTCGGCTTAAAAATGGCTTTACATTTTTTAAATTTTCTTTATTTTGTTTTCATTGTATTACTTTAAAGCTTCTTTTATCTTCTTTTTTATTTTGTGTTTATTTCTGTATATTCTATTATGTTCCATTTGCCCTTGTGTTGTTCTATTCATTCCATTATTTTTTGCATTTTAAATTATTTTATTTGCTTCCTCAGCTAATTTCATGGCTGTTATTATTAGTTGTTTATTTAAGTTGTTATTAGTTTTGGTAATGTCTATCCTTTTTTCTGGTGGTTTTACTTCTTTTGATATTTTTCCAAATTATTCTCTATTTGATATTTATCAGGTTCTATTATTGCTAAATTCTGGTAGTGGTGCTTTTTTTAAATTTTCTTGCTTATTATATTCTATTCTAAATCTCAACATTCTGTGGTTATTACCTACGGTAAATCTATATATTGCCGTGATACGATATGACAAAATATGTCTATTTTTGAAGGTCAGGTGGCCAATCCACCTTTTTTTTTAAATATGCTTATCGTGTACAGATCTTGATATTCTAAAGAGTTTGTGTGTTTATCACCACGGTTGTTCCTTAGTACTTTGTTTTATGTTTCATCGGCTTTCTTTCCGAGTTTTAAATTAAAATCGCCCTTTATGATAGTTAATTCTGTCAATTTATCTTCTATTGCTGCTTTAATTTCTCATAAAATTTTCAATTTTATTGTCAGCGTGATTTGAGGTGGAGGCACAGATTTTAACACGGTTATGCTTAGCGTTTTATTTATTTCCATTATTAAGTAACCTATTTATTTTTCAAACGGGTTTAAATATTTTTATATCTCGTTCTATCTTCTTTTTACTATAAATCCTCTAGCACCATATGTTTCGTTTTCAGGACTTTTGTAATATAATGAGTTTCTCGTTTGAAGGCTTATACTTTTTTTTAATCTTTGATAATCCTATTATATACCATTGTACCTTTTTTATATCTTTTCTTTTGCCATGGATCTGATGTAGAATTCTTCTTATTAAGCTGTCGTCTTTTTGTGAAGGTTGGCGATCATCATGATTATTTGCATTTTGTTAACTGATGGCTCTAAAATGCTGGTTTGTTGAGCAATTAAATCATTCTCTTGAGTTGCGAAGTCATGACATTAGTCTTCGTCCAATACTGCGTTTTCCTATAATTTTGCCTTGTATAATGATTTGCGTTAGCTGGTACCTCTTTCCTCTCATTACATAACCTAGATACTAAAATTTATTTATTTATTTTTTATTGTCTACAGTCAGCTGGATGTTGGGATCTAGCAACTTTGTAAAAATAGGAATTTTATTTCATTTAAATTTAGGTTTAATCTGCATTGTTTACTCACCGTATACACTTTCTGTGCCAGTCTTTGCATCTCTTAATGTTTTCTGTTAGTAGCACGGTATTGTATGCATACCTTGGGCTATTGATTGCTGTTACATTCACAACTATCCTTGCATAGAGCTTCTTTGATAATAGATTAGTGGAGAGCATATATATTCTTGTCGTGCTCTTCTCTTAATTTAGATATTTTCCATAGTGTCAATTCTAATGTTTGCCTTTTGATAATAATAAATATTTTTAATAACTCTGTAAAATGCCTTTTGATAGTCCAGGAAGCATGCATATAACATTTTATTAACATTTAAACATTTTTACGTTAATATGTTTAAGCTAAATGAATTGTGTATCACTTACGTTACTATTTAGTTTTTATATATCCGATTGTGTATGACTTCTAGAAATATTCTTAGCGTGTGAATCATCAGACTTATAGTTCGGTGGTTGTTACAAATTTAAGCATTGGTTTTTTCGGGTATATCTTCTGTTTTGTAAATTGAGTTAAAAAGTTCTGTAAGTATATTTATATTTACAGCGTTAAGAAAATTTACAAGTAATTTGTCTAGACCAGGAGTTTTTTTTTAATTTTTGAGTGCATATATTACCTTTTGTTATTTTTGGACCGCTTTCTGTACTTTACTATTGTCATCTTGAAATATCACTTCAATATAATATTTTTAACTTTTTAGGTTTTTTTTGTACCCACCAACAAGTTCTTTGATTTTTTTCGTGTATGTTGAATGAATCGTGTAGTTCTTTGATCCTTTCAATTTTCGAGCATTGCTCATTCAACCAGTTCTTCTCTTTTGCCTCTTTAACTTTACTTTGAATTTGTTGATGTATTATTTTGTACCTTTATTTATTTTAGATTTTAGCTGCTCTTATTTACTGTCTTAAATTTAATATTTTTTGGGTCATCCACTCTTTTATAGTGCTTTTTTAGTTATCTATAGTACTTTGATCTTGATGTTATTCTATTTACCGTTTACGTTTTCTTCAGTTACATTGATGTTTTCTAATACTTGTGGTTTATTATTTATTTTTTCTTTCATCTTGTGTTCACTTTTATTATTTCTAAGTTTTGACAAGTTAATTTTGTGGATCCACTGTTGCTTTTAGGCTTCTATACATTAAAATGAGAAGCCTTATGTAGTAATGTTGTCTGTCTGTCCGTTAGTCCGTCCTTTTATTTTTCAACTTTTGATCAAGGCAGCTGGAGACGAGTTTCTATTTCTGTCATTTCTGACATTGGTCAAGCCCTATAATTTTTGATCTGTGATAGATAGAGACATACCGTTTTCAGTATTCAACTAAGATACCATAAGTCAGGTCCAGACACCAAAAATCAGCCTAATCGGAAAATTCCGAGACCGGGTTGACCGGAAGTGGCCGCAAATTTTTGTGTATGTGTAGAAGCCCCGGACATCTGTGGAAGCGGAGTTCCACGTCCGTGCTTGTTTAACTCGTTTTACGCTTAACTTGAAGATTGCCACTACAGGGTCGGAAGCTATATCTGCACCCGAATACGTTTTGACAGCTTTTATGTTGTTTTTATACATTTTTCCAATTATAATATAATCGATTTAGTTTCTCACTATTTTTCCATTTGTATTTTAAGATGACGTTCATCTGTACAACCTCCTGGAGGGCAGCTTATATAACGTATTAGTCACAACCATTTCTTTCTCTTAAACAAAATATACTAATCGTTCTCCTCTTTCATTACGTTCATCGAGTCTGTATTCTACTATTAGATCTTCGCATTTTCCTTTGCCAATTGTGGCGTTTAGATCTCCCATAATAATGATGACCTCGAGTTTCTTCACATCCGTTAATATTTACACTTGTAATATATTTATTTTTACGTTTATCTTTTGTGTTTTTAAGTGTAATAACATTACTCGTTTTGAGACGGGACTAAAACCAACTACTGATATATTAGTGTCTTTTCTACTAAAAAACCAACTTTATATGGATATTTTGTTGATTGCTACTGCTCGAAAAGTAAAAAAATCCTATTAGTGGTGGAATATTTACCATTCTTAATTCTAGATTATGTAGTTTACCAGGTTGAAAAGAGATTTTAACATTCCATATTTCAATTTTTAAATGCCTCCTTCTGATCATCTAAGATCTGCCGGAGACTGAGATTTTATTGGTTTTATTTAACATGATGGTTATACTAGGGATGTCTAAAATGACTTGTAAAGCAGTGGTTTTAAGTTACTTTTGCATTTTCATGCTGTTGATCGCTTTGTGATTCATCCGTCTTTAAAGACAGTTTCCTATTCTCGCTGCAAGAGAATGTCCTATCTTCTGTCTGCCCGTCCACCCTTTGGTAAAATAATGTTGGCAATACTAGAGGTGTCAATTATACCCGCTGATTCGGTAAGATAGCCATCTGTTGTTCAGTTGCTAGTTTTGGTCCACCCCGAGTATTTGTTTTTCCGAGACCACCTATATCAGAAAGGCATTCCCTTATCCGTCACCTAGAAAACTGGCAATCCCGCACGGGATTGTAGAATATTATGAGTAATTTGTTTTGTCTTCTTTTTTGTTTCTCGATTTTACATGTAGCTCTTGGCTCTCCCCAAAATCCGTGAGGCTAATCAATAGGCCGCTGTGAAACTATGGACATTCTATTCTACCTACCTGTTATAATTTTCTATTAAAATTAACATTAAGTTTGTTTAAGAATGTTAATTAATGATACGCTATACTTGCTAGGTGCTACTTAATTAATAAAGATTTTAACTATTAACGAAAATTTTATAAGTATTTATTTTTCGTATATAATGGAAAAAAGAAAATAATCAGATACTATCTTTAACCAAAAATTAATAGAATTTTGGAGTATCTCCTTTTCATATTGCAACTGTACTTTTACTCTGTTAGATGTTAGAATTTCACTAACTTATGTACATACTTGGTGTGTGAAAAATACTAATTGTTTAATAAATAATTATAAATCTAATCCTTGCATCCTCTAATATGCTTTTTAATGTCAGCTGTAACTACAAATATCTCCAAGCTAACATATAATGTGCGTTTACTAACACAGCATTAAACGTATGCTATTATAAGAAAGATTTTACAGTAAAATATTTGTAGTATATCAACATTTGCTGATTTTGTTTTTAAGTCGACTGGCTTCTAAGGTATATATTTAGATACTTCACACATTCGGTATAAGGTATAACTGTAGGGTTGCTTTTTTGTACAAAAATAATTATAGAAGTTAATTTGTTTTACTTAATTTTTTGTAATAGATATTTATTTACTCTTGTACGACCCTTCAATGTAAAACACCTTATAAAGTTACTGACGCTTTTTTTTTTATTTACTGCATATTTACAACTAGTCTAACTAGACTAACAAGCAAATGAGTTATTGTACATAGCATGTGGGGAGGAACACCAAGAGTGACCTCCTGTCATTACAAGGTATACAAGTCTTATTACTAATTTGTTAGGTCACTAAACTTTGTCCGTTTCAGGCGTCTAACTGCGTATGCATTATTTAATAAGTCTGTCACTAGAACACTAGGGTGATCACTAATACGATCGTTGTATCTGATGCAGCAAGCTTTGATGACATCTTTAATCCATGGGATCTTTAGATCGTTATGTAATGTCCGGTTGTTCACATACCATTCGGCGTTTGCTATTGCGCGAAGTGTTTTGCTTTGAAATCGCTGTAATATCTCGATGTTCGATGACTTAGCAGATCCCCAAAACTGGATCCCATACGTCCAAATCGGTACTAACATGGTTTTATATAACAACACCTTGTTTGTTAAACTGAGCTGGGATTTTCGTCCGAGGAGCCAGAACATCTTCTTCACTAGGATATCTAATTCTTTTCGCTTAGTCTGTATATGTTTTTCCAGTTTAGTTTGCTATCGAGATGGATACCGAGATATTTGATATCTTCTTTGTGTGGTATGTTAGTGCCGTTGAAGATTATAGGAGGTGGAACACCCTTGCGGAGGGTGAAGACCACTGAAGCCGATTTGTTTTCATTGATTTTGATGCGCCAGGTCTTTATCCAGTTTTCTAAAGCTTCCAGCGCATTTTGCAGGTATATTGATGCCTGAAGTGGATCTCTGTGTGAAGATAATACAGCCGTGTCGTCCGCAAACGTAGCAATTAAAACATTGTCGGTAACAGGAAGGTCTGCCGTAAACAACTGGTATAATGTCGGTCCCAGTACGCTACCTTGTGGTACACCTGCCTCGACTGGGTAGATTGGCGAGTGGCTGTCATTGATTTTGACCCGAAAGTATCTGTTTTCTAGATACGACTTGAAGAGCAGATAGTACTGTTGCGGTAGGGTTTGCTTGATCTTATATAGGAGGCCAGGGTGCCAAACTCGATCAAAAGCTTGGCCCACGTCTAAGAATGCTGCTAGGCATAACCGTTTTTCCTCGAAGTCTTTTTCTACCTTATCCACTATCCTATGGACTTGTTCCAATGTTGAGTATTTTCTGCGGAAACCGAATTGATGTTCCGGAACTAAATGCAGTTCTTCTATAATGGGTTCAAGTCTTCTTAGTAGAATTCGCTCAAAGAGCTTAGAGAGGAGTGGTAACAGCGAAATCGGTCTATAAGAAGCTGGTAATTGAGCTGGTTTTCCTGGCTTTTGAATGACAATTACTTCGGCAAATTTCCATTGGATTGGGAAGTACTGAGTTCTTAAGATGGCATTATATATACGTGTTATAGCTGCTATCCCTTTTTTTGGCAGTTGACGGAGTAATTCGGACGTAATTAGGTCATATCCCGGTGCTTTGCCAGTTTTTAAACATTTAACTTCTGTTTGGACTTCGTTGGGTGTACAGTGTCGAATGGGTAAATGGAGTTGGAGTGGTGATTTGAGGAATTCGAGAATTTCGTAATCATCTTGTGGAGTTCTGTCTGATTCGTGCGGTTGAAAGGTTGCAGCTAAGTGTTCGCCGAATACCACCGCTTTATCTTTGTCACATCGGGCCCAAGAGCCATCATTTTTACGAATAGGAGGGATAGGGATAATAGGCTTTTTCAAATTCCTAGTTGCGCGCCATAAGGAGTAGTCATGGTGTTGACTGGGGGATAAGTTTCGCACGTAATCATTGAACGTTTCGTTTTCTGTTCCTTGATTAATCTTTTAGTTGTGTGGTGAGAGTGTTTAGTTTATTTTTGTCTCTTGGGTGTCTTGTTTGTTGCCAGATCCGTCTTGCTTTTCGTTTGTCGCTGATCTTTTGTCTAATTTCTAAGGAGTAGTTGTTAGTGTTTTTGTTACATTTATGTTGTAGTTTTATGGGTGTAGCTGTCCAAGAAGCATATTGTAAAGTTTGTGTTAGTCGTTCTATTGCCGTTTCAATTTCATTTGAAGTGTTAAGTACTGCTGGAATCGATAGATGTTCATCAATATATTGTCGAAAAATGTCCCAATCCGTAAGACTGTTGTGTAGGCTGGGCCTTGCAGGCTTGTTGATTATGCAGCTACTCAACGTGCATATTATAGCAGAGTGACCCGAGTTTAGATCGTAGCAGTCAGCAACATCGATATAGTTGGGCGAGAGATTTTTTGTAATAAGGAAATCTAATGCACCCGGCAGTTTATTCAGATCGGTTGGCCAATATATGGGTTTACCTGTGGCTACTGCATTATAATGATTATTTAAGATGGTTTTATACAGTTGCCTTCCCTTTGGGTTAATTAATCTGGAACCCCATAAAGGGTGTTTAGAGTTAAAATCACCACCTGCTATGAACCGGTCTCCTAGCGTCCTGAAGAAGTCTTCGAACTGGTTCTGCGTTATTAAATGACGCGGAGGGCAATATACTGATGATACTGTTATGTCTCCAACGTGGTCTTTAATTTTGACATTTGTGGCTTGTATATGATATGTTTCAAATTTCTCCATTTCGTAGTGTGATAATTTGCTGCTGATTATAATTGCCGTTCCAGCGTGAGCTGTGTTGTCGGATGACAGGTGTAATAAGTTCTGTAGTTGTGGATATTGAGGTAGTTGTAATTAGTAAAGTGTGCTTCAGATACCAAAAGCAAGTCGATTTTTTGGGTGTTTAGAAACGCTTCTACTTCTAAACGGCGTTGTAGAAGTCCGTTTGCGTTCCATACGGTTATTCTTAGGGTATCCATTATTGGGAGATTTTGGTTATCAGGCTAGTGAGTAGGTTGAGCATCATAGTATTTTGTTGCATTAACTGGCTAAACATGGTTTCAAATTTGGAAAGGAACTGAGACAGGGAGATGTCATTGCTGTTTTGATTTTGATTTTGAGTGTTGTATGAGTCTGACGTTGTTATGAAATTTTGTTGTCCAGCTACGGCTGCGGCATAGCTAGTTGGAAACCTGTTTGCCCTATATGTGTTTGGTTGAATTGTGGCCGCCTTTAGAGCTTGTGGTGCTTGCATCCTAGGGTTGGCGGTGTTGTTTCCTCTTTTTAACTGAAGTTGTTGGTAGATAGAGCATCCTTTATAGTTTGGTGGGTGGGCTCCATTGCACAATGCACATGTAGCAGGAGTGTCTTTTGGCTTTGTACACGTCAGGGTATTGTGGTTACCACCACACTTTACGCACGCGAATGGTTTTCTGCAGTAAGTTTTACTGTGTCCGTATGCTTTACAACGAGTACACTGGATGATATTGGTTTTTTTCCTTGGTGGCTCAACTGTAATTATCATATTTAATAGAGATCTAAGTTCGTATATCTCTTTGTTGTTACTGGCAGGCTCGAGGTCAACAAAGAATAAAGGAAGTGGTGTTTTGTCTACCCTGTGTCTTATATTCATTAAATTGCGTACAGTATGTCCTTTCTCTTTCAATTCTTCTTTTATCAACGAGGTATCGACTGTTGGGTGAAGGTTTCTGATTACAACTCTAAATGCTCTTTCTTCTTGAATCTGATAAGTATGAAAAATAATTTTCTCGTCATCAAGATGTCTCACAAGTTTTCGATATGTTTCAGGGTTATTAGTATTTATCTTGACGACGTTGTTTGCTAGTGTTTTTGAGTTGTATTGTTCAGTTTCTAATACTTTTGTCAGATTTGTAATCATTGCGTTATAATTTTCTACTCCGTGTATATATACTGGAGGGGGTTTCTTAACTGCAGCTTGTGGTTGGTCTCTAGTTGTTTCCATTACGTTATCTTCGTGTATGTCATTTCATAAATTAAATCTGTTGTTATCCATGATTTGGCTTTGTAATTCGAGGTTATTATCAGGGGAGCGTGAGCATCTTTTTCTCTTTTTCATTACTTGCCACTCATGAAAGCTCGTTTGGGGTTGGTCATCGTTTGTTGCGGTCATTTCAGGTGCTGAATGCTGGTTATTAGGATTTTGTGGCGGACAGTGCATGGGTTGTGGAATATTAGTAGGATAAGATACATATGAAACATAACATATGTTTGGCTTGATAATAATTGTTGCGTAGGAGGATTAGTGTAGGGCGTTAATGGCTGGTTTTGATATAATAAATGATGTTGAGAAATTGGAGTTTGTTGTTGAGCAATAGGCATTTGTGGTTGAAACGGAAACATATTTAAAATAAATAAAATAAACTCACTGATTAATGCGGGTCACTGGCATTCGAGTACATACATAGATAACACGCGCGTCACAGACACATCCACTCATCTACGAGGCCAGCGGCCGAATTCCTACTGACGCTTGAAGACAATCTTTGTAAGAGTTTTATCTAAAAAAGTAACCGTTACAGTCTTTTTGCGAGATATAATTCAAATTTTAAAAAGCCATTTTACTTTATTCCTACCTCAATCCACTAAACTTCTATTCTGAAGAACTTGTCTTCCAATTAAAAATTAAATAAATAAAACTGATGAGAGAAATTTCCCTTCAATTTATATAGCATACCAGATAGGATGCCAGAAAATATCAAAAGCTTCAATTACAAATCAAAAACATTCTTTATTTAAAATGTCCACCCGATAAACCTGTTCTAGTTTTAACTCTCGTAACAGATTCTAAATTAGCATTGAGGGCTAAATGTTATCCTTTTCTGAAGCAGATTTTAATTTTCTTAGCACTAACCTCTCCAGTAACTTTGAAAACACAGGTAATAAACCTGCAAAGCTTGCAAAGCATAGCGAAGTGGCGAAGCAGTCTCCCAAATTTGAGAACCTTCTAGTTGAACTTTGACCAATCAGTTTCAAAATCACTAGCAGACAAGCCTTTTTGGTCACCTGTCGATTGGTGAAAACAAAATTTGGAAATCCCAGCCTTTCTCGAGTTATTGCTCGGACGAACGGACGGACGGACGGACCGACGGACGGACGGACCGACGGACAGACGGACCGACGGACAGACGGACAGACGGACAGACGGACAGGTGGACAGACGGACAGACAACATGAAGTTAGTAAGTGACTCCGCTTCGCTTTGCAACTTAATAACAATATTGGACCATAGGTAGATTAATTTTTCTAATTAATATATTAAAATTACTCTACTTTTTATTGGAGGTAAAATTCCTAATCCTAAAAATTGTGTTACACTGTTATGTCTCTCTTAATTAACTTGCGTAATTACCCTAACTAAATTATTTCCTAGTAATTTGCAAGTTTTTAGGCTTCTTACTTCACTAGGCAATGCTTTATAGGCCGACCTAATTGGATAAGAGATTACATATATTCGAATATTCCTTGGTCATCTTGCACTATTGTAGTTGAAGCCTAAGGTTGGAAAGTAGCAACTATATAACTTAAGAGTACTTTTACGTATAGGAACAATAGAAATTTTAAATCACTTTAGCTGCCTTGTTGCTTGTCATAAGATATAGTCATTGTGTGGATTAAACGATAGGTTTATCACATAATCATTGAAGGTTTATTAATTCGTATATCAACTTTAATTGTACAGTTAGCGTATTTAATTTACTTTTGTTACATTCAAACATCTTTAGATATTCTTAGCCAAAAATGCACTGTAAAGTTTATTGGTTTCTTTATGTTAGTCGATGTATTTAAATCTACTGTAACGGTCATGTGCTGGTTTATATATTATTTTTTAAAATTACTGTTATACTACCTAAGTTTGAAAATATTTTTTATTACTAACACACTAAACATTTATATTGCACTACAATAATCTTAATTAAAATCAGTCATTAATGTTGATATGATTTAATTTTCAATAAACTGATATAAAATACTCGATAGTTGTGCAGCTAATACACTGTGCCAGTCTTAAATAATTAAACTAAATAAGAGAACCCCACAGGCTTCGTCGACGAAGCATGATCTAGACGCCAGGCAGTCGTGTAGAATATTCCACATGTTTTGCGTACATTTAACACTACAAACAATAGAAACATTGGGAGGAATTTCCCTTGTAATCAAAATATTTAAATAATTCAAAAACGGTTACAGTTAGAAGGCTGATTTTTTGAGCCGATATAGTTGTGAATGTGGTATGCAAGTTTCAAGGAAATCGGTTGAAGCGTCTAGGAGTAGATAGAATTATAAGTTTAGAAAGTTAGGGAGATAAGACAAATATTACTTAAAGATCCCTATAAAGTGCCGCCACGTACAATAAATTTGCTCACCAATTCTCTAAGTAGATTTATAAACTGATTTTGTTTTGTAGAATATTGAAGTAGACAGTTTACTGCTGATACTGCTATTTTCTATTAAAACTTTCAATTTTAACATTTCTTGTTAAAATATGGTTTTACTTAAATTTATGTATTCTATATGATACTTTCATATCAATCTGTACGGATGGCGTCAAAATAGCAAGTAATAATTGTTTTAAGATTATGAATAGTCTTAAATGGTAAATATGCTTCAAATACAACAATTATGTCATTTTTTTTGGTACATAGAAATGTAAGGGACAATTTGTATTATTTAGCTATCTTTAGTATATTCTTTAGTGGAAAATTTTATTTGCTAAGCTTAAAATAAATAAAGCATCATAGTGTTTTGCTGCACAAATTGAGTAAGCCTAGCATTAAACTTTGCTAAAAATAAAAAAGTGAGATATAATGGCTATTTGGAGTTTTGTTATTTGTGTGTCTCCGGCATTCTCATAAGTCGTTCTATGATGGGTGCAGTATAATTTAGAGATATTTAGCCGTTTCGAGAATGTTGTGATATATACATTAAGTGGCGAAGCGAAGCGGAGTCACTTACTAACTTCATGTTGTCCGTCTGTCTGTCCGTCCGTCCGTCTGTCGGTCCGTCCGTCCGAGTACAGCTGGGAATTTCCAAATTCTGTTTTCACCAATCGACAGGTGACCAAAAAGGCTTGTTTGCTAGTGATTTTGAAAAAGTGTCGTAAAATTTTGTGTAGTAACCAGTTTTTTAAGGCAATCAATCAAGCAGATTTTCTTGGTGTCTTTAGAAATCCAATTTCTTTTCAAACTTACATACAGTAGGTTGAAATTCGTGCACCCACACATTTTTGTTCTATGACGCTTAAGAATATTTATTTTATAAAATATAAATTAGCCATTCGAAAGGGTTATCTACGGTTTTTCATTTTTATTCACATTTAACAATTTTTGGGGCTTGTTTGCCTCTTTGGACATCCTCAATGTACCTAATCGCTAGTGTGCATGCAACCACGTTTGAGTTTCGACACCTAAAAAATTACGAAAAACTTTATAACAACATCTAAACTAAGTTTTTAGTTTATGTTAGTGTTGTCCAACAAAATAAAAACAATTGATGATTTCTTGAACTTTTTTGTTATTCAAAACCCACAAAATGGTTTTATTTGAATGTTATTTAAGAATCAAAACTTTAAAGATTAATTTGATACCAAAATTAATTTTCAAGAAAAATTTATTAACCAAATTGTAAAAAATATTTGAACAAAAGTAGCCCTCTAATGGTAATTATAAAAACTACTTAATCTATCCTTGTATTATTTTGATTTTTTATCAATACTTGGCTAAAGAAATCTTATGACTGCTTGATAGACTATTTTTCTTTAACCTGATATATGCAAAAGGTTATTGTTTTGTCATCATTGCGCTTGATAAGTTTCTTAAACTAATATTAAAAATTAGTATTTTTTTTAATAACATTATATGTTAAAGGCTTTGAACTTAAACTGTTCAGTCTTGAAAATTTTTGTTACATTATTCATTATTACATTGTTATGTGTAAATCAGGCCCCATATAAGAGGATTATTCTATATAAATCTCTCTCAGGTTTTTTAAGTTGAATAAAGAAATAACGATAAAGGGTATACAAAATTTACTCGATATATTTTAAAGAAGATGTCGATCATATGATGTCTTGTTTTTGATTGTAAAGTCGCATTCTAAAGTTCTTTAATACTTTCTCTAGTGTGTTGAGGAATCTCAGCCTTATAGTGACCGCGTTGAAAAATAGGCACATAAGAAATATCTCTTTCGTTGTGCTGAATTAAGCTTCATCATGTTAAAACTAAACTTTCTTTCAATCGAAGTGCTTTGAGGATAACCCAAAAATTGTCCAATTATATTTACATATTGAGTAAAAGTGATTCTAATGCGTTAGATCTAATGACTCAACTTTACTCATCGTATATCAAACAGGGAAACGTTTGCTATGGGAGGCCTTTTATGAATATTTTGTGGTTTGCTATTATTCTAATAACAAAGTTTTGTTTATTAATACATTCCGACAACTGTAAATGCTCTTTGTAATCAAAGAAAACAACTCTGACATATGTCACGTTTTCCCAGATATAACTACACACATCGAGGTGATTCTTCCATTAACGTTTGAAAAATGTTTGTACAACAAGGTCTTGCTGTGAAATTTGTCATAGAATACCAGTAGACAAGTAAACTTTACACAACTAGTACTTTCAAATTCTGTACCGTAAACGAAGTTATTTTTAGACCAGGAATGGGAGCTTATGACAGAAGTTGAAAGTACACACAAAAAGCGTGTTGTGAATCATGTTCGCTTCCATAACAAAAGTATTCTGCTTATTCCTTTATCACATGTTGGCTAGTAATTTCTCTTCTACGAAAATCTGTTTGACTACCTACATTTAATGACATTACTTCCCCTATTTTCAGATATTCCTTTGCCTCATAATTTTTCTTTAAAATTAGGGTGAACATTTGTCTCATGCTGTATAAATGAATTGAAGATATTAATATAAAGCATATGTCTTTATAAACAGATTAGTCAGTTTACAAATAAACTAGAAAAATTACATAAGGCCTAAGTGCATTTAGATCCTATATGAAATTGATATTTTCTTTGTGGGATCTAAATAATGGAATGAATATGTGATTTGTCTATATATTTATTTGTGCAGGTTCATGCTATTATGACATCTAAAGTTGCGTAAAACATTTTTCTTTAACAGGTGCATATAATGCGAGATCCGCAGTAATGTTAGGAATATCACCGAGAAGAATATTGAAGAGTATTGTTTCAGGATGCTCTCTTAAGGCACTCCAGCTCTTATATGTCGGGTTGTCGATACTGTAGCGTGAATTTTAATTGCATAAGTTTTATATCAAGTAATAAAAACAGGATTGCTTTTAAATATTCTGGGAATTGCAGTTTAGAGGTCTTTAAGACCTTCTCTTCGCACATAGTCAAACTCTTGTGCTAAATTAACAAAAAGTGTCACTGTATTTTTTGTTTTTATACTCTTTTCCAATTGTTTCGACAATTCTTTAGAGCTGATGGCATGTAGAATGTCCCATTTTGAATCCAAATTGAAACTTTGGTGGTAGTTCTAGTGTTTAAATCATTTTTCAAAGGAATTTTGACAGTATTGTTAAAAGGCCAGTAACTAGACATATCTTATTTGTTTTTAGCAGGTTTGTGGAAAAGTAAAATTTGAGCATATGTCCATTAATTTTGAAAATACCGGTCTTTAAAAAAGTATTAAAGAGGGTTGTTAGGTATGCTAAGGCTTTACATGTCAGATTTTAGAATGATAATGGGGATTCCATCCTTCCCTGAAATTTGATTAATGGATTAATTATTGATTATTGCAGATGTTTCTTTAGGTGAGTTTGGCTTCATCTGTTCTCCAGTTAACGGTTCGTGGGTTTCAATTTGTCTGACAGTAATATTCGCAAAGCAAGGATCATAATGGTTATAACGAGGTTAAAGTTTTTCCAAATGGTAAAATCTATCTTTTGTACCTTTTTTACTATTGCTAAAGCTAACGACGAGCACTGTAATTTTAAAAGCAAAATTATCACAGTTGATTTAGTATCAGGTTTTGAATGAGTGTAACCATTCAGTTTCATTGTTTTGCTGTTCTTTAATCTATCGTATTTAGTATTTGTTGTGTTTTTCTACTACAAATTTGGTAAACATTTTTTGAAAACGTATTTTTATTTAAGTATGTTTCAATATCGTTATATGGGAAATTAAAACAAATACTGTATTTTAAATGCTGTTTACCTACTAGAATGGAGTATGCTGATGACGTTTTTAGCCATGATTTTAATAATTTTGACTCTGCAATTGTATGCAATTTTATACTTTCAGGGTTTTCCACTTCTAACATTATTTAAGTGATTTAACAAACTGTTTGTAGTTTACAAACCAATTATTTTTTTTTCTCTCGAACACAATCTCATATAAGACCTTATTTCAGAATGTAAAAAAAATGTATTTCATAAACAGTATGCATCATAGTTAATATATTTTTTGCATCCCGATCTGTGAGTTATCCCCTGACTTTAGCTGTGACGTGAATCACGTTATGTTCGGACTATAGATTTTTAAATTCTTTAGTAAAGCCATTTCAAAATTTGCTGCTATTTGCGGATTTTAAAGCTATAAGGGCTACAATAATGGTAAAAATATCTACAAGGTGGTAAACGACCTCTTCTACACGTTTAGTTTAAAGTGATCTAAAAATAACAAATTTTGTCCAGTCATCTTAATAATCGAGTAAAAATATATATTTACCATGAACATAGAATTGGTAATGTTAACGTAAATTTATATCGTTGAAAATCTTTGATTTTTATATTGTTCAATTTTTTCTTCTTCTGTTTCATTTGACGTAGTGCACATAAATTAATACAATAAACAGTGGGTATAAACTATATATATTCTTATATTACTTTCCATGCTCTATATGCGGAAGAAAAATGATATAAATCATTTTTTGTCTTATTTAAATGAAAGTCACGCGCTTATGGGATAACTTTGTATTAGTTACACAATTAAATTAATGCGTTTTTCCGGCTACAAATAACAGAAACATTACATACTAGTACTATTTTAACAAGTATACAAAATTTTTCTATCTTATTATATTAATCCTCGATAGCGAACATCACCTACTTAGAATCCTACATTAAACTGGCGCGCTTTATATAAAAATCACTAGGCAATATGCTAACAAGGCAAATTTCTAGAGAATACTTTAGCCAATTTTAATTATGCAAATCCTAAATAATTATCCGGTAAGCTTGAGTTTGTTTAATTTAATTTGTAAATAATATTCCGCATTTCTTAAAACTACTAAACATACCTGTTGATATGTGTATTTCATTACGAATATTAAACAATTAATTGTTATGTATAATAAGATAAATCTCAAAAGTTAATAAACAATAACAATAATATTATAATAAAAAAAATTTCAATTTATATACATGGAACTTCAATAGACAATAAATAGTATTGAGATTTAGAGAGGCACGATGTTTTTGGTCCAGGACATAAACCTGCAGTCCAATAGAACTTCATCTTTGACTATATGTATATATAACTTTCCTTGTGGTTATAATGCCTCCTATTGACCTTCACCTCAAACACGGTCCACACATAGTAGTTAAGGGTATTGCAGTAGGAGCTGGGAGAGACCACAAGTCAAGAAACCTGTAGTAATACAAATTGTTGTACAGCCATGTCGGGGTCTTCTTTGCCTTTTGGGCAGAGAGGAGTCTTGTTGGAACATGTGCTTTTCCGTCTATTCAGGAATTAATAGTTGTCTTCAGAATTTTGATATAATTGTCGGCGGTCACCTTCAAGTCTTTCTCAAAGAAGTGATGCGCTATGACATCTCTTTCACTCCTTATAAACCTTAACTCCAATACAGAGGCAGCAACTTTGTATGCGTGACGAATCCATCTTGTTTTTCTTAGTCAACAGTTGATGGTTCTTCAGGATAAAAGACAATAATAATATGATATATAATAATAATTTATATAATAAATATGATTGTTAGTCATTTTTAATTGTTTAAATATTTTCTGCGCTAATTAAAACTATAAGTTTATTTCTACGATTAATTAATTACTTTCGTTTTGGTATATGTCTGACTACAATTTTATTTTAAAATGGTCGACAAAACTCCATCAATAGAGGAACACGATAGCGCATTTCGTTTTTGTATCAGCTGTCATTTGACTAGCATAAACCGTAACAGATAGACAAGCAAACATACAAACAATGTTGCTTTAATACATGCGATAAATTATCTCACCAAATAATCAGATAGCTTACCGCCAGTCGAATGTGCGTAAAAATAGCACATTCGTACAGCAGCAAACACATTATATTTGTTTGCGTCCCTAAAACCAACAGTTAAACTGAATAAGTTTATTGGAAACATTTGGCTACGCACTTATAAAAAAAGTAGTTATTCAATTTATAATTCTGTTAAAATGGAATTTCTATTTGTTTGCCATATTTACTCTGTTAATAAACTGTCGTTTATTTTCCTTCAAAATTGCCTGTACTAAAATCGCCTTTCATTTGCTAATTGCATTATGCGCTTCCCGAGAGCAATACGTTCTTGAACTGTATTTTGCACTTCCTTAAAGTAACCGCAACCCTAATTGTATTTGTGCGCCTTTAATATATGCAAATCAGTGCACTGACGAACTGCTTCTGTGTTCATGTTGGCATTCCAATCCTAAAACAACGTTGGCTAGCACCTAGGAATACGCTTACTCACTATATTAAAAAATCTCTTTCTAGATTTGAAAATATTTTCAAATTAAATAATCAGTTTTCCTCTTATCTAATATTTTTTAATGAAATCAGTTTTGGTTCTAATACACTTGCTAGGAATATTTGAGCTAATAAAATAGATCTCATATTCAATAATTTGAAAAAAGCAATATAGTTTATTGGTTTCACAATAAAAAGTTTTATTAGAAATACATATTTACCTAACACTAATTGCAATCTTCAACATATTTTTTTTGTGTCAAAAGAAGTAATATGGCCTTAATACTACACGAGTACAGTACGGATAACTTTTTACTGATAAAATTAGTGAATACTTATAATCTGTCATACAAAAATAACATTCAGTAAATTATATGATTAAAATAAGGGAAACTTTTAAGAAAGATTTTCAACGCGGACACTATTAACTTAACCCAATTATGTGGACTAACATAAGAATGTAATTATTTAATTAAACCTGCCGGGTAGATTAAATAGATCGTATCATTTGAGTTATTTAACATACTGTGTCTCTAGAAAATTGACTATAAGTTCATTGGTACGCACACTGATTTCATCATAGTATTTAACACTGTAGCCCAGTATTCCTTTTTTATTGACGGCATGGGCATATCCTATTGTATAACTCACTTCGGTACATATCTAGGTGCATTTACAATAATATAGATTATTTTATTTCGAATATTTGGAGTATCTCCAGAGTAAAAGTAAAAGATTGTTCAGGTTAATGCGGAGAAAAAATTATTTAAAAACATTTTAAAATACATGGGTACGTCGTACTCCATCAGAAAAAAGATGCTATTGTATCAATAATGTGTCCAGTCACCACCGGCGTCGATAATTGCCTGGCATCCTTGAGGCATGCTTTCGACCAAGTTGATGGCGTATTCATCCAATGAATTTCTTGTGTTAACTGCTTAAAAGTAAACACTTTTTCTTTTACTAAGCTTGTATTTAATGTATTCCCACACGTTCTCAATTGGATTTGCATCGGGTGACTGCGACGGTTAATCAATTATAATGATATCAGATTGCTTTTTCCACTTCATGCAAAGTTTGCCTGCGGTGTTTTTTTAATGGACCAACGTTCGGCAATCAGTAACAAATATTTCTTATAAACCTCGAGCATTTTCGGAACGTTTAGGTTGTACTTAAACAGGTGCACTATTCCGAAACTCAATTTTGAGAAGTAGCCCCAAATATGCACTTTTACTGGGTTTCCGCTGTACCGATTTGTTAGTTGAGGTTGACCAGGCTCGTGAAATGATAACATATCTCTAAATAGAAGCTTTCTCTGTAAAAATTACACCACTCTAATCTTGATCCATATTATCTTTTGCTCAAGCAAGTCACATCGTTACATGATTTACAACTAATAAGGATTTCTTCACTAAACTACGGGATTTGATATCATGTGGACGGAGATGGGTTCGGCTAAAGCTACACTTTTCTGTTTCAATGCTCTTTGATGCAATGTTAAGCAAAAACAAGTTCTTTTTCTACTTTAGGGGACACTATTTAGTTACGATTTGGCAAGTCATCGGCCGTTTTTGTGTTTCACTTGCTGACAAATGTTTTCAGCTTGTTTATGTACTTATTAGTCGTCGCATAAGACATGTTCGGACTTTTCGGATGAGTAGAGCGACACGTACTAATAATTTATATTTTGTGACAAAGCATCAATGACAAAGGTCCCTTCTATAGATTAACAAAGAAATTAGGGCGACACCTTTTACCAACTGCTAATTACGCCAATCAAAAATTCTTAGAACCATAACCGATGCTCCTTGGTATATCTCAAATAAAACTCTCAAAATGACCTTGGAATTCCTTATGTAGCGGATGAGGTCAAAAGACTGGCTAAATCATAAACCAAAAAATTGGCAGAGCATAGTAATCAACTCATGGAACAACTGTACGTTCAACCTACTGTCACCAGGAGGCTAAAAATAAAATGGCCACAGGACCTACCTCCTCACGATAATTAATTAATACTAGTAAAAATAAATATAGGGCTAAGGCACTGGACAAATCCCCCTCATGTCATTTCATTACAATTATAACATTTACTTATTACTCCCATAAGGAGTAGATTGCAAATATGCAAAGTTGATAATAATAAAAAAAATTATGCCGAACACGCTCTTGCTTAATTGACTGTATTTGTTTGTATTTTAGACCTAGTTGAATTCATTTTCTCCAAATAAATGTACACTAAGTTCTTCTGTCCAGGTACCTGTTGTTTATTGCTTAAGGCAATTGGAGGGTAGATCTCCTTAATAAATATGAATGTCACATGTACTCATTTGAGTTTTTTTGGCCTTCATGTTTTTAAGATTTTCATGTAGGTTAAATTAGTAAAATATGATTTGAAAGTTAACATAATAGCAGTGTTGCAGCTTGTTAGAAATATTGCGACTTCTTGACAGTGCTGAGCCAAACTGTTAGCATTTAGATTGCTAACTTGACGATAGTGAATCATTATAAAATTTGCATTGGTTTTATTATCATTACTTTAGTATTGTTGATATTTTGATATTGCTGTGATTTTAGGTAGGTTGATAATTTAAAGTGTTTGGGCGTTTAGTCGGTCGTTCATCTTTTTCTTTTATGATATGTGGTTGTTCTGAATTGCGCATTTGCTTGCTAGTGTTTTGTGCCTGTCATTCTCTTTGCTGTTAATTTGTATTAATATTACTCGAAATGCGTTCGCCCAGCTTAAAAACCCGATGGCCTTCAAGGGCCATTACAACAATAGACTATATATATAAATACACATCATTGTAATAGTAGGGAAAAATTGACCCAAGTTATATGGCTTTGGTTGTCATTTTTTGTTCTAATTGTAATAGAGGTATGCTAGCAATAATAATAGGTTTTGTCATTGATAAGAAAATTGTAGAAATAAGAAAGAACTAGCAAACAAGCAAATATTAAGTCCCTAAGTAAAGTGAGATTATTTCGGCACAGTATCCTTACTATACAATAAGGAAAAAATCACTTTTTTCTATTATTTCGAATTTCGATAGCAGTTTGCCGTTTCTAAGAAGTGTCTCTTACTTTTGTCTTATTGACTAACTACTTCAACGATACCACTTGCCAGACTTTCATATAATTACGTACATGTATACACGAAGTATCTAAATTGGTAAACCCAAATTCGTCATTTTACAACTTACTTCCAAGTACAATTAATTTTATTTAACAAAAGAATGAAGCAAAACGTAAATGGTAACGAAACAAAAACTTTCTGATAATACGAACACTGAACTATTTAACTCTTCAATTCAAAAAAAGACGGAATAAGGATAGCTTTATAATAAAGATAACGACCCAGGAATGAGAAAAGCAACCAAAAGGATACTAAAGTAATATAGAGAAATTTCGCCAATTACCTACACCGATTATTCATATCAAAAATACATGTAGCCCAATAGAAGCAACATGTACAATAAATTATATCAAAGGAAACGTACCTCTCATCACTGAACTCTCAAACCAACAACATTTAACAGACTCCAAGTTTATAATTACCAAATTTCCTAAAATGAAAAGTACTGGAAACGACTTTGTACCAAATGTTGTGTTAACACAACTAACTATGAAATCCCTAGCGTACCTCGTAACAACATTAAAGGCCTTAGGATAAGATACTTTCTAAACGGATGGGAATACGCACACGTATTGATGTTCCCCAAATCGGGAAAATAGAAAATTATAGACCTATAAATCTTTTTACATCATTATCTGAACTACTGGAAAAAATGATCTATTCTCGGTTTATTGATGCAGTCTCTTCTCTTAACAGTTTCTCTCTACACTAATTTGACTTCATAAGAACTTATTTTATTACTCATCACCTCCAGAAAATATCCGATTTGAAGATAAGCAATACATCCCTGCGATATTTCTTGATGTAGCCCACGCCTTTGTTGAGGTCCGGATAGAAGGTCTGAAAAGATAACTATTTAACCTGGGTATCACCTAAGTATTTCAAGGCAATAATATTATTTTTTCTAAAGAACAGAACCCTTACTGTAACAATAAATGTCAAAGTCTTGGAAAACAAAAGCATATGATCCGGAGTCCCAAAAGGTAGTAACGTTAGGACCGACAGATTTTCAATATTTACACATCAGATATCACAAAAATAGACGCCACTTTAGCAATATTCGCTGATAACACGGCTACATTAACTTAAAGTAATCAAATTAGAGCACTTCTTCTGCTATAAAAAACAGTTGACAAAGTACGTTCGTGGTTCAGCAACTGGAACACACAAATCAATCCAATCAAATACCAAGATGAAATATTTATGCTAAACAAAATTCAGAACCCAACCAATACCCCCATTAACAACATAGTGGCGCCGGTACGGAGTGCCACCTCAAAAACAAATATAACTAAATTACAAAGGCTCCAGAACAAAGCCATACGTTTAGCAATAAATACAATGTAGTATATCAGAAACATACAGTTACATTAAGTATTAGAAGTACCAACTATAGAACAACACATTAGAGCAAACATAACTAAAGTGCAAACTACCCCAGGATCAATTTTCAAAGGACTAAGACAAGAATTACATGACGTTGGCGAAAGCGCTAAGACTCCTTATAAGTTAGCATAGTCAATTTTTGTATATATTAACAATGGCCCGTATAATATAAATATTTACTGATCTGGAACATAAACATTAAAAAAACTTTTATAGTAAAAATTGTACTATTCTGTAATCAACCTTAATATGATATTCAATAAAACTAAAACAATTTTACACTCAATATGACTTAAAAGATAAGTTAGAAGTTTATATAAAATAAAATTTCTATAATAAATGTAGGTAAAATAATAAACAATTTAAAGTTGGTAACACTGCTAATATGCAAAAATACTTTCTTAGATATCAATAATTAATTAATTAATTGGAACTACTACTGCTTTGATTGTGAAAAAAAGGTGAATTAAACTCGTAATGCAAAGCACTTATCAATTAATATTAAGTAAAAGGAATCTAATAATATAAATTAAAATTAATTTAAAGTTGCCAATTTACAGTTTGTAAGCTAAGTAATCGAAAATTAAAATACTTGCAAGCAATATTAAAAAGTTTGTTTTATGAGCGGCAGCGCAGCTTTATTTATACGATATCGCGTAAAAACCTATAAGTGCGGTATCAAAAAATGTTTTTCATTATACGTTAATTTAAAATTTTAAACCAATTGCGTTAGACGTATACATAAGCTAATAAAAAGTTTTTATAGACATTTCGGTAAAGTAAGCAGTTGTTACGTTTATATCTCGCTAGAAGTGGAACAGGTTCTTCATCAGTCAAGCTTTAGCAATAAAATGTTTATTTACTTCTTAATTGCATCTGTCTAAAAGGGGTATATCGTAAATCTTTTTTAAATTTTTTGTAATAAAAAGAATTGAACCATTTTATAATAGCTAAAGTAAGATAACAAGCAGTTTCACGTTATATCTGAAATATTTATAAACAAAAACCAAAAAAATTGTTTTATAGATGTTTGGTCAGTATTGTTGAGTTAAATGTAATTGGAAATTAAAATTAGACAAAATTATCTATCCAAATTTAAGTTTTAAAAATCTACAGATAGACAAACGCAGCCAATTGTTCAAGGTAAACCAAAGTGTAACTACTAGATTTAGATATAGCCTTTTTGGAGATGGTTAAAAAAAAATAAAAAGTAGTTTTTGCATCTTGCACATAGACATCAAATTTTTAATGTAACCTAGACTCGAAGCGTGTTTGTTGTGGTCGTTGGAAAGCTCGCATTCCAAATAATAAGCACTAGTTTTTATATCATCAAAAACCAGACGTTTAATTACCACTAAATATAAATTTTAAAACAGCTAGCAGTGGTATAGAAATTGGGATCCGAAATACGGGTGCATTTAAGTTCTAAAGTCTCCAAATTTTTTTCTGAAAAAATACTAACCCAAGAAAGTTGAAACTTCTGTTACTTCTCAAGGTAATCTCCATCTAGACTCACATAGTTTTTACAACGTCGTTACTATGATTTCATGACTGCTGAGAACACTTCTTTAGAAGTGTGTTTTACACTGGAAAATCATTGAACGGCCACGGAGAGGGTCCTTTCCGGTCAGAAATTTATTGTGGCATTACGTGTCAACATGTTCTGAGACATTGCCACCCGCGCAGCCTTGTGTTCGTCCGATAACATTTGTGGGACCCACTTTGAGGAAACCTTCAGCATTTTCAGGTCATCATGCAAAATGGACTCTACAAATTCTAAGAAAATGCAAAGTTTAAAAGGGATATTACGCATACCTAATCGACGGTCTTCCATAACAACTTGCTGCATTTGCGCAATCATGGTTTCAGTCCGGTTGGTTTATAACCGAGGCTGCTTTGGTTACACAACTTTCGAACCTTTTTAAAATTTCGCACCCACAAAGACACATTTTTAACATCCATAACTTCTTCACCACATGTCTCATTTGGAGATAAAAGTTGACTACACGTCGTTCTTGAACACTAAACCTCGCCATTTGCATTACACAAAACAACACTCACTGCAATGGCGGTAATTCGACCTGTGTGCAATGTATGGTGTTACAATTTTAGAAATATTTCAAACGTCTTTTAAAATTAACACAACACTCTAATTACTCTGATTGGTGAAAAAAATGAAGACTTTAGAACTTAAACCTCGTATGTATGAAAATATCCTTTTTTATAGACATGATAAATTGGGAATCGAGTCGATAAACTAATTTGATGGTAATCTAATCCAATATACAAACAAATTTACCTATTCATGAACGTCATATTTATTAATAACTATTGCTTATTATAACAGTTAGTGAATGAAATTATGAAAAATATAAATGTATTTGTACAAGATAATCCAAATTAAACTTTAAAATATTTTTTTCTAAATTGAATATAAAATATTGCAGCAATCTAAATTTTATTGCTATTAGTATAGAGCCTTCCATGACACAATGATTCGCGATCATTCTTTTAGCGAAGTTTTTCCATAAATGCGACTCTATTTTTGTAACTACATGTTCTTAGTTGTGGAACTGTAGAAGATTTGTACAAATAAGCCCATCACTTTAAATAGAGGAAAAAATCTAATGACGTTATATCGCATTCGGTGGCATCTTTGCCACCAGGACATTTGAAAACGAACGTAAAAGCGCGCAATCCAAATCCTAAAATTCAGTTAAAACACCCTATACTTCTTTTCTATATGAAGAATATGTATTTTTACAAATTTGCAATGAACATTAAGATTAATCGAAATATAATGACCATTATAATATATATTTGATATTTGTTTATAAATGTTCCTTTGGTAATATAAAAATATTTTAAAGTTTATTTTAATTATTAAAATTGTATTAATACTTTATTTAAATAAAACCAAATTAGTTATAAAATCACCTCAACAGATATTTTTTGTTATTGTTTGGGTCATGATATTTATTTTTTATCATCTGACCTTCCGCGTTTTCTATTGCGATCAATCATAAATCACAAAAAAGATTTAAATTAAACTGACGTTAACCACGTTAGACTAAGTGCTTTCGCCTGGTATAGCTTTTGCAGTTATTTTGTTTAAGATGATTGGATTTATTTTCTTTGTGGGATTCATGGAAAACTGCGATTGATTTCCTGTGCACAAAACAAAAATATATTGGATTTCTGAAAGGCCGAACATTTCCAATAGAGAGATTTCATAGCATTACAATAACAGGAAAAGGCATTTGAAATCCGTAAAGCTATTGCTATTGCAATATATGTTTGTTCAGCCACAGCTATTAATTTTCGATTAAAAAGTGTCGTTTTTAAAATATTTGTTTTTTAATTTTTTGTTGGGTACGAGTTTTTACTGCAGATAAGCAATAAGCACGCAAAGAAAAATCTAACTTATCTAGATAAATGGTAAGTTACTTTTCAGTAAAAAGTTTCTAATACAAAACCAGCTTATGCAAATTTCCGTGCTTGCATAAATATAAGCTGAGGAGTCTTAAATTGCAGAAATACACAATATTATGTTTCTTTAAAAACTATGACTTGCCACAAAAGCACTCTTAATCATGTACTACAATATAACTTTATCAATCTTGATTTTTTAGCTACATACCCACGTTATTAAATTTATTTTTAATTAAAAATAATAGTTCTTAGAAATTAAATAAACTAATATTTACTACCGTACTACAATTATATTGCAATCAGCGCAATACAAGTTAAATTTATAGTAAAATAAGAAGTTGTAGAACTGCGTTAGAACATTCAGACTATAACAGATTACAAAGTGTTACAAATGTATTGCAAAACAAAGTAACAAAAGCAAGAGATTAATTACATATATAAATTACAAAATATCTAATTTAATTAAAGCGAAACCTGAACATGAAATCCTTTTTATATTCACACTACAATGCGTTCAGTTTTTAGTTGTTTTATTTAAATGCGACTGAAGTTGGAGATAAAATAAAAAATACGAGCAACAATGTTTCCTAAACAGGATAAAAGATAAACCATATCTGCTAAAAAGAAATTATGGAAAACGCCACATCTGGCGCTGACGCCACATAAAGAAAGATAACAAAGTAACAGAATGCTAACTGTGCCAGAATAACCTAGTAGAATTGTAATTGCTGATCAAATCTTAACGTAATTATTAAAATGAATGATAATAAGCGTAGTTTATTAATGGCAACTATTTATTTATCTTTTTTAATCTTAAGTTTATTTTACCATTATGTGTTGGACAAACACCTTTGGTGGTCGTAAAGTATATTCTCCTTCTAACGCGTCAGACTAGCCACCTACCTGGAGTAGCCACAACATGGCTCATAGTACTACACGAAATGTGAAGTTAGAAACAGGTTAATAGCCTATATAAGAGTAGAAGAAAAATAAGTGTTGGACTACATATTTTACATTTATATTTTACATTATATTTATTTATTTATATATTACACATTATACTTTATCCTTGTGTTCTTGATTTTTTCCATTAGTTCCTGTCGTTTTCCATTGTTTTTACTTCGCACCAATATATTCCTCGATTTTCGCCACTAGTCTGACTTGTTCCTCCCATCGTATTTGTGGACGTCCTAGTTTGTTTCTTCCTTGTGTCCTCGCTTCATACACTGGTTTGGCTATTCTATTTTGTTTCATTCTATGTAGACGTCCTATTTAATTCAGTTGTCTTTTCTTATTGTTTTTTCTATTTCTATTCAAGTACTACTATATTTCTTATCTTATCTTTTCTAATAATCCTTTGAATTTTATTTAGGAATCTGATCTCTCCGACCTTGATTCTACTTTTATTTCTTATCGTTAAAATCCAAGATTCACTCCCATAAGTTAGAGAAGATCTTACAACCTTTTGGTATACATATATTTTGATTTTTTTGGTATCTCATTTTTCCAGAAAACGTGTTTTTAGAGATATTGTATGACTTTTCTATTTTTTATGCTCTCTATGATATTCCTTTTGCTACTTTTTCGCTATGCTTTATTATTGTTTCCAAATAATTATAGCTTGTAACTTGTTCTAGCGTTTGTCCATTTATTTCTAACTTGCATTTCTTTTTTTTTGTTAGCCATTGCTAAAGTTTTTGTCTTACTTATATTTATTTGAATATTTATGAGTTTTAGTTCTTTTAGTATTCGTTTAGATTATGTTGTAGTTTTTCTTCTGACTCTACCACTAACGCAATATCATCCACAAATAACATTTTTTGGAGTTCATTTGATTTTATCTTGCAGGTTTCTATTTTTATAATTGTACGTTTTTCTTTGCATTTCATTGTGGTTTTGTCAACTACTACTATTAAAAATAGCAATGCGCTAAGTACACACCCTGTTTCAGTTCTATCTTTGACGTAAATTCTTTCGATTTGACGTTGTGTTCTCACTTTAGTTCTGTTATTCTTATAGAGTGCTTTAATTATTATTATTATCTCTTTCTCTTAGATATTCCCGGAGATTTCTTCTTCTTATCTTATCAAAACCTCTTTTTAAGTCTATGAATACAATATGCATATCTTTTCTTTTCCTTAATAATTTTTCTCCTACTTATCTTAAGTAGGTCTTGTGTACTTCTGTTTCTTCTAAGCCCATGCTGTGCTTCTCCTATTATGTGTTTTATTTTTTTTCTCGGTCTATTTTTGATTATTCTTGTAAATATTTTACCTGGTACACTTGTTATGGTAATTCTTCTGTAGTTTAAACGTTATTTTAGATTACTTTTTTGTATAACGGTAATATTATGCTGATATTCTAATCTTCTAATATTTTATAATATTTATAATAACTTTGAGTAGTACTTTTGCTTTGTCTCTTATGTATTTTAGTATTTCTATTGTAACATCTATAATGTTGTAAACATATATGTATGTATATATGTATACTTTTCAGATTGATTACACTCTGAAAAACTAAAAAATAAAGTAATGAAAATGTCACAACTAACGCAAACGCTCCGTAATTGTCAGAGTCAAAACATCTTATGCCCCTATCTTTAAAAAGAAGTATGAACCATTATTTGAGTGGCGTCTGTAATATCCAAGATGAAGTCTTAAGCGTGCCATTTTATTAGAATATTGGCCAACTAGTCCTTAGTCACAATGTATTAGACCGAGATGACTCTTTCTGCCTGTACTTCTCTGTCAAAATGTCGTTGAATATCCATATGCTTGGTTTTTTTGTAGTACTTTTGGTTCAAAATCAACTCCACAGCGTTCTGGTTGTAACAATACAATTGTGCCAGACTCATATTGCAAGGACCCATACCTTTAATCAGTATTTTTCTTATATATGTATATACCGCTTCTGTAGTCGATAGACAGACCGATTGCTGGCGTGTTGAAGACCAAGCTATAGCGAGGTCTACAATGAGAAACGCAGTACTACTGGTTGATCGTCACTTGTCTCTACACTCTGTATAGTTTGTATTACAATAACCCATCGATTCTAACGCTAGCGTATTCTTTTGATAGTGAGTTAATAGTCTTTTAGTCCCTTTCAATTATATTCGCTTTACTCTACGTCAATAAATTGGCCCTGAGTGTTCTAAAAATTCATTGAAAACTCCTACACTAAACGGTATATCCGCTTGCGATGCTATGTTTAAGAGAAGTGCTACCACAATTTGTCTATGTAATATATTTTTCCATCCCTTCTTTGACTTCTTCTATCGCTAGCGAGTCTTTTCTGGACATCGTTATAATTCTGTGTATTGGTGTCAATACTGAAATGAAGACATCCATTTAAAAAAAATTAACAAATTTTTAATGTAATGACTTTGAGATACCATTAGTTTGTTTTTTGGTGTTTTACCTAAAGTCGTACTTCATAATGGGTCAGTCTATTTTTCACATTAAACTTTTTTTTAATTATTCCAATTTTAAAGTCATTATTTTTTTTTTATTGACATATACTGTAAATTTACAATATAGTTCGCTAGAAGTATTGAGTAAAGGTGATATAAGTCTTTGTCTTGAAAGAGAAATGCCCACTGACGTTTCTGCTTATATTTCACTATTACTTAGTGTTGTTGGGGTAGGTTTGCAGTCCATGTTTTTTAAGTCTTCTGTTGAGCGGAACATCCGTGTATAGGTTCTCTATGAGATCGTTTGGATGTCCTGTAAGGCGGTTTCTATAATTGGTGGCAGCGGTATCAATTACTTCAGTGATGTATGGGATTTGCTGGTCTTGGTGCAGCATTACTTTGCTAATATACCATGGCGCGTTCACAATCGCACGAAGTGTTTTGTTTAAAAATGTTTCTATGGTTTTTAGTTGGGTAGGTCTGGCACAGCTTCAGAGATGTACACTGTAAGACCAAATAGGTTTTAGCGTCGTTTTGTAAAGAATAATTTTATTCTTGGTGGAAAGTTTTGATTTACGGCCCATGAGCCAATACATCTGTTTGAATTTAAGATCCAGCTGTTTTCGCTTCGTCTGTATGTGTTTCTGCCATGTCAAGCGTTTGATGGAAAATCATTATTGGACGCGATGTTTCGGCTATCAGTGTCTTGTCTATATATAAACGCAACAGTAAACTTTAACGTTAGACGTTCAGAGATACACACATTAACCAGCATCCGCTTGCGTAAATCCACGTGACATTAGATATAAATGGAACTTTTGGTTTTACTGTCTTGGCACTTGCTTTATATCATAGATCAACTTCTTTAGTTTGGAAACACGCGTGTCATTGCGAATTGTATCATTCATAGTTTACCGTGAAGAAAACCAGTTTTTACGTCGAACTAATATAACACTATGTCGATCTGTGTTGCAAACGCTAACGGTGTTACGACTGATTTGTATTTGACCACTAGTAAAAAAAATTCTTCAAATTGATGCCTTCTCTCGGAGTATTTAATTGATAGGTTTTGTTTTGCTTGTCAGTTTTGACCACGTTTCCTTCTTGTAAATTTAGATCCCGTTGGTTCTTTATCGGTATTTAAATCTCTTTTTAACAACTTTTTAAATTCTTTGTTGTTATCTCACTCTAATACCAAAGTTCGTCAATGTGTGCGCTCAACGAATCACTTCTTTTTCATAAATGGTGACCTTCCTTAAAATGGTGATCTTTTCGTGAGCGGATTTCAATGTCAATATGCTTTTGTTTTATTAGAGTAGCCAATAAACAGATATTTGACTGACTTTATCTCATTTGTGTTTTTTGCTTTGGCGCCATCATTAACAAAACACCCAAACACACAAAGATATGTCACCGACAATTTGACATCATTCTACATCTTCTCTGACCTCAACTTGCAATTTCTTTCGGAATTCCGTTCAACGTACAGGTCCGCACAGAATAGCTTCAGCAAAAAGATTCTCACGATCTCTACCAGTGTTTGGTTTTCACGCTCTGCGGATTTGATGTAATCGATTTTCAGTTCTTCAAATAAACTATTGACAACATTGGCGACAAACTTAATTTCATTCATTGAAATGTAATATAGTCTTATGTGCCGCATCATTGTATTATCATTACACTTGCATACAGTATAGGTTTTCGCTCTTTATCAAACACATATTCACAGGTTTCTGTCTATTTTTAGTATATAAATAACGTCCCTCATAATTATTTTGATAACGCCGGTCGGTAGCCTAAATTCTATTTTTATAGTTTTTTGCCACCCATGGCCAGTGTTTCTCCATTACCAAACCTAATTAGGTGCGCGCTTGCAATGATTACTTCCGAATGTCATCTGTGCGCTAGCACCTGAGCCGACTAACTATTGATCAAATGTTGAGTTGGTAGCCATTCATCAGGTTTGTATTTATCTTCTGATCGATTTCCAGCCCTAGTACATTTTTTTTTATCTTCTTCGGCTTTTGACACTTATACTGTTTTTATTCTTTTTGCGCACGGGACTCTTCTTCATCTACAGAGCTTCTAATCCACGCGTCGCACTGTCCACACCAGCAGTGAGTCTTAGCTCATGCTTTGTTAAGCTAACGGTAAGTTTGAGCATTCTTTTTCTGGCTTCTCATCCGCCACCAATGTAGTATGCTCGGGTGGCAAACAGTCAAGCACCTTGGTTATTACTTCTACCGACAGAATTTATTTGCGCGACTAGTCCTTCCACTCTGGCCATGATGGTATCGTTACAACAACACTAAAAACGTTTTCTTGTTCTTCTCTTGATATTTATTTTTGTCGAGCTCTTCGATCACTTGATACCATATGGCTTGTACAAAACTGATCCAACATAAGGAATTTCCACATTGGAAACTTACCGGCATGACCTCTAAAATGACTGATTACACGTTGACGAACGGAAAAGCAAAGTTATATCACGCTTAGTAACTGTCAGATTTAGAGCGCTCTATATTCCTATCTTTAACAAAAATTTTGACTGTAAAATAAATCGTATATTTAAAACCTATAATTTGGAAATAGCCATATAAGAAATATAATTTCGTATTATAGTACAAAAAAAATAATAATAAAGTCTAAATGTTAAGAAGCAATTGCATTGCTATTTTAAGAGGAATCATATTACAAACAAAGCTATATGTACGAATACGATTATATTTAATAAATAATAATAAAAAAGAAAAATGCTAAGTAAACCTACCATCATAAATAGTAACTAGGAAAAAGCCCGTATGTATTGCGTAACCTTCGACTGTGACGGATATATATGAATACAAACAGTATAATAATAAATAATAATAATAAAATATATAATGAATAATGATAGTACGTAGAAATAATAGAAAATGGGATATTAAATCAAAATACTAGAAATTGTTATAAATGTAATATATCATCCATAAAGAACGTAATAAACGTTGACATAAAAGCAATTACTAAAAGTCAAAAAAAAAAAAACAGAAATATATGGGTTAGATATTTTATTTTCGAAAAATATATTTATAATTAATTAACTGTAACTTAAAAAGGCAGTAAAAATTAAAAAATAGGATAATTAAACAAAACATTTCAACCACAACTAACATATAAAAAAGTAGGATAGGCTCTATTATCTACATATTATATTATAAGACATTAAAAAACAGAATTTAGAAAAATACAGAGTAAGGCTCACTTTGGCTTTTTTTGAAGAAATTGTATTAATAAAATGTAAGAATTTTTAGAGGTTGCTTGAACGAGGGGACATTTAAAAGACATAGGGTTGATTACAGCTGCAAGCTCCTCGATTGGTCAATGGAACTGGCTTAGATGGTCGGACGAAATCATGTGGGTCTCGTTGCTAGTTGGACGCACACAGGCAACGGACCGTCTAGACTCTCAATTTCTCGGTGTAGTTGATTGCTTAAGAATAAAAATGGTGCTACGACAATTGATTGCATGTGATCACCAGAACGCCTAGAAGTGAAATATTTTTTATGGAATTCCAAGGAATCGAGGCAGCGTTATTGAAAACAGGAGGCGCTTTAATCCTAGCGTGAAAACATGCTCAACTGGAAGCTCGCTTCCGCGTAAATATTGTGCTAATTAACAAAGTATTTCAAAGTCTATAAAAATATTTCTTTTATTTTGTAAATCCAGAGATAGATTTAAACTTCATTCTTACAAAGAGAATAAAAACATGTGAGATTAAAGATAATCTAAAATTTTTATTGGTATTAGAAAATAAAAAATCAAGCAAAACGGTCAGAAGAAAATTTACTAAAACATGAGAACATAAACAAAGACATCAAAGATAAAAATGTAAGAAGTCATTAAATAAGTAAAAATATTAGTAGTGCCTTATAAAAACGTATTCGGGTATCTACATAATAAAGAAACATGATAATATAGTATAAAAGTATAAATATTTTAAAGATTTGGGGGAGTTAAAGAAAAATATGATTTATTGGTACAAAAAAGAAGAAAACACCTAGAAATCCACATACAAAAAACTGAATAAAAAACAGAAGTCTTAGATAAATAAAAATTAACACAAAATTAATGGATAAAACTAAAAACAAAACAAAAATAAGTAATAAAGAATAAATTATGTAAATAATTTATTGTTGTAAGGCAAGATTTTTATAAATTCGTTTGCAACTCTTCTATAACATAAATAATTTTACAATATAACGTTATTGGTTAGTAAAAACGTAAAAATTAAAATAAGAGTTTTAGTTTTGTATAAAATTCATTCATGTGTTTATCAGATTTTATAATTCAGGCACTTATCCGTACTGTAGCACCAATCCTTTAAAATCTGTCGTTAATAAACTGCATTCCCAAAGTATATAATGAGTTGCTGGTTCCATATACATAAGAATAACTATTTTTAAAACTTTTTATAGCCAACTATTCTTCTATATTCTCCAATAGAGAGTGATTGCTAGACGTAAAGATTTAGTTGTGATCTAAATGTTTCTTGAATTACTGAAATAAAGGCTTTGTGGAAGTTGCAATATAGTACACTTTAAATTGACGTTTTAAAATAATTATTTGGGTTTGTCTGAAAATAACGTGTGTAACTATTGCTTCAAATATAATTTTCTTGTATTTAACAAATATATTATATCGTTATACGCTAATTTCAACAAATTATTTAAACTCTGTGATTATCATTTGTTTCAGCACCCATTATTTAAAGAATCTGCTTTATCCCAATCCCTGTGATAATTCGAAAATTGAAGAAGTGTATGCAAAAGTTTTTAAAATTATGAAGCAATGTCTTTTCACGTACTTTAACTTACAGTCTTTACTGTGATTGTTTAGAAATGTTTAATTTACTTTATTTCTTATAATTTAGTAAGGGTTAAAACAAAAGGTGTTTTTTAAGCCCGATAGAACTTACGAAAGGGTTAACTGTTATACAAACTGTCATTCTGCGCTCACTTTTTGACATTTAGGATCAGTATACTCTGGCAAATCATCATGAATAGATTGACGCTTGAACAATGCTACCAAATTATCCAGATTTACTTTGAAAGTCAGTCATCGATGCGCGCAACTTATAGACGATTTCGTGATTCTTATGGCGCACATAATCGTCCATCTGAGCAAGCCATCCGTCGAACTGTGGATAGATTTCATACCACATACTCTCTAAATGATGTAATAACACCAACACGTTGAAGGATTGTACGTACTGAAGAGAATATCGCCGCTGTAAACGAAAATGTGGAAGAAGATCCAAATTTATCGATTCGTTGTCGGACGCAGAAATTGGGGCCTACACCCGTATAAGACCCAGCTGGTGCAGGAATTAAAGCCACGAGGCCATCATATGCGTCGTTCTTTCGCCGATTGGGAGCAGTTGGAAACTGACCTGATGTTTTATCGCAAAGTTGTGTTCAGCGACGAGTCTCATTTTTGGCTTAACGGGTTTGTTAATAAACAAAATTGCGCATATGGAGTGAGACCAATCCACTACAGATCCTGCATACTCCATTATATCCAGAAAAATACACCGTTTGGTGCGGTTTACACGCTGGTGACACCATCGGACTTTATTTCTTCAAAAATGAAGCCGGAGCTCGCGTTACCGTCAATGAAGATCGTTACCGCACCATGATCAATGATTTTTTTTTCGAAAATATGGATGACATTGATCGGAACGAGATGTGGTTTCAACAGGATGGCGCTACGTGCCATACGGCGACCGCAACCATCGACTTATTGAAATCAAAATTTGGCGATTAGTTGATTTCGAGAAATGGACCTGTCAATTGCCCTCTAAGGTCGTGCGATTTGACACCTGTCGATTTCCTTGTGGGGCCACGTGAAGTCACTGGTTTATGCTGATAAACCAGCAACAATTGACGCCTTGGAGGCCAACATTGTTCGTGTTAGTCGTGACGTACGGCCAGCAATGCTCGAAAAAGTGTCCAAAAATTGGACGTTCAGAATGCGCTTCGTCAAGAACAGCCGCGGTGGCAATATGCCCGAAATAATTTTCAAATGTTAATGTCATGTATTGATCTTTCGAATAAAAAAATTATTGAGTAAAATTTAATTTTTTGTGTTATTTTTTACAATTTCATGTTATATTGGGCTTAAAGAAAAAACAGCCTTTAGTTGCCATTTATATTAAAGCATACCCCGAAAGATGTTTATCAACATATCGAGAATCTCGAAATATTTTTGCAGTTCTATGGAAATTTAGTATATTTTTTATGATTCCTTATAATATTTGTTTAATCACTTTATCTTTACGTTTAAAAGCAATTTTAGCTATATTGTAGGTTTAGAAATCTGACAGGTAGCTCAATCTTGCGGTTAACAACTAATAAAAAGGATTTTTATTAAAACTAAGGTATCCACCACCATATAGAGAAAGGTAATGTATAAATAAAATAGTGCGATTATACTACCCCTTTCTAATTTTGAAAATATGTTATAGTATGAGTTGTACTAGATGAAATTTTAAATCGTTAGCACCAATTATAATAACCGATTGATTTTTTTTTTGTTGATAGATTTCAATTCTTGTATATTGTAGACAGGTACTTTTCAAAATTTATCAATGTTTCTTCAGTTTTAAATTTTATTTTAAAGTGATATAAAGCAATTATTTTGCTGGCGAGATTTAAAATCTAATAATAAAATATATTTACGTAATAAATTGTCTGCTAGTGCAGCTTTTTAATAATTGAGAATAATAAGCACAAATTTTTCTTAAAATTAAAAATTACTGTACGTATATTATTTGCAAGGCGAAGACATAACAATCTCTTAATAACAGCATAGTTCTAGCATCATATCAATTGCTGAAGACTTCACGCAGGTAAGACACAATGCTTAGAAAAAAATCATAAATATGTTTCTCATGCAATAAAATACGTATATATTTAATGGAATTATTTTACAATAACAGTAATAATGAAACAATCCATTTTATTCAGACACAATATGTTTATGATTAATACAATCGACAACGTGTTGACATTTACAAACTTTTACCAGTTAATTACACGTTAATTTCAAAACCCCTCGTAATATATGTGATATAACGGGCCTTTACAGAATTAACCTCAGTTTTGTTTCTTGAATAACGACCCTAAATTCGTTTCCAGCAAATCAATAAGACGTAAATGGGGGCTTTCACCAGCACATTACTGATATAGCCCTTATTATGACCAATAAAACAACAGATTTGGCGAAGTACCTATTCATCTTTGCGATCTTAAATAGGCATACCATTATTTTCGATAATAATCATTATTGTGAAATACAACAATAGTATTATTAAGTTAATATAATACGCCATGTTGCAATATAATATATTCAGCAGTTGCATCTTGTGATTCCCTAATTAGATATATAACGATACGAATAAACAAATTATTGCAGAGCTTTATTTTGATTAAAAATGTCTATACGTGAGAACTACGTATTTTTTTAATAACTACTAAAGTTTACTGCATTATTAAATAAGGGGAACTGTTTTCTCCTGTTATTTTTGTTTGTGATCCTAATTTAAGAACTACGTGATAAGAATGCGGCCTGCAGCTGGAACAAAATGAAAATAGAATGAACCATTTAAACGCTACAGTTGGATAATCTTGGAAAATGTGCCTTTGCAGCGATTTGCCTAATACTTTTTTAGAGAGATCTGTGTGAGTAAAATTCAGTCCAGCCAAATATTAGCTTTAAAATATTTGCGTTTTGTTAGAATTTTGTTGATTTAATAGAGAGATAAAATATAGCTACTATTTTAAACCACGCGAAATAGCTTTTTCGAGGGAAGATTTGATAAGCTGAAACAATTGTTTAACCTGAAGTCAAGGCACTGCATACTATTATAAATATTAATATGTTCCATTCATGGAACCAATTTGACGGAACATAGATAAAGAATATTTAACAAAAAATAAAAACTGCTTTTCAAGTAGAGAATGCTCATTTCTTAATTTTGAAATTATTTAATTCTGGATTTCATACGTTTGCTTTCTAACAAAAATTGAAAAAATAGTTTTTGTAGACCTTTGGTACACTTATAGCAAAAAAGTTCCAAAATAAGACAGAGTTCTAAAGACAAATTACTCCAGGCGGGTAGAAAGGAAGTCTCAGTATCATGCATTAAAGGATCAGGAAGGAAGAGAGCAAAAATTCAATGAAAAACCAAAACAACAACAAGCAATACTATCGTAGAAAATTCATAGAAAATCTAAGATAGTTAAATGGTATGTATCTACTTTTAATAAAAGGATTTTATTTACAGAGAAAAATTTAGTGAAACTTTCAGAAAAACGGAAAAAATTAAATGAACAGTAACAATAGTTTACTGCTAGGTGTCCCAAAATAAAGTTTTGATGTCAATCGGTATTGCAGCTTTCGATTATGTAGTCGCTATGAAACGTTTCTCGGAAGTAAACTGTGCGTTTTGTGTGCGAGACTTTTATAAAAACAAGAAATGGACGATTGTTATGTATGGACAACGGTCAGTAATCGTGATGATTTGCGTAACGTAAATCAAGCGCCAAGTATTACTCTAATTAGAAAATAATGCATAAATTCGAAGAAACCGGTTGAAGTATAGATAAACCAGAGTCAGGACGGCCAAGGTTATCAATAACTGGCAAAAACGTAGAGAATATACGACAGTTCGTTTGCGAGACTCCTGGCCTATCTGTTCGTAAACGGGGAAGTGTTTTGAATGTGCATAGATCATCATCACACCGTATTCTGCGCAAAGATTTGTGACTGAAACCTTATGAAAACCAATTGATGCAAGAATTATAGTCTAACGATGCCAGTCAAAGGATTTAATTCGTTAACTGTGTAACTGAGCATTTCAATTCATTCAACACCATTTTATTTTCGGATGAGGCACATTTTCACTTCAAAAGTCACGTTAACAAACAGAACTGCCAGAATACAAGCATGAGAAACCCCTTCATACATTAAAAATGATTGTATAAATTGCAATGTTAGCGCAAAGAATAATCGGCCCGTACTCTTTGAAGATGAAAGAGACCGAGCATTAACAGTAACTTCAGAGCGTTATACAGAAATGTTGAACAATTTCTTGGTAACTGAACTGTAAAAATTTGCTGCCTATAATCAAAGAACATGGTGTCAGTAGGACGGAGTAACACGTCACGCTTTTAGCCACAAATTCGTAAAATTTTCCCCCAAAAATTTTTTAGAAAATTTCAGAAGAGATGATATAAGTTGACCTCCACACAGCCCTAATTTGATTCCTATAGATTTTTTTGTGGGAATATCTCAAATCAAGAGTATATAGTAGCAATCCGAGTTTACTTGAAAGAAAATGTCCGTTAACAAATGGTAGCCATTACGGAGACGATGTGCCCTGCAGAGCACAAAAGTTTTGCTTTTGGTTTAAAAGAGTGTCGCGAGTGCGTAGAATTACATTTAGATATGTTTTAATGACAAATAAAATGTATTTTAATAGACGTCTCCTTTGTTATTTTATAACTATTACAAAAATAATTTTTTGGGGAGACATATTGTATGTATTTTATAAGAACAAGAAAGCCCAAAAAATGCATATGGATATATATTTGCAATATAAAGCAATACCGGAAAAAGTAATCTTAATAGACCTAGAAATAGACAAAAGGGTTCAATATAAAGCAATACAAGTATATTTTCCAACATCCGAACATAAAGATGAATACATTCAACAATTTTATGAAGAAGTGTGCAAAGCAATAAAAACTAACAAAAACTCAATATAGCTTACTGGTGGCCAATTGTAATGTCAAAATAAGTAAAAAAGAAGGTAAGATTAAAAATGAAAAAGAATAATTTCCATATAACTAACTCATCCAGATGGTGGTCAACAATAACTATATGATTGATAATGATAAAAACATGTTCAAAGACACTACTGTAATAGAAGCAATAAATGTTGAAAGCAATTATCAAATGCAAGGAGGAAAGATATTTATAGAAACAAGAGAGTAAAAGGGACAAAATAATAAACAACAAAGTGTGCAAATGGAAAACAACAATAAGCCAGAAATAACTTAATTCCAACAAATAATACCAGAAAGAATCTACTAATAGTAGAGCAAACTCAAAAGCATAAAAAATAATAAAAGTAAATATTAAAAAAGTAAAGCTGACAGATAACTCAAAAATTGCAAATTGTAGAATCTACAGAAAATTATTATAAACCATTATATGAAATAAAAGTACAACAATTAATAGAAACAACAGAAGACCATAGAACTATAGTATAGTAAGAAACATAGGGTTCTAAAAGAATAGAAGTAGAATCCACTATTAAAAACATATCCGAGTTCATTCCTGAAGCTCTCTAATATCTTGATCTACTCAGTAACTAAAACCAATTTAATACCTACGTTTATTTTGAAGAAATGGTGATAATGCGATTGTCTAAGGCAGGCAATGCTTAGCACATCGTCCCGTGTTAGACAAAGAAGGTAAACATATGAGAACCTTAACCGTCCAATTCACAGGCCGTGCTTCTAGGCGGGGCGTTTGGGCATCTTCATTATTATTATAATAAAAAAGCTTTAGAATAGCACAATATCATAGTGATATAAATAAATAATAAAATATTGTGTAGAAATCATAATTAAACAGCTAAGAAGCTTTATAAAAAAATATTTGACATAATGTAAAATCTAAGATAATTGAAATGTATTAGTAATAATGTTATTTAAAAAAGGAAATATGCATAAATGGTTAAATTATAGACCTATCATCTTGCTATTAGTTCTGTACAAAATATTTACAAAATTTGTAAGGTGAAGACTTGTAAACCACTTGACAGTTATCAGTTCAGATGTGATATTTCAAAAGTGTACAAACTGATGTACGTATTAATAATAATATATGTATAATTTCACATAGTTTTTCAAAAATAAAATACAAAGTGCTTATGTATATACTTTTATATAAAGAAACTTATAAAACAAATTCCTTCATATATACTATATATATATATATATATATATATATATATATATATATATATATATATATATATATATATATATATATATAGTAATTGCATGTGCGAGAGTGAATATCAGTGAGCACGTGCGTGCTCAAAGTTCGCTTGTGTGTCAGTAATAGTAAATAATAAATAAAATAATGCAATATTTATAAAATTTAAGATTTAAACGAATACTATGAAGCGATAGCTAAAGATCTGCTTCTAAAAAATAAATATAAAAAATAGATCAGTTAGGTAAACTTAGTTTAAATAAAAATTTATGGTTGTTAATGTCTTAACAACAGTTGGAATTAAACGTAAAAAAGCTTTTTATCTCCTATACTTTAAATCAAAGCATAATGGTAAATAAATTAAAAGTAAATGTAAATAAATATAAAGCATTACAACACAATTAAAGAAAAAAGTATAAAAAAACATTATAAAAATAGCTACGCAAGTGCTATTATTTGTGCAACCAACCTATTTCCATTGAGCAGCATCTTTTTTAGTAGCGACGATGAACATGAATATGTAGTTTAGATGTTTGCCTTGGCACAATTCCAGCCTTGTTTCTGAAGCCAGCACGTTGTTTAAGAAATATGTGAAAAGTTTCATCTACCAAAAACTACTCTCTTTTAGTTAACTGTTTTCATTTTACATTTCATTAAAATTCAAAAGAAATTATGAGTCACCTAAAGCTAAAAGAAACGTGCAAAGCATAAAAATAAATTTTCTCTAAGTAATGCTTTACTTACTAAAAACAATTCCTAAGTAATATAATAAATTAATGTAGTAAAACCTTCAATAAAAAAATATAAATAAAAATAGACTGCGTAAAGGACAACTAAACTTGAAGGAAGAGTCTCATATTGATCAATTACAGGATGCGTTCAAGTTGTAAGGTCCCCAAAAGCTTTTTTCAACAGTGGAGTAAGTAGAAACATGAGATTAATTTTAAAAGACACGAAATATTTCTGAACTTGTAATAGACAATGCACATACTTCAAATGGCGACGTTTAGTGTTCACAAACAACGCGTAACCATCCGTTTTCTTCTCTTTTGTACTGAAACGCTCCTCGAAATACATCGCCAATTGAGTGAGATAAGCGGTGAAGGCATTATGAATGTTAAAAATGTGTGTTCGAGGTTACAAAAGTTTAAAGGAGTTCGAGAGATTGCGCGAGTGGTAGACTGTCGATTAAGTGTGCATGATATCGCTTATAAATTTGGCATTTCTATAGGATCTGTGGAGTACATTTTGCAATGATCTAAAGATACAGAAAGCTTTTTAGGTGGGTCCTATAAATGCTGACCGACAAACGGTAATAATGTTTCAGGATATGCTGACATGTAATGCCCTCATAAATTTCCGACCATAAAGGACATGATCCGTGCCTGTCATTTTCCAATTGAGCCGCTGTCGCATTAATGATTTTCCAGTAGACAAAACATACCACTAAAAAATAATGGCGAAATAGACGAAGATTACGTTTAGAAGTAACAGAAGTTTCAACTTTCTTAGATAAGTACTTTTTCAGAAAAAAATTTGGATACCTCGAACTTAAATGCACCTCGTATAATATTTTTAAATAATTTACAATTTTAGTTCTGCACAAAATAATATGAATACTAAAAAAAGGCCGGTCGTCCATGGCTACCTCAAGACTGTTTTACAGGATGGCATGGTCTGCGACAAACCCCCCCTAACGCCAGCCTATATTTTTCTGGCCAATTGTGTAACTCCTTAGATCCAAAATCGTCTATTTATACTACAACACATCGTATGCAGCAATCTGGACTTAATGAACGTCATCCGGTTGAGAAGTCGATGATTTTGAAAAAGAACAGAAATGCGCACGTGGAGTAGACACACAAGAATTGGACGAGAAAAGAATAGGAAAATCTGCTCTAGAGTGATAAGAGCAAGTACATGTCATTCGGAACGAACGGAATTCAGTAGAGTCGTCGCCCCAAGATACTTGTTTTGATAACAAATTCTAAATTCCCAAGATAAAAAACAGAGGTAGAAGTGTCATGGTCTGGGATTGCGTCTCCAGTCTTGGCACGAGTCCACTCAGGAGAATCTACAACATTATGGATAGATATCTGTATAAAGACTTCTACAAGAACATAATGCGTCAATATGTGATACAGAACATAGAAAGAGACATCATTTTCTAACAAGATAATAATTTCAAACATCGTTTGAAGAATGTCCAGGACTTATTGTATAACCCCCGCCAATCCTCCGACCTGAATATCATCGAGAGTCTCTGGGTAAAGCTGTAGCATTGTTTTGTTGGAAAAAATTCCAAGAATGCAGATAAGAAATATGCCTAACTCGAAGAGAAATAGAAGGACCTTCACCTCTCCTTCGTCCATACTCTTCTAAACCCCATTCCTCGCAGACACTAAGCCGTCATTGATGTCAAAAGTTATGCTTCTAAGTAGTAGATTGTTGTTTACTTTTAGTCGATTCCCGGCAATTTAGAGTTATTCCGGCGTTTTTATTTGAAGTTTGTTTCATTGTTGTATTTTTATATATTTTTGACAGGTACTGTATATCTGAACAAAACCTGACAACCAAAATGGAATTGATATAATAGACGTTGTAGATCATTATTATCATATTAAATAAAAACGTATTTCCTTATTCATCGATATATTTTACAATTTTCCATTCACTTTAATATTTATTTAATATCTTTGATGAGGTAACATAAGTTATTAGAACATTATAGTACTCAAATGTTGTCAGTATATTTTGTATATCACCAAACGCTTTCCTATGTTTTCAAAGTAAATCAATTCTGTTTTGTTGTACTTCAAAGTCTTTCCATTAATTTGTTTTGCTATTATATATAAATTTTAGTAGCTGGAGCTTGTACTTTACAAATTTTAATATTCCTTCTTCCTTTGCCAGTATCGTTGTTTTTATTCTCATCTATTCTTTTATCTCTTATGTAGTGTTATTGTAACCTGACAACATAAAGTGATTAACCAATTCTTTCTTACTCATCATTTGACTCACCTTAACACACTCTTTGGATCCTCTTTGTGGATTGTATAGCAGTTTTTAGTTTTTTTACTTTTTGTATTTAATAAAGATTCTACTTCTTCGCAAAACCGCGACGATTTTTTAATTTTTATTATTTTATTAATTTTTTGGTTTTTAAAAATTTCCAAAACTGTTATTCAGCCTTAATTTACTCTTTACTTTGTTGTTTGTTATTTTATTTTTAATCTTCTCTGATGTAAAATACTTCTGCGTTCACCTTTTAGCAACTCATTCTTATTCATATTTTTACACGGATATTCTTTTCTCTGTAGTTGCGTTGCTTGTATTCAAAACCTGTTAGTGAATTCAATTTTTTACGTCAATAACTAGTCTCAGATGAATTATTTAATTTGTTATAACATAATTAAGTGATGAAATTTATTCTTCTTGTATCTTCCATTGTGTATTTATATCTCATGCTATAATCAAATACGATACAGTCTGATTTTATCTCATTGTCAGTACAGAATTAGATTAGTAATTTGACGTAATTGTTTTGTGTATTCTGGACGAAAAACAAAAAATAAGTAACTTCTGATGTTTATATTAAGATCCCCTAGGACTAATATCATTATTTTTTTGGTAATATTATTTCTTATTTTCTATCGGTTTAAAGTAATAACAATTTACTTATAAAACTGCTAATATTATTGGAATGCAGTACAAGAGGCTCTTTTAAATGACAATACTTTAAATCCACATTTAAAAAATGATTTTTCTGTAAAGGAGAGTGTTATAACATAGCCACTTTGAATTAATCAATCGTATATTTAAAATTAATAAAAAAAATAAAATAACACTGCTTACTGTTGAACCATAAAGTGACAGAAAATATCATGGATTACTATTTATTGATATTTAAATAAATACTTAATTAAAAAAGTATTACTACAAAACTGTAATCTATAAATATAAAAAATGAACGATCATAATTTGTAAGAAATATTGAAAATAGTATAATAGAGCAAGCAGAAAAAGAAAAATGGTCTAATGCGTAAAACGCGTTCTACAATTTTGAGTGATTATGACTGTTGTTTACAATGTTAAAAAAATAATCTTCTTTTCAGTAGTAACACCAATGTTTATTGTCATTATTAAAAGTTCGACCCGGAACAATTAAAGTCGGATTATTGAATTTAGAGACGTTTAAACGTGAAGATGATTACACACTAGGCTGACAATGTTTCAGCTTCCCTCTCAAATTTTTCCATTGTGGGAACATATAGTTTTTAACTAAATCGGCCGCTCCAGCACTCCATTTAGAGCTAGAACGGCCCACACGTGCGTACTCCAACGCATGGACCTCCTCGTGTAATTCAAAAGCCCCTCGACCATGCCACCGCTCGTAGCAGCTGTCTTTGTTTACTTTTTGTTTAAATGTATAGGGTATCTTTGTTTACTACGCTCGGACCTCTTCATGTAAATCAAGAACTAAAACTACGCCACATTCTTTTTTTACTTTCTGTTCGAATACCATATGTAGATAGGAAATATGAGATATTTATATATCTTCTAATATAATTGTCTTATCTCCCTAACTTTCTTTCTTTCTTTCTTTCTAAACTTATAATTCTATCTATCTCATAGACGCTTTAACCGATTTCCTTGAAACTTGCACACGATATTCACAGCTATATTTGCTAATTCGGCGCAAAAAATCTTCTAACTTCTAACTTTAACCGTTTTTGAATTATATAAATATTTTGATTATTGTATTGTATAGATGTCACACCTGTGACAAATAAAAACATTTTTTTTGAAAAACAGCGTCATCTGTTGGACGTAAAAGCAAAGCCACAACAACGCGTGGCCGGGTACAGCTATTTTAGAATAAAAACAAACATTCTGTTACTGTTGCCAACATTAATCTAGAGAAAAATTAAAAATTACTGCAAATGAACGTAAAACGTAAAAATTACGGGAGTGCATTATGAACGAGCGCATAAGCTTTGCATTAATTCAACTTTACGTACTACGTATTTCCTATGGTCGGCGTATGCTTACGTCCACCATGAATGGGCATTAAATTGTTCCATGTTTCGGATCCAGAGAAAAAGCCGGTCTAATTAAAGTTATCGTTCGCACCTTGCAAAAATTTGAGGAAAGGCGGGTGAAAAATTGTCAGTCTAGGACGCCAAAAATATCTTTTGGCGGGCAACTCCTAGTATATATATATATATATATATATATATATATATATATATATATATATATAAATATACATATACATATATATAAAAGGTTTCTGTGAAATGCTGGGACTACTAAGCATCCACGTACATTATGCATCTTTACGATTTTAGGTTTCCTCGCTTACTTATATAACCGCCCACAATCTCAGCAGTTTATGTTAAAATTATGTTTGTAACAAGACCGCAGCACTGCTTTGTTTGGTAATATGAATAAGCGTCCTCGAAAAGAAAGAGAATTTACTTTGTAGTCCTAAAGGGTGTATTTATTATTTAACCGTTCTGCCTACCAAAGAAATTCCCAAGGGTAGAAAACAAAAACATTGAGATACAGCGAGATAAATAGCTTTTTACATCATCGACCCCAAAGTTTTATAACAATATTTTCAAGGTATTAAAAAAGGATTCTTGAAATATTATGGAATTAAAAAATGCTTATTTTTATTTGAAATAGTTCAAAAATTTAGACTGTAAAGTTAAATAAAATGCTAATGACGAAGTCTTTTATCATTCATTAGATGTAAATATTACTATAATATAAAATAATAAAGCGTCTGTAAATAAAAGCATAAATAATTTTCACGTGATTTTTTACATTAAAATTAGTTTAAGATTATTTTTTACATACTAGTTTTACAATGAAAATTATTTCTAAAGAGTTTAGAGTGTTTTATATGTTTTGCTATAATATAATTCTTAAGACTTTTTAGTTTAGAAAATAATTTATCAACTACATTAAGAAGTATCAATTTGCTTGCATTATTAAAACTTCCATAAGCTTCCTAACTTATAATTGTCCATATGTTCAAACTTAGCATCTGTAAAATTGAATCAAAAGTAGTATTAGCGTATAGTTTTTAATTAGATATTTGCTTTATACCTCAAATATGTTAATAATGACATCATTGCAGAAGCAGTTCATAAAATGTTTTTGTGTTATGCTTCAGATTTATTTCAGAAAATGGAATAAAACTTTCTATTTTTCCACATCTAATTTTTTTAAAGACGGTAGAGGTAATATTTTAAATATTAAATGCGAATTTTTAATGTCAAACTGCAGATGTTTTGTGCTCTACAAATTTGATAAGCATTTATTCGACAAACAAATAATAAAAAAATCTGGTGTGATCATTACATGACTTTCCTTATCCTATTATTTGGGTAATTCTGGCAAAAATCTTGGGTTTCAATTTTTTTTTCGAGTTCCTATTTTACCAACTTTTACTTTAAATTCATATTTATCTCGTGATAACAAATCATTTTTATTTTACTTTCGTTATTATAGGATACGGAAAGTAAAAAATCTGGTGTGAACATCACACGACTTTCCTTATCCTGTTATTATATATTATACCGTGTCCATCGTCTCGGCCCTGCGCTGCTCTCGTCCCGGAACTTGTTATTTTAAAAAAGAACGAGGCGCGAGTCCAACACTCGAAAGATGATTAAAATAAACAGTACAAGACAATAATTGACTCGTACTTAAAATTTTGCTACGTCACTCAAGGTAACCGTGCGAGCTCGGTCGCACAGCCTGCGTGCTCCCTCCTAGCGGCCAAGCGCTTCCCCCCGTCCTCCCGAAGTCGGACCGGTAGCTCACCGAGCGCGCTGTGATTGGTCCATTTAATTAATTTTTAATCGGCTACAACTTATTTATTTGACCTCGGATCAAAAAATTTCATTGTAATTTTACTTTGTTCATCTCGGTCTGATCTATCCGGTAATATAAATTTTCCGAAACATTTTATGAACCCGGTATATTAAAAATCCTGAGTTTCAATTTTTTTTCGAGTCCCTATTTTACCAACTTTTATTTTAAATTCATTTTTATATCATGATAACAAATCATTTTTATTCTCATAAATTTTTTGTATCTCCAACCGTTTAGATTCGCGACCGCTTTGCGACCGATTTTGCGACCTTGTGACCAAACGGCTCGGCCGATTTTTACCAAAAGCTTCGCACTGCGTCCCCTACCTACAAGTAACTTGCATACCAAATTTCAAGTCTCTAGCTCTTACGGTTCTCGAGATATCTTGTTTACTGACTGACAGACACACACACACACACACACGAACCAATGGCTCAAACCAACTTTTTTGGTGTCCTGAGGCTATATTTCGTCCAGAAATGTGAAAACCTGGGTAGGTCAAATTTCCGCCGATTACATTACTTTCCTTATTATAGGATAAGGAAAGTAAAAAGGAAAAACTATTTTTTACGCTTTCATTCAATAGGCCATCGTATGTAATCAGTACAATATAAATGTGGAGAGTTAAAAAATCCAAAATTAAGTTTGTTTATATAAAAATTTGGAAAAATTATTACAACTATTAATTATTAGTGTGTTCCTAATAATTTTAATATTTGTTTAATCTTTTTTTACTGCTAAAGTAAATTTTTAGTTTATTTGGTGATTTTTTCTTCTGGTATCGTTAGTAATAAGTTGTTAATTTAAAATAAATGGTCAAACAAACAGGAAAAGTCTACTCAAAATCTCTAAGGCTGCCCCAAAAGTTTTTTTGTGACTTGCACGTAGCTTTGTTTTTTGTATGTTTTGCTTCTTCAGCAAACGAAGAAGTGCTTTTTTAAGGAAATTTAATTTATTTAGGAGAATGTATTACAAGCTACACCTATTTGTAAAATTGCAGCTGTTTGAAAACTCTAAAATCCTATTAACGCGACGGAAGAGTTGACATTTGGTTCAGTAACAAAGAGCCTTTATTAATAGCAAGGCCCGATCTTCAGGCAAAGAAACTTTTGATAACTATTTGGTGGAATTGTAAGGGTTATAATGAATAGCTTTCAAAAATAAAACCTGTAGTTAAATAAACTATTGCTCGAAGCTGAGTAATTCAAAAGAAATAATTAGCTCATTTATAACCAGAACAGGCGAATTTCCTGTCACAATAAAGACAGAACCCACTTATTTCTAGCTATTACAAGCATATTGATAATATTTCCCTGAGACATCGTGCACCATGTGATTATTATCTGTTTAGGACATTAAAAAAATTTCTTTACTGATAAAAGTTCATTTCAATAAATGACTAGAAACATTTTAAAAATATTACATTCTGCAGCGAGATAATAGAGCAAAATAAATAAAACTTAGCTATATAACGTGAGCATAAAATATTTTGTTTGCATTAATTACTAATAAATCAAAAGAAACTTTTGCAACAACCTTCTATATTTCAAGGTAAAAAATTTAACATAGTTTAATACAGGTACTTACTGAAAGTTTCTAATTACACTTAAAATAGTCTATTAGTAAATTTGCGAATTTCAATGTCAAAAATGGTTTAATTTATATTTCTTTAAATGATCAAAACTTCTGTCTGGTGCAAGTTGTGGAATGCGGATGGTTTTACGGTTTGCAAAAGTTTGCAAATTGTAATATTTTCTAACTAGCTTAATTATAGTGCATTACATATGTATTTCGACTGCGGATTAGAAACATAACTTAATTGTTGGTAAGCATTCTTCTAATACACTATGTTTGTTAATAACATTTAAGTGTAAACGAACAGGCAACGTCATATAATGTCACTTCACAAATATGTGTTCGCATTGTTCAAGCCTCGCTTAAAGATCTATTTTTATTGAATTTTAAAGGTATATTTTTATTTGATTGAATTATATTTTAAAAAATAAAAACGTGTTCGCCTCGTTCTATTATCTTTTAACTCAACCGTTAATAAAATTTATATTTATGTAAAAAAAATATGAATTTGTTTTTACCATGTACCAGTATTAAAATAAACTAAAAATTGGTAAATAAAAAAGCTAAATAAATGTTTCTATCGAGAAATATTAATAATGGTATTAATAAAAACCAAAATAACATCCACTAAATTTTATGAAGTGTCAATCAACAATGAACTTCCAAGTTTCACAAACACAAATATCATTAAATCAACTATTGCAAATGCAAGCCACCTACAGGTATAATTTCTCTTATTTATTTATAAGAATAATTTAAACTATTAAAGACGAAATAAAAATGGGGATAACAACATAGAAGATCTATGGCGAGTTGTAAAATTTGTAAAAAGAAAAAGGAGATAAAAAGTCAAGTGAGTAACTAATATAAGTAGTTTCTGCCAAAAAAATAATGCAAAAATCTCGGATAACATTGCTAACACTTAAAAAAATCCTGAAGTCTTCGCTAATATATGTTTATGTCGCAGATAGTTTTAAAAATATTGTTAAAAAATAAGAGATATTTTAGAAGACTAACAATATACTATAAAGGCCGTGAAAACACTATAAAAATTAACACTTAAATACCAAATAAAAGAAGAGAAAGCCTACAGAATTATATAGTTCAATGTACATGGTGTCAAATGTATGGCCACACAAAATACTAACAGCTGTAAAAGGGTACTTCCCACAAGCATGGAAGCATGCGCACATATTAATATTTCCTAAACCGAGAAAAAAAATTACTGACAATTACGGGCCCATAAGCTTGTTAACATTACTTTTAAAATTCTTAAAAAACTTTGGCCTAATGAGTGAACTTACTCTACTTAACATATTACTACAGTTCCAGTTCGGCTTTAGGAAAAAAACACTCAACACTACATCAACTATCAGAAAAAGATATAGGAGAGGACTTGAAAACAAGCGCTATAAAGTAGCATTCTTTTTTAATGTAGTTCAGGTCGTCGACAAAGTCTAGATTGAAAGCTTAAAAAGCATAATAATAAAGATCCGAAAAGCCAACTACCTAAAAGCAATAGATTTCTTCTTTTTTAGATAACCGAACATTTGCCGTACGCATCAACTCTACAAATTTTTGGAACAAAGGCTATTAGAGCGGGCGCCCCACTAGGTAGTGTGACAGGGCCGCTACTATTCAACATATTTACATCAGACATCCCAACCACAGAGGTTAGATTAACAACCGATCTTATCCAAGTCATAGCAGTACGAAGGAGCAACTCACTTCAACTTTGGGTAGCGTAATATTTATCACAGACTGAAGAGACAACTCCCTCAAGATGTTATCCAAAATGAAGAAACCACCACCTTCAAGTTTCGAGGCCGCGACTATCTGACTCCATGTATTACACACTGCTACTTGCAATGTCTAAATTCAGAACGCATATAATGTATATATATATACCATAGTCTTAGTCATATTTAACTACTTAAACCTGTCATGTATAACACTGTAATATTGTTCTGATAAAACCATCACTAAAAAAAAGACAGCAATATACTAAATATGTTTATGATGCAACAGATCGAATATATAAATAAATCCTATTAAATGCCAAACAAAAATATTCTCCTCAGAAGAATCAGAAACCCACCTAGCCGAGCACTGAACGATAACATTATCTACTGTAATCCCACTGACGTAGTAATGAAATACCTGAGAGTGCCATTAGATACACGACTTACTTGGAAAGTCTACCTAAACCTCAAATTAAACTGTGTTCCCTCATAAACAAAAAATCCTCACTTAAAGCTAAATGTGCATTGCTAATGTATAAATAATTAAAAAGGCCATTGGTGCTTTACGCATCATTTATCTGGAGTAATACAATCAAATCCAAGTTAAAAAAATGCAAAGGCTACAAAACAAAATTCTCCAAATCACGGTGAACGCCCTCTGGTACATCAGCAACGCGCAGCTACATCATGAACTAAACATACCCACAGTACAAAGGTATATCAGTGAGAATGCTAACAAATTTTTCAAAAACTTCAAAATATTTATTTTAGACTAAAACGCAAACTACCACAAGATTTGTACCTTATCGAATCAGGCAGTGATTAATCAACTAATCAAATGTGGCGCTAATATGTAGGGGATTTATATATTTATTAATTATATCACTGTCATTAATAATGCCATGAATAATATTGTAATTTATTGTTGAACTGACAAATAAATAATTAAAACAAAAATACATTACGTAACATCTGAACTTCAACCTATCAAATCAGAAATATGTAACGGTGATATGCTAATGGTAATGCTGCACCTGCTCTACACTTCTAAAATTTTATTTACTAGCTACGTTATTTCGAGAACACTTCCAGACGACAGAAATCTCTTGGAAATCTATGATGATCCTATACTAGCAAGTTCAAACATTCAGGAACATTTTTTTAGCTAAATCAATGCCGCAAAAAACATAAAAACAAAATTTGCGAAAGTAAGCCTGCGTACCTTACATTTGCTATAAAAATTAATAATATAGTAACATCAAAAACATCCGGTGTAAAATAAAAAGTTAGTCTGGAAGAATAATATAACCGAAAAGCAAACAATTGTCTTTAGTAAATAAAACTTTAATATACACTTGAGAGCAAAATAATCGACTCATAACTGCACGTGCATTTTCGTCTCCTGTTTCAATCTAAGAAAAATTAAAATAAAAACATTAACATAGAAGAAGTATATTTATTATTGAGCTTTAAAAAGTGTTGCTATTGCATGAATCGGATGATGCATTCAAAAAAATATACATCACAAATGGGGTTTTACGAATCTTGCTAGTTGGAACGCACGTATGCCACGACTGTGATTGGCCTACAGTACGCTTGCAATTCGGTACTTTATCTCAGTCACTTATCCGAAGTTGACGTAAGTGACGTAAGTTCTCGCAAGTGCTTTGCAAAAAAATGGATACTACAGCCGCCAAAACAACCCAGGTAGTTGCATTGTTGAGAAAGGGCCTCAGTCAAAAGGCCGTGGCAAATCAACTAAATCTGAGTCCATCAGCTGTGTCGAGAAACCGGTGGCTACGTCCGCCGACAAGAAGGCGTAGGCGCGTGACAACGGAGAGACGATCGATTTCTCGTCTCAATATCCCTCAAATCGACATATGACTGGCGTGGATCTCAAATAAGTGCTGAGTGCGATCAGAGGTGTGGTCGCCAGCGCTTGAACAGTGAGGAGAAGACTAAAGGCAGCCAACCTGACACCAAAGAAGGCAGCTACGAGTTCCAAGCTGACTGCAGTCCAAAAGTAAAGGAGACTGGAATTTTCTCTCAAACATCTCGATTGGGAACTCGACAATTGGAGTCAGATATTCAACGACGAGTCCAGGGTGTGCCTACGTTGCAACAACAGGAGACGTCGAGTCTACAGATGGCCAGGGAAACGATTTTCTCATGCTGCATTCAAGAAACTGTGGCTCTTGCATGTTCTGAGTGGGCATTTCCATGCACGGAAAAACTGAGTTGACTTTCGTGTCATCATTCAATGTGCAGCATCAAAACGTGCCATTCAAGAAATGATTTAACGATAAAAAGCAGCAAATACCATCAGAAGTTGAAATTCTAACGGTTGCAAATTCTGATTGCTATTTACATAAACAAATATAAAATGATCAAAATCACAAATGTGAGGATTATAAATAAAAAACTTAGCAATTTGAAATTATTAATAACTGACTTCATTATACCACATATTAAATATTGTTGTTTGTTGATTGACCAAAATATTAATTTTAACATAATGTAAGTGTCTCAGCTTGCTGTAAACCACTTTTATTTTTATTAAGATAATTCTTTTTCTTCTATTTTTATCAATTAGTAGTCCACTGATGGTATTGATTTTCAAGATTATTCCTATTTATTATCTTATTTTATAACATTTTTAGTACTTCCAGGATTAACAATTTATGGTTGAACAGCCTGTTTACTTCTTTTAATTTTTGTGTAGGCTAGGATCTATACAAATTGAATATTTGTTTTAGGGTTGATTTCTTTTCGATAGTCGATGACTAACTTATTGTTAAAGTATAATATTTGAATGTATTTCAGTGCCTTCATAGACCACGTTTAAGACTATCACTTTCACTTCCAAAAATGATGAAATAGCGTCGAGCTCAGCTGTTAGTATCGACGCGTAGGTTGTGACAAGCAGATTTTATGTTCAGACCGGGATGTTTGTTAAGTTACCCTGACTTTATCGGATTTGGATGCATCTGTGTACATAAAGTTTCTTTATATACATTTGTTATTAGTTTTTGAAATTCTGTAAAAGTCTTTTCATTTTTCAATTTATAAAGATTGGTGTGACAGAATTTTGATGTCAGTTCGAGAACATTTGATTCTAAGGATTGGTAGGATAAGAGTAATAATTATTAAATAAAAAATTAACTTTTATGTAAATAAAAGAATAGAGTGAAATGACGAATTTACTGGGAACTCCTGCTGGGGGTGATTCAGTAAACTTTTAAAATGGTGTTCTGTATGACATCTAATTTATTTAGAACACTTTTCTCTTTTTTGATCTATGAGCTAGTTTCCTAATATAATGATGTGATCAGATATTTGTGAAAATTTAAAAGAATTTTCGTTTCAGCTTCTCAAGAGTGAAGTGCAGCTGTCTTTAACAAGTCAGTAACTATAAGATATTCCCTTTTTCACATTTTCTGTATGATTTGCTAGGTAAGATATTTACCTAAAAAATACTTAAGCATTTAATTGAGTTAAAAAATATAAAGAGCGTTTCATATAATTTTAGTTGCTGTGGTAATATTGATTTTTTGCCAAATAAGTTAAATTCTCTGTGAAGAATCTAAAGCTTGTTAGGTCCATTGTTCCAGTAAAAGTAATTTACTTTACGTAAAGGTGCTTATAGCTTTTATGTATAACTTTCACTGGGCGGTCGACGTAAAATTTGGAAAAATGGATAAATCATTAAAATAACATTCAATACAAAAGGAATTAATTTTATATACGTGACAGTTAGGGTAGCGGGAGGTACTTCTTCACGATCTCGGTGAAGAACAGACTTTCTCAAGGAGTGGCAACACTGTCCTTGCTGGCCTTTAATTTTCTCTAACTCCTTTCTCTGGAGAAATTAAGTCCGCACCTTGAATACTATCCTCGCCAAATATCCTTGTCCACATCCCACCTCTAAAGGAAAACCAGGAGATGACAACCCCTAGTATCTTCACAAGAGAATTTAATCGAGATCACGACACTTCAACTATGAAGTATACGACTAGAGAAAGAAACATGGCAATTAACACAATTAAATTAAATAGAATTGAAAATTATATTATTCAGTGTTACCCTTTTTCCAGTCGAGACCTAAAACTGCTACAGGCCAACACAACTTTTACCTTATCCATATGTGTCATTACCTCTATGATAAAAGCTGTTAAGCTGTCCTTGGTGTTATGATCCCTCCGATTGACCTTCACCTCAACCACGCCTCACACGTGTAGTCATTGATATTGCAGTCGGGGCTAAAGGGTGGCCATAAGTTGGGAGACTATTAGTAACACAAATCTTTGTATAGCTATGCTTGGGTTTTCCTTGAATTGTAGACTAGAAAGGAGTTTTGCTGAAACATGTACATCTGCCTAGTGACCACCTCCTTTATATAGGGTTCACAATTATCTTCATTACGTTGCTATAGATGTCGGTGATCTTCCAGAGAGACTTCTCAAAGAAGTGGGAGGTCATAACACTGTTGACAGGTCTCAACGTTATTACAGAGGTGGAAGACTTTGTTTGCATGACGGTAACCACTTCAAAGACATTTTAGTCATTTTGCCGATTTACGTTCCTGTGCTTCTTGTCCGAACAAGAACAAACAAGAAACTAACGATGTCTTGTTTAATATTGTTCAGCAGTGTTTAGATCTTTAACTGCTTGCTTATCTTGTTTTTCTCAGTAAAGATTTGGCAGTTCCTCAGTACTAAAAACTCGTAGTGCAGGTTTTGGTGCACTGCTCGTTTGACCGTTGACCTCCCCACACCTATTTCTTTCGCTAGGTCACTCATGCTCTGCCCAAGACCCTGATCGATCTTTTCTTGCAATAAGATCACTTGCTGTATCAGAAATTGTTTTCTTCTCCTGATCAGATTCTTTGTGCTTCTTGGATATGTTGTAAACTTAGATTTTTTTATAGCCAAACCACGAAATCATTTCTATTCATGATTTTCCGGTACGAAAAGATTCGACTGTAGCCTTTCTACTCTCTTATTCTCAATTTATTTGGTTGATAAACTTTGTTATGCTAACTTATGCTCATGCGCATCAGACAGCCTTAATACATCCAAAATAAATTCTGTATTTAATATTTTATTTTAGTTCTGTTAACTATTTATGAATAACTTTTTCTCTACAAAACGATTAATTAGATTTAATTAATGCAATTTTGAATATTATTATATATGTTAATTCTATTAATTGCTAGTTTAACTGCACGATATTGATTGACTTAATTCTATTGTTAGGCTATAGATATTTACATTTTAGTATTTATCGAGTTAAGGGGCTTCCTGTTTCAATTTTTCCTAATATAATTTTTAGAACAAAGCATCCAAATCTAAAAATAAAGCGTTGAAAGTAGACTTTAGTTCAAACATATCCCACTTCAAAAATTACCAAAGTTTGTGCTGTAGACAGTTTCTGGATAAATAAAAAACAAAGCAACTTTTTAAATAATCTTTTACGATACTAATTTTCTTTTAGTGTGACTTAATTAAATATCAGTAAAGTATACCGTAGTAAGAACAAAATTTAAAAATAGAATTATTTAGTAACAAAAATTCGCTAAACAGCACACTATATTATTTCTAATAATTCTTTCATGCAAAGACAACGAATACAATATTTAAATAAAAGTAGTAATTTAACCACCAAGTTTTTTAAATTATGTAAGTTTTTGAAAGGAATTAAAATTTTCTTCTATATAGGCTACTAGGCTGAATTAACTACAGTGTTGTGCGGTACTATTAGCCACGTTGGGGGTACCGCGGGCAGGTAACTAGTCTAGCCTGTTAATTTAGAAGAATGTGCTTCACCTACTGACAATAATTAATTTTTTTGTCCTAATTTAAACTACCATTTACGAAACTATTTAGAATTAATAATTTGTTTAGTGAAAAGTCTCACGCAACTCCAAGTGCCATTATTGAAGGGCATTCTCAATTGTGCAGCTATTTTCGTGTAAAGTCCTATATTTGATGGAAAGTATTACTTTGTGTTTGATCTGAAATGGTGTGCTTTGTGCTTTATATATGGTAATGTTTATATGTATATATATAAAGATTGCTGTGTGTTTGGTCATCAACGAACTTCTGGAAGATCTCTGTAATGTGGCTTTCTATAAAAAAACACTCCAGTTGACTTACGCGGTCTTTTTCTTCTGATGTGTTTGTTCTTGTGTAATGCCATGCGTTGACATGTATTTTATAATATTTTTAATGTATTAAAGATAATATTAGAGATGTGGCACCATCCAGGGCGGCTGTATGTAAGGATGGTTTTATATAGCAGTAATTTGTTTTGTTAGATCAATGGACCTTTTTAGCCATTAGAGCATAAATTTCCGCATGATTTCAGTAAGATGTACTTTATATTTTTAAGAAAGTTTAGCCTTTTACCCAAGTAAATGTCTAAATACTTTTCTGCCGGTTATGGCTTTATTTCTTGGCCGAAAATTATTAATTAACTTCTTATTGCTACATTGTATATTTGAGAGAAAAGACAGCTTGTTAAATTGTTTTAGATGAATTGATTTTGTATCTAAACTTATAGATTCGCGGTATATATTACAGTATGGTCTGTATAGGTATAATGCGAGTTCTGTGTCAACAAATTGAGGAATGTCTCAGATGTAAAAGTTGAATAGAGCGGTACCGATAGTTTATCCTTACGGTACACCCGCTTCTTTTATTTTTAGGGCGAAAATTGATTGTTAATGTCCTGAACACTTTAATTGAATTAATTTGAATAGTAGACTGTGAATATACATTGTGTCAAAAGCTTTTTCTTTGCAACTATCTTGAATAGTTAGGTGTGTATTATTTTTTCTGTTATTACATAATCGTGTTCAGCAAGTGCAGGACAAGTTCAGGCCTTTACCTCGCAGCTATTGTTCTTTTGGATTATATTTTTGGCCAAGATTTATAATCTAGGGGGAGAATCGTCAAACTTATCAGCAAGTTTTATAGTAATAGTTTCTGTATCTAAAACATTATTAAAAATAAACTAAAAACGACATATTACTTAATTATATAATGATACATCATGTCATATTTACCAGGTTTGCTGCTTAGAAAATTTTCTATGCAGTGGTTTTTCTTTGCCTTTCTGATGATGCCTATTATATGTGATTGGCATGCAAAAAAGACTAGAAGCGTGCGAAGAGTGGTAGAATAGAAGAGATTTAAAGATCAGCTCGATAGAATAACAAACATGGAAGTACTGAGAAGGATCGGACAAGAGAAGTTTTTGTGGAAAAATATACAAAAACGAAGGAGCACAATTATTGAAGGACGTATAGAACGAAACAGTGCTCGTGACAGACCACGGATGGAACATATTAAACAAATAATGGAAGACAGGATGTGCCACGTACAGATCTATGACAAATAAATATATGGATAGGAAAAAATGTAAGGCTGGATATTCTTTTTATAATTCTTATTTTATTTTTTAATGTATTTTAGATTTACTTTATTAATTTATTATTTTAGTTTTAAAATATACAATTTGGCTAAGGCAATATTCTGCTAATTAATTTTTCTAATTGCTAAAGTATAACAAAAACTGCTTTTCTATTTCAAATGTAATTGTAAAATAAAAATTCTTGTAAATTTGCTACGAAAAAGCATAAAAATGCAGCATTTAAATACTTAGGGAGCTGCATTATAATTTTTCTAGTAATCCTTTAAGGTATGTTTGTTTAAGCAATACCGTTTTTTTAATTAATAGCAAGAAAAAAATTATAGATGCTACCCCAATAAATTATGTCGTTCCAAGTAATTAATTCTATAAAATTATCTCAAAGAAAAAGGTCTATAGGTAACGATGTAAACTTGTGGTAATATCGCCAAGTGATGTAAAATTTCAAGAATCGATTACATATACGTATAACAAATGAAGTTTAGTCAAAACTTATAGTATTTTTTTATTAGTCCTTAAATTTAAATATTTTGTTTTTTTTACATTTACTAAACAATTAACAAAAAAATTCTGATAACATTCTATTAGTAGACATCACTACAGTCGTGTAAAATTAATTTATGAAGAAAATTCTCCAACAAATATAATAAAAGATGTAATTACTTATTTAAATTTGTTTTACTTTAAAGTTTCTATTAAAATAAAAACAATATGAATGAAATGAATGCTACTTCCGAAATTAATTAATCTTGTATTTAATAATTGATTTGTTCCACACATCAACATACATAATCTCTTTAGGTTGCCGGCTTGGATTTGTTTTGGATTTGCTTGATTACGTGTAAACACAACGCAATTTCGAATATAGGCAGTTCAACCGCTAATATGTCTAACAAACGTGACCAAGATTGAGCTGCTTGCCTTTGTTTAACTTACTGGCATCCTGCTTTAATTACGCGTCCCTTGTGGCGATAGCTGAAAGGTACTCAGAACAAAAACCGCCGTTCAATCTGCGAAATGAAACTGCAAACAAACACCTGCCTCAAAATTACGCCTTCAGCTATTTACTGGATTAGCGAAGGGCTGGATGTCTTAATAACAAACGACCTACGAATTCCAGAATCGTGTGATGTGAGTGAAGGTCTTGGAGTGAGACATTGAATAATTGCTGTTAGAACATCGAAGCTTAATTGCTTAACCCTGCTCATTATGAGTCTTCCTTTCATAGCATGTTTGCGTGGTAGACTTCGCTTAGACTTGTAAATATTACAAATAAAATGTATTTTTGCATCTCTACATGTTCTTGTGCTTGTGTAAACTGCAATTTTAGTCATTTTTGTTTTAAAAGATTTACTTTTTCAGTGATAAGTTTAAAGATTAAAGATAATCTCACACAATTATTAATATATGTTTCAGTTATCAGCATTGCGTAACAAATGAATAGCAATTACTAAAGTTTAAGGAAGTTGGTTTCAGTTTCCAAACTATACCTAGTACATGCACCACATGTACTCCTTCAAATATTTCATGCCTCCCGAAGGGAATTCTAAATTACTGCGAACTAAATACCACGTGGCGTAACAAAAACCAGCACACCTCTTGCGTAACTTCTGAGACCTTGTAATAGATTTCGTGTTGAATTAAATTTAATAAGTGAATTTTGAATATTAGTTGCTTAATTAATAATGAGCCTTATTTAGCGTTAAGTAAAGAAACCTAATTATATACTATTTATATGAGATTTTTCATCTGTAAGGGGATGAAAAGGGGCGAAAAGTTTTAAGTCAATTTGTATATATGTTAATTATTTATTAAAATTTATAGAATTTAGTGCATCAGTATGACCACTATGCTTGTCAACAAATATGAACTAGAAAAATGGTAGTCTCTCAGACTTGACCAATAGATTGTTAAAGGCTTTCCAAGCCATAAACATAAGGTAAAACTGTGCTTAAAACTAATAAAAAATAATATAATTGATATTTTACTAATTATAAATACACTTTACTGTTAGAAGCTTTTTTAGTCTCACCAAATATAAATTATAGCACACAAACTACACAGATAATACTACCAATGGAGATTTAGCAATACTTTTGAAAGAAAGTACAAATAGTTACGACTTACCAAAATACAAAGATCATATTCAAACAAGAATAATGGAAATACAAATTTTTCTACACAAAAGAACTATTGCTGCAGTTTATTGTCTACCCAGGCATGGATTAACATATGAACTATTATAAGTATTCTTGTATACAGGGGGATCAAAAGTTCTAACTGGAAGCGGTTACAGTTGTAAAAATGTAAAATTGTAAAATGCTTTCCAACTACTAAAATGTTCTACTAATAAAATATTTGTGTTTATTTGACCCACGCATCCAAACAAAATTTCAGATTTACTGGATTTCGTTCCAACTAACGAAATTTGGAGTTACAACCTTACCCCAGCTTACAATCCTATAATAGCAACATGGAAAAAGACCCACTGATTATTCAATTAGAAACTAGAATAGATACAGTTGCATCATAAATTAAATTACAAATCTAACTGTAAATATAAAAACATAGACAAACAATTTTATCTATTTATCTCAGAATACTCCCAAAACTTTACTCCATCTTAAGAGTGCTTCAAGAGTTAAAGAAAAAGTAACTCTATTGGAGAGCACTAATTTCCTAAGAATCACGCTCAAATAAATGGTAAAGCTTTCATGGCAGGTGTTTTGGTGCATTGTGTAGAAACTGCAAACCTAACAACTCCAAAACCAACCATACGATACAACCTCGATTAAGTTAAAGTAGAACAAGATATAACTTTAACCATCCCGAAGCGTTAATACCTAATATAATTTGCTACAAACGAAATCAAGATCAAAATTCTTTAAGAACTTTTATAGTAAGACTCGAGTACTGGTCTAAATCATTAAAAAAGTTTGTATAATAGTGATATCGAAATCCAGGAATAATCCTAATCCAACAGTGCCACTACTTGCTGCTCTTAATCTATCAGACCATAAAAAATAAACAATACTATACACCGGTTTTCCTAAATATAAGGCAGGTCTTTGACAAAGTGTAGCGCCCAATTCTAATTTAGGAAATAAAAAAACATAACCAATTAAATACTTCACTCCACTAAAACCATATTTATAATAAGGAAACTTCAAAATAAAAATTTACGATGGCATCTGCAGACGATATATTCAATTTGGAGTATCTCAAGTCAATTTTGTTAGCCTCCTCTCCTATGTAACTATGTCTATATCTAACGTACTACTTTCTAGAAATATAAGAATAGGCACTTTTGTAGATGACCTTGCAACATTCGCAACCGAAAAATCTAATAGTTTCAGCGCCCTCAATCTTCAGTAACAGTTGCACCTTATTAGAAAGTGATTAAACAAAATTAATATATGAAAAATAAAGATTAATAAATCAAAATTAGTATAAATAACTTTACCTTTAGAAAACGTAACTGCCCAAATAGGCTTACACCTAAAAGTAGAAAGGCCTAGGAGTAGGTAAGTAACTACCCAAATATTAATCAAGTCAATATACCTCAACAGAAAATAACTGATTGGAGATTCATCTCGACTAAAAGCTAAATTGTATATCTAATTGAAAATCTACGAAGTGAATTACTTAATAGACTGTAAAGCATAGCTATCAACTAACAGCGTTTTAGAAAACCGTTATCAAACCCTTATGGAATTCTAGAATTGAAATCTGGAGTTTTTCTAGCAAGTCTAATGTAATTCAACAAAACCAATCCAAAAATTCTCCATGTCATCGTAGATGCATCTTGCCATGTCGTATATAATGTTATATCCATATATATGAAGAAGTTAGCCGACATCACCAAAAACTTAAAATCTATTAAAGTCAATTACTAAGGCATTTCTTAGAACTAGTAGAAACCAAAATACCACAAAGACTTTGGCAGAGGTTTTCTATGAAATCCTAATTAAACTAGATGATGTACTTGCTCACGATATTCTTTTGCACAATACAATCTTTTATATTATAGACTACAATGGCTTATATACTGTACAATTTCTTATTTGCAAAAAAATGTAAACGCTCTTTGTAAGCATGGGATCATAAAAAAGGAAACGACTTACAACAATAAATTTGTTTTGCAAATAACACTCGCGTTCATGTTATGCACGAACATATTAGAAAGTTTTTGACTACACAAGTAGTAATAAATGTATTTTGTTTCCATATAAATTATTTCATAAAAATAATTACTTCTATGTCTTTGATATCTCAGGAATATATTCTTAATTTTAATAAAAATTCATAATACATAAATTAAATATATATAAACATTGATATAAAAGTTTTCTAGTTTTATTCTTAAACAAATCTTTTTATTGCTTTGCGTGAATTTTGTACTTTCGTAATTTTTTCAAAGAATTATGAACTTTTTATTCAGTCGTTACAAAACACAGTTTATTTGTGCCTGTTGCTTGTGCAAGTAATTAGACATGCAAATAATAGAAATATGATATCTGCAACTGACAAATTATTGAAAAAATATTTGACAAATTATTTAAGAATTTCTTTGTAATCAGACTAATAAGTGAACTCACTCTAAAATATGCCACGTAAAACTATACATGTAAAAATAAATTTTTTTTACATCAATTTCCGTTACCTTTAGGAACTACTGTTGTTATCGCCATGGTGAAATAAGTATTGAGCGACAAGTAAAGTTTTTGAAAAAATATACATGGTATGAACATAAATTCTTTTTGTGCAGAACTGGTTAGCACTATAGCTTCAATTACGTTTGAGATGCATCAACATAGATAAAAAAGAGGATTTAAAATTAAAGAACTCTATGTAGCAATGAGTCGCTTTAAGTTCATAGACCTGTATACCTTCAAAAGAATTAAGAAATATCTTATTAATTACGGACACCATGTCCTTTTTAATGTTAAAATAGTATACTAATCTAACCACTTTGTAGGTTTCTTTAGTTATATTCTGAAGTAAATTTTAAGTGTGAGGTATGTGTTTTTTTTATGCCATTTCAAGAGATTAGCTGTTCACTCAGGGTCTTAATCTATCTACTTCCCATTAAGAGCTACGAGTATTAGAGTAAGAGTGGCGTTTTGTATTACTACTACTAATCACATTTTAGTTTTGAGGTTCCCGAGTCTTGACCCTTAACCTTCACGCTCCGGTTTCGCCTACGGAAGAATTACTTGTTTCGGGCGCTTGTGGCGACAGCGCAGTTCCAGGACGTAGTTGCCTATGTTTCCAGCCGCTGTATTCGGATGCCTTCTGATGTCTTCGTATAGTTTTGTCGCTGTTGTATAAATTCTTTGATGGTGAAAAGTTTAGCATCTTTATGGACAATCATATTCCGGACGAACCACGGACCACCCAAGATAAATTGTAATACGCGGTTTTGGATTACTCGCAGCTTTTGGATGTGAGTTTTAGCAGCGTATCCCTAGACAGCTGCTGCGTATGTCATAATAGGTTTTAAGGTGGTCTTATACAGTCAACTTATTTTCTGGAGATTGCTCCCTGGATACTACAGCGAGGTCAGTGCTGCTCTCGCTGCCTTGGCTTTCTTGGCGACTCTCTTGATGTGCGCGCTCCAGGTTAGCTTGGAGTCCATGGTTACGCCGAGATACTGAACTTCCTTTCTCCAGGGGATGTCACGCCCACAGATGGTGATTGGACCGACCCAGGTTCTCGTTTCGTAAAAAGTACTGCTGTGATCTTCTCGGGATTGATTTGGATTTTCTAGCAATCAAACCAATTCTCAAAAACATCGACTTCTTGTTAAATCTCTGGGTGATGCGTTTTACCACTCGTAGGAGCTGGATGCTGGTGGAGTGGCCTTGAAGGAATCCTAACTGATCCTCCAGGATTAGTTTGAGGCCATTGACCGCTGTCTTTAGTCGGTAAATAATTAGTTCCACTACTTTCTTCAGGGATAACAGCAGGCTAATAGGTCTATAATCCCGGGAAAAGATGCCTGTCTTTCTTGGCTTTGAAACTATAACAATGTCCACCAACTTTAACTGGCAGCGGAAATATTGTAGCTTAAAGAAAGCTCGTATCTACGTGGATGAAAGCTCTTCTTGGAAGTGCTTTGATGGGTAAGTTGGGACTTCTTCGAGTGATGTCGGTTTGATGATGTCTCCTGTCCATTCTTCCATCAAGCGTCGGACAGCTCAATCCATGTGGTCAAGGTGGTCCAGATCTGCAAATTGTTCATTGAGATCGTAATGGTGCTCTAGAGTAATCGCGAGCTTCTGCTTTTTTGATACTGTGTATTGACCTTCTGTGTGTCCTGCTTTATCATTTACAGGACTGGAAGTGAAAGTTTGGCGAAAATATTTATTTACGAGAGGTGCATTCGGATGGGGTTTGGCAAGTGCAGAACCATTATCCCTCATCACTAGATCTATCAGACTTATCACATGTTATCCTTTATTAACCATTTTCTAACTTCACAGTTTATTGATTGAAATCTAGACTTATTACGTAGTAGAATAAAAAAGGAATTTATGTTGGTGAGTCATAATATACCTTTACTTATCTATAAAATTCGAATGTGCTTTCTGGAAGAAATAACTATCACTACTATGGAGTAATGCCACATTGTATTTCTTACTACAGTTATAACAGTTATTAAAAGAAAGCATTTATAGTATATAATTTAAAAAAAAAAGTCATATACATTTTAAGAATAATTCAACAAATTTTATAAAAGTATTTTTGTGGAAAAACATTCACTAAATTAATATTTATTTTTGGTTAGTAATGCAACGCTTTCAGTTTTATACTAAGTTTACAACAAAAACGGAAACGTTTAATAGTTCCATATAAATTTATTGTGTACACTAAGATAACCAACTTACGAATTATGCCATAATAATTTTTGTTTTTTTGTTCTAGCTATAAAATGGCATGAGCAATATTATATTTAATATATATACACATAGGAGAATAATTAAGACAAAAAACGCCATTTATATGCGTGCTAGATCATTTAAAAATAAATGCTACTATAGAAAATCCCGCCAAATGTGAATCGCGTGCAGTAATACGATTTCTGTGTGCGAAAAAACTTTCGATAGTTGAGATTTATCACGAACTGTGTAATGTTTACAGGCAAAACGTAATAAGTGAAAATATTGTACGTCTATGGTATTGCATAAACACATAAAAGTGTCAGAGAATTGGAGAAAATTGACTAAATCGTCCGTTATGCACATGAAGCAATAGCTTGCAGTTTGACAATCGCATAGAGCTCTAAAATGATGTTATAGGATGATTTCATTCCGGGTGAGTTCTTGTAGAAGATCTTTGAAATCTTGCAAGAAGTTATGACAACAGCATGGCGTTATGTCGAAAAATAACGTGCATAAATTGTATCTACGCGTATCTGTGATTGATAACCAAATGGAGGTTTGTTAGGCCTTTACTTGTGTGTATGTATTATTTCGTAATTTTTTACGGATATTTTATATTACATTAGTTTTTTGTAATATGCTACTCTTTGAATGTATTTATTTTTATTTGCTTTAAAAAAATAAAGAAAATAAAATTTTATGTTTTATAAACTCAACCTTTGCGTATTGTTAAACATTAAAACAAGAACTGTGAAACACTTTTATTACTATAATTAGTATTATAAAAGCTATATGTTAATTATTTCAATTATTCACCCACTAATATCACACATATTGTATGTAAAACTTTAGTCTTAAAGATAGCATAGCACTTTAAATAGTAGGACAAAATTTAAAAGAATTAAAATCTGCAAAATAGCAACTGAGTTACCGCATGAGTTTTGTTTTACATTTTGTGCGGAAGAGTCACTGCTCTGCCTAAATGTATTTAAAGATTTTTATATTTAGTAAAACAAACAAATCTGTCTTCCTAGTTACAAATACGCTTTAGTGAAAACAATGTATTTTCTTTGCCCTAAATTTTGGATAAAATGTTTTATATGTCGGTAAAATTCATGAAATTTTCGACTTTATTTTTGTCCGGAAATGTAGTATACGTTTACAATTGCAACTAAATAAAGTGATTTTTTTGATGAAAAATGTTAACAAATCGAGTAATTGTACATAAATGTACATACAAATTTTTATTTCAGAAAGATCTGGCGTTCTCCAAAACTTCTTCCGACCACGTTAAAGTATAATCGGTAAGTATGTTTTACATCGGAATTTTCGTTTATTTATATGCTTAATTTGTAGGAGTTCCTTCTTTCTTTAACATAGTTGATTCTAATCAAGTTTGTAGTTTTAATAAAACCTTATCACGTCTAATTCATTAAAGGCATTTTGCACACATCCAATCAGTTTGTCGATTGTATTTGGTGACGATTAATGTTTTCTTAAGATTTGTGTTTCCTTTTGCACTTATTTTTTTATTTGGAAAAATATTTGCATATATTTTACCTTTACTATATAGCTTTTTAGCTGCATATCAAATCTGAGACACAGTTAAACGAGTTACTGCAAAATCAACCATACTATGCTTTAATTTTTCAACTTTCTTTAGTTGCAACAAACTTTGCAATGCAACATTACGTTCTTCAGTGATAAGTTGCTTTAATTTTGACCTTTTACTTTCTAATCCAACATAATTTTTTTTAATCGCTCGTTTTATGAAAAAAGCGGTTATCAGTTTATTTGAACACAAAGTACGATACTTAATTACTAGTAAAAAGGCTCGTCCCAAATACGGGCCACATAAATCAAAGCATGCACCTCCTTACAGCTGACATATGGGTGATGACGTAAACATTGGTGAGGACGTCGCTGGTACCAAATACTATATAGATTACGATTATTTTAACAATATTAAGTATTTACTGTCGGTCACCTGTAATTTACTTATTTTCCATCTTAATTTTGCATGTTTTCTTTAATGTATACTATATTTTTAGATAGAGAGAGTATTTATATTGCATTTAAATGTAATATTATATTACTTATTTGTCTTATCATTCCTTATATAAGAAACAATAGCAACTTTGGGTTAATTATATAATGAAACCAATAACTTGTTAGCAATAAAAGCTTTTTTATTTTTTGGTCTTTCTTGACACTTTGATTTTATTTTTGTCTATAAGAAAGATTAGGTCTGTACAAAACATTTAATACTACTTCTCTTATTTTATTATATTTAATACTTTTTTGGCCTTTCCTGTAATTTTTTCTTTCGTCGTTTTTCTGGATTTGTTGAAAATATTTACCTTAATATGTTACTATTAGAGCCTACAAAAAATGACCCTTTTAGACATATACATTAAAATAAGAAGCTTTATGTAGAGAGTAATGCCGACTCTCTGTCCGTCTGTCCGTCCTTTTATTTTTCAACTTTTAATCAAGGCAGATTCCAAGCTGGAGAGAAGTTTTTATTATGTGGAACCAGAGTTCCAGGTCGGTACTTGATATACTCTTTTGTTTGTGGAAAAGTTGTCCACTTTTTTTATTAGACAAAAAGTTTATAATGTTCTTAGTTAGCTAGCTTAGAAGTATCTAACATACCTTCAGAAAATGGAGTGTGCTTAACATAATATCGTAAATTTGTTTGTTAGTGTCAAATTACGAGGGTATTAAAATCAATGAAAAAAAGTGTAAAGTTGAAATGTATAAAACCAAAAGGGCTAATTGGCTTACATAATTAACATGTAAACAAACTGAGTAAGAAATGAATCCCATATTGGTCTAACACTTCAGAGGTAAGACAATCAAAACATTCATAGCACTTTGAATAAACTAAGCAATAATATCCTATACATTTAACAGACAGAAACTATTTTTTTACATTTTACGCACTTGGCGCATACATTGCAACTAGTTAATAACTATCTAGCAATTTTATTGTAACAATTGCTTACTTAAATCTAAGTTACCTTACATCTAAGCAAGTCTTAGCGTTTGACGGATGTGTTCCCACTGGCGCACTCCACATATTGTTTAAAACACTCTTTTCACATGTTTTAGATTGCCGTTAATTCACTTCACTTACTTACACTAGCTCGAAGGGTTTTAGCCTTTTTAGTCTACGAGTAAGCTGATTGTTGTCGGGTAGTTGTAGCACTTCGATGTTTCCGTGTTCATGGAGTCTTGCTTCATGTTTTTTCGCGAACCTTTTTATTTCCGCACTGACCGTTGGCACTTGTAGGTCCTTGTGGATGTAATCATTTCTGATGTACCAAGGAGCATTAACAATGTTACGAAGTACTTTGTTTTGGAAGGTTTGTATAATTTTGACATTAGATTAGACCCAAACGAGTTTTAGAAACTGTTTATACAACAGTAACTTATTATGCAGGGATAGCTCGGAGTGTCTTCCAAGTAACCACCACATCTTTTTAAATCTAATGCAAAGTTCTTTGCGTTTTTTCTTGACGTGTTCTTTCCACCTGAGCTTGGTGTCGAGTGTCATGCCCAGGTATTTCGCTGTGTTAGCGTGTGGAATTGTCTGCTGATTGATCACTATGGGTAAGTAATCAACTCTTTTGTTGGTGAAGTTTATGTGAGTAGACTTCGCCTCAATTAATTTCATCCGCCGTTTCTTGGTCCAACTAGTGACGTTGTTGACGGCTGTTTGCAGTTTGTTTGTCGCTGCTTTTATCTCGTTGCTTGTAGCCAGCAATGCAGTGTCGTCAGCAAATGTAGCTGTCTTCACTTCATCGCTCATAGGGATGTCGCTGGTGTAGAGCAAGTACAATATTGGTCCAAGGACACTTCCTTGCGGTACTCCTGCATCGATTTTTTTTAATTCTGAATATTCTTCGCCATATCTTACCCTGAAGTGACGGTCGGAGATGTATGATTTGAGAATCTAACTCATTTGCTTGGGTAGATTCTTTTCCAACTTGTATTGTAGACCCTCGTGCCACACTTTATCAAAAGCTTGGGCTACGTCAAGAAATATTGCTGAACAAACTTCTTTTCCTTCTAGGGATTTTTCAATTACATCAGTGATGCGATGCACTTGGTCGATTGTCGAATGCTTGTTTCGAAATCCAAATTGATGGTTCGGGATAAGTTGCTTCTCCTCAATAATTGACTTGAGGCGTTTTAAGAGCAGCTTCTCGAACGATTTGGATACGATTGGTAATAGCGAGATTGGACGGTATGATGTTTTCTCATTGGGTGGTTTCCCTGGTTTCGGGATCATAATAACTTCCGCTACCTTCCACTGCATCGGTACGTATTGTAATCGCAGAGAAGCGTTGAATAGGTGCGTAAGTTTCATTATGCCCTTTCTTGGTAGTTCTTTAAGCACATGCGCACTAATTAAATCATAGCCAGGTACTTTTTTGGCGCTGAGTTTCTTTCGAATCTCCGTAGCAATTTCGTTCGGGGTTATTGGATCAATGACCCTATTTTCCCAGGTGTCAATTGCGGGTAGCGGTTCGTTGTCATTAGCAGGGTGAGGTTGGAAAGTATTTGCTAAATGTTCAGCAAATATTTCCGCCTTTTCACTATCTTTCCTTGCCCATTCACCGTTTTCCTTGCGAATAGGTGGGTTTTGGTTTTGTGGTTGGATTAACCTCTTAGTCGCCTTCCACAGAGAGTACTCAGTATCTTTATCGTCTGATAAATCTCTTATGAATTCAGAGAATGTTTCGTTTTTAACTGTACGGATTTCCTGTTTAAGTTGTTGGCTTAGTCGATTTAGCACTGTTTTATCGGTAGGTGCTCTGCTTTGTTGCCATTTTTTTCGTGTTTTGCGTGTCGCTGATACAAGATCACTAATTTCTTTTGAGTAGTTTAGCCCAGTTGTTTTCTGTTTTGGCACCGGAGTACTGTTCCATGCTGCTTATTGTAGATTAGCAATGAACAATTCTGCTTTAGCGTCTAATTGATCGGTTGTTTTTAGTGGGACATTTAATTGGATACGTTCTTCTACTTCTGTTGTGAATACGTCCCAGTCTGTTCCTTTGTTTGTTAGTGATGGTGGGCGTGATTTATTGATGATCGTCTCACTTAACGTCAAGATAATCGGAGAGTGGTCTGATGACAGGTCGTAATTGTCTTCAATACTGGTGTAATTAGATGATATGTTTTTCAGTATAAAGAAGTCAGTTAGATCTGGTATTTTGTTGCCATCTGTTGGCCAATACGTTGGCTTACCAGTGGAGTGGCAGATACATTTAGCTTATTTGATAGCATCGTACAACTGTTTACCTTTGATAGTGATGAGTCTCGACCCCCAGAAGGTATGTTTAGCGTTAAAATCCCCTCCAATTATGAAGTGATCTGGCCTAGTATTCGAAAGAGCCCGAGGTAGTCCTCTTTTTCTAACGCATATCTAGGTGGACAGTATATTGCAACAACAGTATAGTCCTTGGATTTTGTAGAGACCTTTACAGTTGTTGCTTGTATTTCACAAGTTTCATAGTTAAAATCTTCATAGCGTTTAATATTGTCCTTTATTATTACTGCTGATCCTCCTCTAGCTGTGTTATTTGGGTGAATCGTGCGGGTTTTTTGTACCCTTTTATTTTTAGGTAGTTCTCTTTGGTAAAGTGTTTCCGAAATTAAACAGATGTCTATTTTTTGATCCCAAAGGAATAGTTCTAACTCATGGGCGTGTTGTAAAAGCCCATTTGCATTCAAAGCAGCTATTCAAATAGTTGCCATTTTTATTTCTTGCTTCTGGCAGCTGCCTTTTTGCTGGTTTCAAGCCTCTGGACTCTGCTTAAAATTACTTTGATAGCTTTATCTTGCTTATCAATTTTAGCTAAGACAGAAACTAAAACCAGTAATAAGTTCCTCAATTGTAGTCACTGAAGACGAAGAAATAAGTCCTTTGTGATTGTGAAACTAGTCTGGTTACGTTATAACCATAATTATGAATTATAAACATATTAGAAAAAAAATGCTCCTAACACAAAGCCAAAAATTTTAAATTTGATATAAGCACTACAATAGTAGAAATAATACTGAAAAAATTAATTATACAAATTTGAAAACAAATAATATGATACGCAAAATTATAAAGAAAATAAATCATACATTTATTTATTAAATATTTGTTAGTTGGAAAACAGAATATAATGTTTATTTGGAATAAGTTGCAAAATGAAACTTTCAGTTAAAATAATTTTATTTGTGAAACCATTTTATAGTTATAATTGAATAGCATGGAAAGACAAAATTGGAATTTGCTATACAATATTTCGTACTTGCATTAATCAAATTATTTAAAGTGTATTATTCATTTAAAATTGTTAATAGATAATTTTTTGAATTAAATTTTGCCATACATTTGTTGCTCGTTTATAATAAAACAATTAACTATAAAATATGTAATACATTTTTGTACCTCAAACAACCTAGATATGAAGCTTATCACAGTAATTTCTTTTTTTATTAACGTATTTTCCAGATATGTACCACAAAGATATAGCTATCCGCCAAAGAAGAGTTTCTTTACATTTATTCGTTTCTATACTATTTAAGATTATAAAAAATTACAATTTACTACCTGGACGCAACTAACTTTCCGATCTTTTTTCCATCTTTATTTCTATTTACTATCTGCTCCGTTTGAACAATAAGCAAATTTCGTAATTACAATCACATTGATGCACATGTTGAAACCCTTCCATTAAAAAGCTCCTTTAAGAATGACTTATTTGGTACATTAAGTAGATATAACATTATTAGATACTTGTATACATATACATAAAAATTAGGTATATAGATATTTGACTTGACTAAATCGGTCCGATAGGTCAAGAGGGTTATGTCTTTGCAATCTACTGGTTGTGTTGCTGTTATCTAATAGGTTTACAGCGAGGGTGTTGGTGTGATTTTCTAGACGTACAACTTATTTTCTACTCACGCACTTCATTATTTCTTTTACCGTTTACACTTAAAGGTCATAATAAATCATTTTTTTCCCTTACCAAGGTGCGTCGACTATTGCTCTTAATATTTTTGATTGAAATCTTTGATTTGAGTGGCTCGAAGTTTCCCACAGTTGGATGACATAGGTCTTAAAAAGGTTTTGTGTATTAGGACCTTGTTACTGAGGGTCAGTTTCGATTTGCGCCCTAATAACCAGTTTACCTTGGAAAACTTTACGTCTAGCTGTTTACGCTTATTAAAGATGTGTTCTAATACACTTCCTTGCGGAACTCCGGACTTTAATGGGTATAGGTCGGTTAGTGCATGGTTAAATTTTACTAAAAACTTAATTAGGACTTTATGAGTTGATAGTAAGAGTGGGGAAGGTTATTTTATTATGAATGAAAATCCTTTGTGCCAAACATTGTCAAATGCTTGAGATACCTCCAAGAACGCAGCAGAAGAATACTTCTGTGATTCGAATAAACTATTAATTTTGCTTACTAATCTACGAATTTGTTAGATGACCTGTTGTTCTCTGAACCAAAATTGATAAGGTTTTAAACACTTTGGCGAGTAGTAATAATAAGCTAGTTGGACGGTAGAAAATTACGTCTTCTGATGGTTTTCCTGGTTTAGAGATGAATATTATTCAAGCCACCTTCCGCTGAGCCGTAAAATGATTCAATCTTAAAGTAGCGTTATAGCAGTTATAAGAGTTATTCCTTTTTTTGGCAGTTCTTTTATGTTTTTTTCTTAATTATATCATAGCTTGGGCTTTATTTCGGAGATAACTGTAAATAGGATTTTCTCTACTTTAATATGTTTAATTGGTAGGTTTAGTTGGTCTGGTGCGTTTAAGTATCGCAATATTTCGATTTCTTCTGCAGTTAATTCAAAAGAATGTGGTTCAAAAACATTTGTTAAATGAGTTGCAAATGTATCAACTTTTTCTCGCTCGCTTTTGGCTCAGGTTACGTTAGATTTCTGGATTGGGGGTATTCCTTGTTGCGGTTACTTCAATTTCGCGTAGCTACCCATAGTGAATAATCCGATGTTTCTTTGGCAAACAGAGTAGAAAGATCTTATACAGTTTGGTTTTTGTAAACTTGAAACAGTACTTTTGGAAATCTAGGATTCTGTCAAATTCTGTAGTCTTCTTTTTTCAGCTATCGCTTTTTTCATTATCACAGGTAACATATTTTTTATATCGCTGGTTTGCAATATGGGCGTTGAATCCTAAGCTGCGTTTTGTATATACTATAATTTAGGTGCCCTACTGTTTCATCAATTTCATCTGCGGTCTTGAGAAATATTCCAAGTTAATGTTTTCGTGAACTAGTTTTCTAAACAGTTGATCTTTTTATTATAGAATCTTACTGGTCTTTGCCTGCAGATTAATTGTGAACTTAGGATGACTATGATTGGAGAATGATCTGATGTTATGTCAAGAAATTGTTCAATACTTAGATAATTTTGTATTATGCTTTTGGTGATGCAAAATCTAGCCAGTCCGGATTTTTTCTTTTATCTGTAGGCCAGTAAGTAAGCTGTCTACTGGTAGAATAGTTGAGGTTATTTGCGATCAGTAACTTAAATATTTCCGACCTTTGGTGGTTGTTATTCTAACACTCCAATCTTGGTGCTTGGCATTGTAGTCTCCACCAGCGATAAATCGTGCTTCGGACGTTCTAAAAGACTGGGAACAGTTTTTTATTTTAAAACTAGGTATACCTTGGTGGGATATGTAGTGCTGAGATTGTAATTAGTGCTAGCCAGTCTTCTACAACCACACTTGTAGCTTGAATGGGCTTTTGAATATATTTATCTGCTTGAGTGAGCTTTTTATAATTGCTGCTGCTCCTCCGTGTATCGCTCCGCCAGGTTGTTGCGTATCGTATGTATTAATATTTGGTATTCTAAGATAGCTTCTGTTCGAGAAATAAGTTTCAAAAATTAGAACTCTGTCTAAATCATCATTGATAATAAACATTTGTAGTTTTTGGATTTGGTTTGACAAGCTATTGGTGTTCCATTCGACGATCTTGAATATTTGTTAAACTAAAATAATTAAACAAATATTCAAGATCGTCGAATAAAAAATAATTAAACGACGATAGTTGTAAGCAGGTTTAACATTGTTTTGATATTCAGCTAATTATATCATTATTTTTTCTAACTTCTCGATGTTTGATGTTTGTGGTATGTTTTATTGAGAGCGAAATTGTCGCCCATTTAATACGATTTGTGTCAGTGTTTTTCCGTTGTTAATTGGTAGTTGTGTCTATGTAAAACTTGGTTGCCGTACATTTGGACGTACTATTGGAAATTTTCTTTTCGTTAACTCCTGGTATACTTAGCACCTTTTATAATTTGCGGGATGCAAATAATTACATAAAACGCATTTGGGTTTAGTCTCTTTTGTTTTCATGCACGTTTTTGTGAGGTGGTTTGCTCCGCATTTCATATACTTGGCTTGATTCGTGCAAAACCTCTTCGTGTGGCCATATATTTGGCAAGATGCGCATTGTGGGATTTTCTTTTTCTACTGTGGTGGTTCTATTATATTTTTTGTTTGTAATAAGTAATTAATTTCATATATTTTCTTGTTATTTTGCAAGTAGCTAGAATCCAGAAAAAATATAAAAGGCGATTCTTTCAGAACTCTAGGCTTGGCTCTTTAGATGTTTGTAACTTTGTTTTTTTGACTTTTCCTTACTGGAATGGTAAAGGTTTTTGATTACTACCCTAAAGCTGCATTCTTCATATATGTGGTACGTATAGAACTGTACTTTTAGTTCTAGTAGTCTCACTATGATGGTTTTATAGATATCTGAATTTCCGCCATTTTTTTACTTGGCACCTGCCTATGATTTTTGAAGTATATTTTTTGTTAGCGATGGTATTCAGTTTTGCTGTGTGAGAGTTAATATTTAATATGTCTATGGTAAAAATTAGTGGAGGCTTTATTATTCTCGTTTTTGTTGTATCGGACTTCTACTCTTTCGTCTGGTTTCGGAAGTGCTTGAAAACGATTTCTTAGATTTATTTTTGGAGATTGTTCTATTGAGATTTTTTCTCCACTATATGATTGTCGTTTTCTTGGGAGTTATGTTTTTCTTTCTTAAGGTGACCAAGTTCCATTCCATGGTTTCTTGGTTTGTCGTTGCCGATTGATAATTAGATTGTTGCCATTGTGTAATTTGCGGTGGGCACTGTAACCCTATATGTTGACCTACTGGTTAATTAAATGTGGGGTGTGTATATTGAAATTGTGGTAATAGGAGCTGGAACTGTGCTATATTACCCGGAATTTGTGGGTATTATAAATGGTATTGCAACATTGAAGGTTGTGTGTAGGGCACTGAATATTGTTGAATTGTCATTTAGGCAGACACTAAAAAGAGTTAATTTATTACAAGGAATAGACACGACCGACGATAAAGATCTCGCTGTAAAGCATCTCGCTCACAAGACAACTGTAGCGACAGGAGTGGCGGCAGGAACGGCAACAGAAATGACGGCGGGGGCCGCAGGACAGACGAACTAGGCCATATCGGCGGGGCGCCACCAATACGTCGGCGGGTTGCAAGTCTCCACTCGCAAAAATTGTCTAGTGGGTAGCGTACACTGTTAAATTCCGTTACTTGTACCATAGAACGCAAATTAATGATGCTTACACACAAGTCTTTCCGGTCTAAGTAATTTTTCTCAGAACTACTACATTTTTTTAGAACGTTATTATAACATCATGCTATATTTGTAAGTTACGTTACGTCATTCCAATTTCTAAACTACGCATCGTTACTTAAAAAAAAATCAGTCATGTCTTGGTACTAAAGAATATTTCATTTAAATGAAGTATTCTTGACGAATTCGCATCACATATATATTTACTTTTGACTTTGCAAACAGGCCCAATAAACACTACATAGAAATATGGAGAAAATGCAATAGATTAATATTTTCTTAATAAAGAAAAGGGGAAGGAAGTTATTGTATGTAAATTACCATTAATAATGGAGTCAGCATTTGTTAAGATGAACTCTATTGCAAAACTATTAAAATATTTATAATGTTATTTTATCACTATGTACTAAATTTATTTTTGAGGTTATAATTTTTGCTTTTTAAAATTTAAATATAAACAAAAACATTGATAATCTCTTACTCCCTTTAAACTACACAAACATCAATAACAGCTTGATTAAAGCAGTTGCCACGTATTTACGGCTAGGCAGAGATAAAACATGACATAGACGTTATAGCCCCATAAATTTAAGACATTTATTTGCTTCGTGTTAGTATTACCGTATTCAGCTAATCCTCGTATAAATAAAATAAATGAAAACTAAAACGAAATCCACACGTCTTTTAAATTATCAACGCCCAAAATACCAATTAGGTCCAGTATGGCACATGCACTTAAGGCATTAGATTGGAGTCTCATACTGCTTTAGGTAGTAAATTTTGAACGTTCTTGGAAAATATTATAAAGCTATTTATACGCTTTTCTAGGAAAGACTAAACATACAGTAGTGAGTTGTTCAGCATCTTCTACTAGTGAGTAGTTATTTGACGATATCGTCAAAAAGTGGAAGATATATGACACTGTGATAATGTGTAATTCATTTGTACATTTTTGATATCCTGCATTGTTTTGGTACTTATTTTTCAAATGTGTTATTAACTTTGTGTTACAATGTCTATACTAAAGAAAGCACAGACGATTCTTGAATCTATAAAGGAATCAAACGTTAGGTTCTGAATATAAATACTGTGAAGAAATTTATAAACAAAAAGTACCTATCTATGTTTAGATATCGCCAACTAAAGAAATTCTAAAAAACAGAGAAATTGTTACAAAAACTTAAATGAACTAAAATGTATTGCACACAAATCTAAAAATATCGTTGAAGTGCTTAAAACTTTTTTGTTGGCCATTTGGGTGCTTTAATAAAAAAATTTACGAAAAGGATGAAATATATTAATAATAATATACAGTGAGAAGAAAATTTCCAACCACCTTCTGTAACTTGCTTGCTTTTTAGTTTATCAAAATAAAATTTAAAGATTCTAATTCTTTCAACGGAAGTAGTTTTATTGTATTCAAATTCAATAAGCCACTAATAAGACTTCAATTTGTTCTAGAACTCATAACTTCATAAGGGCAAAAGTAAAACATAACTACATTATATCAAACATTAACGTTATAGAAAAATATCATTAATCATATTATTAATAATCACATAAGTTGTTAAAGCTACCTAACTGTACGCTGTAAATAAAGGGTTTTAGTAGATGTAAAAACATTTTATATATTTATTTTAGAACTTTGGGCAGATTATCAGCCTGATAATTCATTCAACATTTTTATAAAAATTATTTATAAAAATAACCATTTATCATGCACTACTACAAGTAAAAACATTATAAACGGACATGTAAAATCCTAAAAAATTACTAAAAATTAGAAAATGGAAAAAAGAAGCTAAAAAACAAAAATATTCTTATAAATTTCACTTAGCTTCATTGTAAGACACTTAAGAAACAGTGAGATGTTTTGTCCCAACCAGAACAAATTTAATTTTAAAGTAGTATAAAAAGGGATGTCGGCATTACTGAAAATGTTTTCAAAACTTTGAAATTTAAAAACAGCGGCTTTAGAAATTCATCGTTTATTCATTAGTAATAATTTCGTATTTCGAAATTTTTTTAATTGATGTTAATCATTCAGTTTGTACAAATTATAGCTCAAGAAGAAAATAAAAAACTAAAAACTTTAATTTAGGAAAAATTACAGGGCATTAACACAAAAACCAAATAAGCAACAAAGCGCAAAAAATATTTTATATTCTTACAATTCTTTGTAAATATGAAACCGGAAATAGTCTCATTTATCTAAGGTATTCAAACATAATGATTATCAGATAAATAAATATTTCTTTGTTAATTTGTACATACTTTTTAATTACTGACTACTTTTTATTTTAATGTACTTTTGGCAAAGGTGCATGATATTTCTAAACGAAATTTATTATTTTACAAAATAAGGGAAACATATTTTTAAAGTGTTTAAACTGTTTGGATTAACCAAAAATATAAAATTTTTTTTGCATATAATAAGTTACTGCAAAAGTTCTTGCACATAAACTGTAATTTATTTATTTATCCATCAGTTAAGCTTGAAAAGCAAATTTAATAATCGACATATTCTCCGTCGACTTCGATGACTTCCTACAACTTTTTCAATCAATACTTGACGGAAAACTTCTCTTGGACGTCCAGACCTTAGATTGTCAGTTAATCAGCCAACTTTTCTTTGAACACTTTGAACCACTTCTCAGCTGTACGAATTGTCAGTGTTCTTGTCATAAGCTTTAGAAATATTTCTGACAGCCTCCGATGCATTTAACCCGGGTTTGCATTGAAAATTCCGCAAGCAAATTTACTCTCATGGAGTAAATTATACAAGTATTATATATCAAAATGCTTATTAGATACGAGATTAAACAAAGTACAGATGAGTAAAATTGGTTTGGACTGAGATGACGCGCTATGCTTACATCTGCGAATAAATTATAATTAATCAAAGTTACATAAAAATTTATAATTATACTATCTACAATACGAACTATCTTTCTGGAATTAAACATGGTAAAACTGCCATACACAAATAACATAAAATAACCATAGAAATAACAGAAAAAGTCAACACCTTAAAGTAACCAGCAATATACTGCCCACTAAAACATAGGAACAGAAAAAATGATTATTGGTAATACTTTAAAAATCTAGAAGATACCTTTCCAGAAACACCTTCTGGGGATCAATGTTGTCAACAATTAAAGGTAGGAAACTATTATGAACCATGATAGAAAATAATTGAGACTATTTATCAGTAGCATAACCAACATACTGGTCTAAGACTTCAACAAAATACCGAATCTATTGAAAGGCAGAAACTAAGGAAACAATGTCAACTTACATCTGAAGCAGACAAGAAAAAACTTAATGAACGTAGAAAGAAACTAAAAAAATTGTTGCTGCATTTGAAGAATAAAGCCATACAAGAAACACTAAATGGCTTATCAGTCATGGGGGCAACAAATTATTTGTTATGAAAGGCATGAAAAGAACCTTCCTCGACTAGAGGAATGATTTGAACAAAAATCTCATACGTTTGCTAAGTACCTAGAAGAAGTACTCAAGCAGTTTTTAACAGAAATAACTCAAGAGGATCAATATAAAATAATATCATTCCTTAAAACAAGATATCAAATTAAAGAAAAACAAAGTCTACCTAATTCGAAAGCCAGGTTTTAATTTAATTAAGGGAAAATTATTTTAAGATTTATCAACCAAAGGACAAGGTATATATTAAACGTATTTAAAACTCCGTTAAAATTAGGATACCATTCAAATTCCTGAAGACTACTCAATTATGTTGTCCAAGTCTGGTATAAATATCATATCGGCCAATAAGTCTACTTCAGGTGAGATTCTAAGATTTCCAAAAAAATGATACTAAAGGGGCTAAAAGCAATGGTAGCAGACAATTCCAGTCTATTAGTTTGGCTTCCAAAATAACCACATAACAATAGAATTCCTTGAATGGCCAAGAAAATTACACTAACAGAAAGTGATACTGTTGTACTATCTTTCTTGACATAAATCAAGGTTTTGATACATCATGGAATGAGGAAGTTATGACTCAAAATTAGAAAAACTTGCTATATTTACTATAAAAACTATTAAGATTATAAACATATTTTCTAATACAAAAACAAGAATTTTTAAGCGATCTAGATAACATCTGCAGTTGCTCAAGGAACGGCCATATTTACAGACGATACAGCTCTTCTCTTTTCTCAAGCTTATTTTGCAGTTGCTATAAGGAACATGGAACGCAACGTAGATGAAATAGAAACATAGATGAAGGAAGTGGAAAATAAAAGCAACCGAAAATTAACATTAATAAAAATAACTGCCTTTCGGTAGGATTAAACGACAAACGATTGAAAAACAAAGAAGATGTAAAATATCTACTTATGTATTTAGATCAACGAATAACAAAAGCATTTATACGCTGAAACAAAACAATTAGGCTTCAAATTAAAACAAATATATTGAACAATAAATAAACAGCCGCAACTGACAAGAGAAAATAAATTCTCGATTTAAAAAGTGATAATAAAACCTATTTGAAGTTATAAAATATAACACAGGACCAGCTAGTAACAAAAATATTACAATTATCTGACGGTTCAAAAAAAAAAACGCTACGAAATATAGTGAATGCATTATGGTATATTCCCAACAAACTAAGTGACTTGCGTGTACATTCAGCCTAACAAAAAATAAAAAGATATACAGTTGTTAGGCATAAAAACCAAGTAAAAATGCATCTGAGTCAGCTAATCATCTGACGAATTAAAATGTTTAAAACCACTAAAAGCTTCAAATTTGTCCCAGAGATTTGACTGATGTAAAGCAATGTTAATCTTAATAAATAATTTGTGCACACACAAGAATATATTTGTATGATCATTAGTTAACTAACAGAAATCAATAGCATAAGTTAGGAATAATAAGGAAAACACTCGGTGAAGTGTCTTTTTGTGTAAATATTGTAAGAAGAACTTATTGTCTAATTTGGATTGTACAAAAATGTAGTTATTAAAAAAATTAAAGAAAATGTAGATATATGTACTTAGATCACTTTAACCTATGAGTCGACGCAATTTTTTTTTGTTTAATCTACTACTAAACACTAAACTTTGAAATGTGAAGGCGATTCGGAGAAAACTCTAATTGGTTTTCAATGACAGACGCGCGTAGATACAGAACCTGCATTGTACAAATCAAAACTTGAAAAAATTGAGGCACTTCATAATCCATTATAAAGTTTCAAATTCCTTCTACAAAAAACTCTCTCACCTGGAAATGAAGCTACCGTGTAACAGTAACTTGAAGCGCACTGGCATAATCAAAACGGCGCGACGCATATTACTGTTTCATTTGCATAACGGATCTTTCCTGAAGAGTTTATTGCTGATTACGGATGAACGGCCAAATTTTGCTTTATCGTGCTCGTTAGCGAGTCCTTTATTAAACCTGCGCATCAATGACGTACAACACCTTTAGTTATTACGTTTTAATAAACATTACACAATGTCAAATGAATTGCGGCTGCCGGAAGTTTTTATACTACTGCACGCACTTCACATTTAGCGGACTTCAATTTTATTTAATTTAGCAGACGAGTAAATGCAACACAACATTCTTCTACTCTGCACTGCTTACTGAACTATTGCGTATTCCCCGTATTTGCAATAAATTCTATTAGCTTCGTAATAAATAGTAATATAAAAAAAAATTTAAATGTTTTTACTGATAAACAGCTATTAAAATGTTATAAATTACATAATTTAATTGTAATAGTAATATGTATTACAAAATTTCAAGGTGTTAAAATAAGCCCAAAAGAATTTTTTAACCAAAATATTAACGATTAGAACTGTTGCTAAAATACTTCAAATTCCCTCATTAAAACCAATGACAACATAAACGCGTTAATTAATAGTATTTTTTGAGGTAGCGAACATATTTATACCTAAATTCTGCTTTAAATTTATTTCTTTGTCTGACGAGCCTAATGGCGCCATTTTGCTGCGATGCCCTAAATTCCACCCACAGAGTAAGCTCCTTGCAAACTTCCTCCACAATGGGAGGCTCGTTAAGCAGGCGAGCAGCAGAATTTTTTTAATTATTTCGCGTCTTCATCATTAAAATAGCAATTTGGAACTCGGAAAATATAACAGAATTAAGAGTCGTGGAAAAGATAATCATAAAGGCTAGGTCATTAACAGAAATTACTTATGCATTACGTTGTACTTAGGTTTTATTACGACAACGAGCTGGCACAATGCTTCACAAAATTTTAATCAAAAAGTTGGAAGATTTTATTATAAACATTTATATAGTTTTGAATATAAAACTTAAGAAATTTATAACGAAAACACGCAGCATTTGAAACCATTTAAAAGCCTTCGAAGTCGTAAATTGTAAATATTTCAATTCAAATATTCTCAGAGCAGCAGAAAATGTAGACACTCTCTTGAATACCTTTACTAACTAAACCTGCAAAACTTCATTTCCTCTGGATTTGCCGTCTAAGTAGCTTAAGGAATTTGCCTATCAAATTTTGGAGGTTTTCTATTTCACCTTATTCTAAATCGCATATAAAGAGCTCCTCCGAGAATTCTATTAAGACGGATAAGTTAAAGAGGTTCTTCGCAATGAAGTAATTCATCAACAGCGCGCTTCGGCTATAAATAAAATTATTTTTTTAGGTCCGCATGGATCGACTGCGATTTGCAGCTAAGGCATTCAACGAAGTTACTTGAAAAGGTAGGTGATAACAAATTTAGCTGCTGCTTTTAAAATTATTTCTTTTAGTTTGGGTTCGTTACTTGTGCCTAACATATAAAAATTTTTCAATTAATGTTTTTGAATTACCATAGAAGTATTATCGTTTTTAACATATTATTTATTTTAATATTTATACTATCATGCAAATTTGAAACTGTAAATAAAGTTTTAAGTTAGAAAACTATAGGGTGATACAAATTGAACTTAAGGGTTGTATCGCGCATTGTTTGCGTTTCTTAAACATTTGAAGTTTGAACTTATACGGTTGGTATTTAAATATATGTCAAAATCATCATAAGGTCGTATACTGTACAGCAATGCATTAATATCGTTCAAGTTTGTTATAAAAACAGACACGAAAAAAACTTAGACCATTGTTTAAACACAATATTATGCAAAATGTGGTTAAACTTTGTGAATACGTGAATAAGTGATACGATTATTAAATATGCCAATGTGCTATCAACACTTCGAGATAACAATATTGTTCGAGTAAGAGAGAGTGTGCATGAATCAAGCACGTTAATTTGCCGCCGTTCACACCAATTACATAACACATTTTAACAAAGGAATTCAATTGACTTAAGGATTTCAGAAATGCTGTGCATTTGTGTATTGAATTTTAAAGAATATAACATAGAAAAACTCATATTGGGTAATGAAGCTCTTCTTCTTCTTTAGATACTCTCTCCTCTAAGAAAATTGATTATCATCACGGCTATTCGTATTTTTGACGTTGCAAATCTGAACAGTTCAATGGAACTACTGTTATACCATATTCTCAGGTTACTTAACCAGGAAACACGTCTTCTTTATTTACTTCTTCTTCCTTGTATTTTTTCTTGTATAATGTTTTGTAGAATTTCATATCTATCATTATATGGCACAGATATTGCATTTTTTTTAATTTTAACTGTGTTTACCAGTTCCTTTTTTATTCTTCTAAGCACTTTATCCTTTGTTACTCTTTCTATTCAGCTTATTTTTGCCCTTCTTCGGTAAGTCCACATTTCGAATGCTTCTAGTTTGTTACTAACATGTTTTTTCATCGTCCAAGCCTCCATTCCATACAATAATACTAAAAATACATAACATCTCGGCATTCTGATTTGAAGTTGTAGATCCAGGTATCTGCTGCATAATACATTCTTCATTTTATTAAATGTTGTCTAACCTTGTCCAATCCTTGACTTAATTTCCCTTGAGCATTCATTATTTTCATTAACAATTGTTTCTAAGTATTTATATTTTTGCACTTTCTCCACTTGTTCACCTTCAATCCATAAATTTGGTCTTTTTAACATTGAGTGTCACACCTTTCTTCTTGCTGCTTTTTAGTACCGCATCTAAAATATTTTGTGGATCTTTTAATGACTTTGCAATGAGTATTGTGTCGTCTGCGTATCTGATGTTATTCATGCATTTCCCATTTACCCTTATCCCGACTGATGTTTCTTCTAAAGCGTTTCTGATTATTTCTTCTGAATATAGATTGCCCCACTTCTCTTTGGGTCTGGATTTCTTCTGATTGCTTATTATCCACTTTTTCATTGGCAGTTTGACTAAAATAAAGATGAAGTATTATTCTCATATCTTTCGTAACTTTCATATCTGTGTTTCTCTCTTGAAGTAGTTGAAGGAGGTGATTACGACAAACTTCGTTAACGCCTTTATTGTGATTAATGAAGCACACATATATTGGTTGATTAATATCCATACATCTCTGAACTACCACGTTAACTACAGACAGAGTTTCTGTTGTGGTCATTAACTTAAAAGTTCTCTGGTGTATTATCTTTAGGAATATTTTAATAGTATGGCTCATTAAACTAATTGTCCTGTAGTTATTACATTTTTTTGCATTTGCCTTTTTTGATAAAGCTACAAACGTCGATTGAAAGAATTATTCCTGTGTTGTATACAGTCAATTAAGTAAGAGCATGTTCGGGTTAATGTGGAGAAGAAATTATTTACAAAAATTTTCAAATATCTAGGTACATTGTGCTCTATCAGAGCAAAGTTGCCATTGTATCAATAATGTGTCTAGTTATCATCGAAATTGTTAATTGCCTATAATATTTGAAACATGCTTTCGATCAAATCGATGTGTATTCATCAGGCAAGGACCTAAAAATGTTATGAATTTTTTGTGTTAACTGCTTCAAAGTGACACTTTTCTTTCACAAAGCTTGTGCTTGATATATGCCCACACATTCTCAATAAAATTTGTATCGTGCGACTGTGACGGCCAATCAAGAGTAACTGATTTTTCCACTAGATTCAAAGCTTGCTGCGGTGTTTGGGGTCGTTACCCTCCCGCAGAATCGGTTTTCTTGATGAACCAATGTTTGTCAGTCGATAACAAATATTTCTTATAAATTTTTGAGCATTTATGTTGTACATAAACAGATGCAATGATCTGAAACCCAATTTTAAGTAGCAGCCGCAAAACGCACTTTTACTGGGTTTTTAAGGGTCCGCTGTATTAACCTGTTAGTTGAGATTGGCCACGCTTGTGGGGCAATAACATATTTTCTCTTACTTAACTGTACTGAATAAGGTCTACTAATACGTGTATCTGGTCTTCTTCAATTAACTTTATTAGCTCTATTGTAATATTGTCAGGAGCTTTATTACATTTTGCGAACTTTACTGCAAGTGTCACCCCTTCTTTTGTTACACATATTGTTCTGAGTTTTCTATGTTGTTCCTGGATACATTCTTTCCATCTTTTTAATTTTCTTTGTGTGCCAGGAATTATTTTACCATATTTGTCTGATAAAATGTTATTTTCGTTTGTAAGTTTATGAAACTTGAAGCCATAATGTTTTGTTTGTAATTTTCCTATTTCTACACATTTATCTGTAAACTATTTCTTCTTGTCTTTTCGTATGTTTTCTCTTATTTTTTTGTTTGTACTTTTATATATGCGTTGTTCCTATTTTTAAATTGTCTTCGATGTTCCATCAATTCCAATATCTCATTTGTCGTCGACTCTTATTTCACGTTTTTTGTTATATCTATAACTTTTATATCATTACAAAACCATTCTACTTCTTTTTCATCTTTATCCGTAGTGGCGACATACACCTGTATTAGGTTTAGTACTCCTTGGACTGTTTGGATTATTAGCATGATTACTCTATCTGAGATAGGTATCAAACTAACTACTGACTTATTGATGATTTTGTTAATTAATACCGCTATACCATTCCAGTGATGTGAGTCTTTGTTACCTAAGTAGTATATCTTTGTTGGTTGGTTTGTATTTCTTCTGAGTTTGGCCGTCTGGGTTCGCTGAGTACCAGTATATTTACTTTAAGGCACTCCACTTCTAAAATCACGTGAATTTTTTCTGGTTCATATAGGAATTGAATATTTCTCGTACCTATATTGTTGTCTTTCTTCCTTCTCATTGTTTTATTTAATCCCCTCACCCCGGAGATCCAAGCGGAAAATTAACTCCGGAATATTTTGCTTTAAATTCAGCCTTGTTGATTTGACTAGGAACATCCATAGAATCTTTACTGCAGTGGTTTTCTGCATTTCCATACCGTTGACCTTTCAGGTTTTTCCGCTTTGAAGAACGATTTTTCACTCGAAGGACAATAGAGTGATCTGTACTTTGTTTGCTGATTCACTCTCAAAACGAGGCTGTTAGCAACATAGATGGCAATCACATATACCAGCGATTATTTATACCGGCGATCATTCGGTAATTTGCTGCTGATTTTGGTCCGCCCCAGGTATTTTATTTCCTTGATACCCACCATATCTGGTGGACATTCTTACCTATGGAGGAGTTCGATGATGGACCATAAACCCCTCACGAGTACTGAAGCTCGTTTCTCTTTAAATGCCTTTGTAAATCGCCAATATTATCTCATTTGAGGTAGTGAAGATACACGTGCTATTCACAAAAAACAAATGCATTCATATAAAAGCACTCTTTGGTGTGCGTTGTGGTCTGTAAAAATCATTGATCCATACTTTTGTAAAGACGAAGCTGACGATATTGTTACTATCAATAGTGTACGTTATGAGAAGGTGCTAAACAACTTTTTTTAATAACACTAACGATTTTAAGCTGAGTAATATGTGGTTTTAAGAAGATTGTGCCATATTTCATGCAGCACGTGAAACATACTTTCAGATTGACCACCTCAGTTTTCCGAATTAAATTTTTTTTCTCTAATCCTGTTTGAGTATTTAGTAAACAAAAGCAGATGTGTAATTGTTAAAATACATCCGCTTTTATGAGACAACATTATGGAAATTTTTGTTAAAAGAATGGTCGCATGTCGATAAAGTCGTAAAGAATATTTAGCTGCGATATTACATTTGTAACTTCTAAGTTTATGCTACACACCTTACTCTAATATTTTATGTTTTATTTAGGAAAATCATCCTAAAATTCAATTTGTATATATAATTACCTATGTACTCGCGCCTGTTTCCACAATATCTACAGATTATAAAAGGGTTTTTTTTTTATTCTAGGACACAAAGAAGTCGTAAGGTGTTTAAATCTATTAAATATAGTAAATTATTTAGAAGATTTTGGACTTTTTCAAAAAACATTTGTAAAGAATGTTTAAATCATTTTCCTACAGCTCTATTCTCTTATTGTCACTCAGTCGTAAAACATTTTTAAAACCTTCAAACCGTATGTCCAAATAACGCTTTGATATTCGTTCATACATTGGATTAAATCTCTAAAGCATAGTTTTGACTTTTGACTTACTTATTAGTACCCCCTTTTTAAACCCAAGCTGGATCGCAAGTTTAATTGTTAATTATTCGTTACTTAATCTAATAGTTAAGGAAAAATCCAAATAATGCATGATGATTGACATCAGTCTGACGAAACTTGGATACACTGTTCAGAAGTAAACATACTGTTTAATGGCGTAATTTAGTGAAGGAAAATTAGATTATGTTAAGGAAAAATTTCTATCACACTTGTAAAAAATTTGATTTTTAGAACAAATTTACTAAAAAAAAATAATTAATCTTCCAAATAAAAGCCATCATTCTCTACGACCTTTTGACACAGATATTCAAACATCCCGATCTGGTTGAATTACCAATACGCCGACTTTAAATCGAAGTACTCCTGTCGCGCTTCTTCAACTTCACTGAATAGAGAAGCAATGCCTAGATTATAGGCTAAGCGTAGTAGTCTAACTTTTCTCATTTCTTCTTGGTATTCTTGGCAGTGTGCGGCTTGACATTGTTCTGTTGGAACAAAGGCATTTTTGTCGAACCTATTTCGAGTACTTTATATTTTAGCTTGACATAGACACAGCCTGCTAACAGTGAAGCTCGACAATGATAACCCGACGTTTCAGCACAAATTTGAAGTGAAGTGCGCCTTTAAAATTCTACCAAACGCATAAAATAACCTTCTTGATGATTCTGGCGTGGAACTGGCGACGGACCAAGGCCTAGCTGAACCCACTTCAACTTGCGTATTGCACTGTATTTTGGTCAGCGCGAGTGGATCTAGTCGAAGCTTCTTGTGGACGAAGTCAAGCTGCTGAAGATGACTTCGTACTGTTTTCTGGTCGACTTCAAGTTCTTCGGTCAATCTCTAAAACGGTTCCACATGCAAAGCAGCTTGAAAATCTCCGCCATACAGAACAAGTAGTCGGCCAGAATGTCACTGATCTTTAAAACCAAGATCGACAGAATCAAACTTTTGTACCATCTTGCCACGGTTCTGCAACTCAGCATTATAAACCTTTTCTTCAGCCTCTCTCAATGAAAATTGTTACTTCCAGCAATAACGTATCGGGTTTCAAAATTCAGCTTTGTCCACCTACAATCACAGGAGAAGCTAGGTGGGATATTGTAAACACAAAACAATAACAAAAATTCTACAAAAAGTGATTTTTGTGTGACAAAAATATTTCGTCCCCTTAAAAGTTAAATGGTGTATTTCGCACATTTTCATTAGAGTCGCACATTTTCATTAGAATCGCTAAACTTTTAAATAAGATATTTTATAACAAAATCTTATATGATGATGTAAACATTATACAATAAAATGAATACAAAAAAATAAATATATTATTATTTTTGTTGATATAACTCTCATATGAAATACTCGACTACTAGTACATAAACCAAAATAAAAGAGTTAAAATTATTTTTATTATTTACATAATAGCTATATAGGGTTATATTGTGTTAGTAAAATTAGCTTTTAGCATTTAACTGTCGATGAGAAGATACGGTGTGATTTATCAATGCATTTAATTTCAATTGAAACGTCAACTCAATGAAAATACCGTCGAATACGGATTTCAGGTATAGGCTACCCACCCGCCATTGACGAAATCTATATTGTATATATTAAAACTCAAAAACAAAGCGTATTACAAATCACTCCAGATAAAGAGGAGTACGGCGTCACCCGCAATTGTCCCTTCGCATTAAATTGCGAAAACATAACTGCGCGGCCGTTATACAACCATCAGAAAAAGCGCGGCCGTGCTCTTCGCCTACAGCATAAAGAGCCGAGCATTTCGGCAATACCCATTCAAAAAGGTTGGCTCGTGAAAAGCCGGCGCTATAAAATGCGCTCTTGTATAAAATGTTTATCATTGCCCACTCCACGGAACGCCAGCCGCCAGCGTTATTAATTTATTGCGTAATGCGTTCCCAATGGGACTTTAAAATTTTGAATTGTGAATGAAAAACCGCAGCTAGTAACTTTGGCGTTCCAGTTCGTTTTTCTCTAGAAATGACTGATAAACATAGATTGGTGGTTAAACTTTAAAAAACTCTTAGAGAAGGCGGCACAATGCTATTCATTCACTAAAGCTCAAGTATAATTCTAAACTACGCAAACATTTTTAGTATATTTTTACATTCAGGAATTTTTATGATAAATAAACTTATATGCATGTATAGCCGAAAAAATATTTAAAAAAGATTTCCTATAACTATCATATTTTTAATCGCTTTAGAGTCGGTTTCCGCGGACAGTAATTATTCCATGCTAAAATATTTGAGCGATTTGAGCGATTTCTTTTACTTGAACAGATTATAGGAAATATTTTCCCTCTGCTACATTCACCATTATTTTTTTTATTAACAATTGTAAATTTACAATCTACTCTACATGGAGTATTAAGTAAATGTGATTACAATAAATAAGCAGTGTTAAGAGAAACCACACAGCAGTGGCACTCTTGCAGTAACCCTATTGCTTTAAGGGGTTCTCAGATCGCAAGATGGGCAAAAGACTAATTGGCCTATATGAAGTAACATCTTCGGGTCGTTTACCAGGTTTATGGACCATTATTATTTGTGCGTGTTTCCATAGTAGGGGGTAGTACGATAGGCTTAGCATTCGATTATAAATAGTTGTCAATAATACTATCGCCTTTTTTTGGGAGCATCTTTAGAACTTGGCCGGTAATAAGGTCGTAACCTGGTGCTTTATGGTTGTTTGTTTTATTTATCTCGACTTGAATCTCTGCAGGTGAAAAAGGTCTGATAGGTAGTGTCATCTGACATGGAACGTCTAGATATTCTTTTATACCCTCATCATCAATGTCGGAGTGATGTGGTTGAAATACAGTAGATAAGTGTTTAGCAAAGATATCAGATTTTTCTTTGTGAGATCTAGCCCAACTACCATCAGGTTTTCTTACCAACGGTATGTTGGCTTAAGGTCTTTTAAATGTTTTCGTTGCTTTCTAAACGCTGTGATCTTCGGGGTTAAGATGCATAAGATAGTGAGTAAAGGAGTTATTTTGGGCATCCAGAAGGACTGCCCGAATGCGTCGAGATAATCTGTTGTAGTTTAGCTTGTCGGGGGTGTCACGAGTTCTTTGCCATTTAGTTCCAGCGCGTCTTTTTTCGGTAATTAGTTCTTTTATATACAGTGGTATGTTTGTTTTTATGATATACTTGCTCGTATTCAATAGGCATAGCTTCCCAGGCGGCTTCTTGAATGTGAGTAATAAGGTTGACAGGAGATTAAGCATGATGTTATTTTGATTCATAAGCTGTGAGAACATATTCTTGAACTCGTTCAGGAAAGCTGTTAGTTCTCTTCCGGTATCAGTTTGATGATCGTTGTTGTTATTAATCGTATTACGAGATTGTACAGCCATAGCATAGGTAGGGATGTAGTTTTGGGGCATCACGTTACGTGGTTGGGTTGATGGCATCTGGAGTGTGTTTGGTGGTTGGTTAATATTTCTGTTTAGAGTTGTATTATTAGATGTTTTGTTTCTTGCTTTTATTATATCTTGATAAACAGAACAGCCCCTGTAATTTGCTGGATAATTTCCTTCGCATAATGCACACTTAGATGGCGTAGTTTTTGGTTTTGCACACGCTTTTGAATCATGCTGTTTCCCGAATTTAACACCAATACTGTCTGGTGCAGTAGGTTTTAGAATGGCCATAATTTTGGCATCTTGTACACTGGATAATAGCAGTTTTTTTGTGTGGTGATTCTATTTTGCTTTTGCTACAGCAGAGAAATTCAATGTCAATGAAGATTTTTTTACTGGTTTCACTAGGTTCAAGATCTAAATAGAAAAGTGGAAGTAGATCTTTAGTTGTCCTGTGTAAAATGTTCATTATGTTCCGTACTTTATGTCCTGCTTGTTCAAGTTCAGCTTTAATGTCTTTAGTGGGTATTGAATGATGTAGATATCTAAGAACTACTCTATATAAGCGTTCATCTTTACGTTGGTACGTGTGGTAGATTATTTTTTCATATTTTAGAAATATGTTGTAACATTTGATTGAGGTTAGTAACACCGTATATGTAAATGGGTGGTGGCTTAGGAGTTTTTGTAGTGTTGTCATTGCTATCTATTTGCATTGGATTTGTCGGGTCCTCTTTTGAGGATTGCGCAATTGTTATTGGCACTGGGATAGAATTGGTCTAGCACGATAATTTCAGTAGATTTGTTGACTCTTCGCCTTTTTTTGACCACCTGCCATGGGTGACTACTATCTGCTATTTCCTGGGTTGCATTCTTATCAGTAGAGGTTGGGTTATTTGTTTCCGTAGATGAATGTTGGCTTGTTACTTTTGGGTCATAACCGGTATAAGGAGTGTTCAGGGTTAGATTAGGTGAGGAGGTTTGTTATGTAAAGTTAGGTGGAAAGGATTGCTGACTACCTTGAGGTTATTGATAAATTTGATATCGATTTGGTGGCTGATTTGTAGGTTTGTTAGTGACATATCCATAATTGGTATTCAAATTACTCGTTGGGAAAGGAAACATATTGTTCTATTTGTTGATTTAGTTTAAGTTAAAAATTTAAATATTTAAATAAACTTACACTATTTAGTAAAGCGTAAATAGGTTTGTTTATCACTATCGTATGAATTAAATTAAAATGAACAAGAACGGTATAATACCGTAAAGGAAAATTTCTACAGCGGTGCGAAATCGTAACGGTCACTTCCGGTTGCCGTTAACCGATTTGGCTGAAAATCAATCCCATGAAAGATACTGACCTAAGATGTGTGTATGCCAAGTTTGAAGTGAATCCGTTGGATAGAACGGAAGTTATAGTGTCTCCAGACACACAGGCAGACAGACAGGATGATAATCTCATTAACTTTCTACTATAAGCTCTGCTGTAGAAAGTTAATAAATTTGCCTAACCTTAAGCAAGGCTACGGCTCCGCTGCTGCGATAACACAGGTATAGCTCGGCACGCACGTCTGCTCTGCTTGAAGGCACTGGCTCAAGTGACCATTATTTTAACTAAACAAAAAGAGTCAGACTGCAGTTAGCCGAGGTAACACGCACTTTTATCTACCCAAATTTGTCGATTTATACCTCCCACAACTAGTTAGGTTTGTGCAATTCCAAAACTAACAATTTGTTAGTGCTGCAAACATTAATCTAGAAACAAATTAAAAATTACTGCAAATGAATGTAAGAAATAAGTAAAGTTGAACCGATTTCAACTAACGTATTTCATATATATGAACGTAAACGTAAAAATTGCATTGACTCAACTTTACGTATTACGTATTTCATATTACTTATGGGCGACTTATGCTCATGTCCATTATGAATGGGCGCTAAGTTAAATTGTTTTACGTTTCTGATCCAGGGAAAAAGCCCATCTAATTAAAAATTTGTACGTTCTACTTTGCAAAAATGTGAGGGAAGGCGGGTGAAAAAATTGTGAAAGTAAAATTGTTAAAGTAAGACGCACAAAAATACCTTTTGATGGGCAACTTTCTGTATATAAAATACAAGATTAAATATAATTATGTTGTAAAGTTTCATTAAATTTTTTATTTGTTTAGCAAGTGCTTGTATGATTATTATTTTATTTATTTTTAGGTATTAGAGCCTTGTAGTGAAATAATCAAGTCGTATTTTTTACGCGGTTGCTCTAAAAACAGTCTAACTCTTAATGTTTGTAGTGCAACTGCTTTTTTTAAGGTTTGGCCGAAATAAGTGAGGTGTGATGTAATGAACGAAATTATTGTTACTTTTTCTTGTTTTCATAGTTATTTAATTTTAGTTATATTCTGAATTTCTTTATCTTTTCCTATTATATTGACGTTGCTAAAAACAGCTACACATTTAAGAGGTATTCGCATTAAATGATTTTATTAACAATATTTATTCCCAGTTTATTTGCCGTTTTTCTGCGTGAATTGTGCGATGCCAGTAAAATTAAATTTTTTCGTCTTTTAGCAAATATTCAGGTATATATTTTGTAGTATAGTTTAACCTTTTATAAATTAATGTAGTTGTGCTATTCTTTAATGTATTATTTTTGCTACTGCGTTACTTCCTATTAAGTTTACTTCAGGCACATCATGTACGTTATCATTTTATTGTTGTATGATCTGTGACGAATTATTATTAGCTTGTACGATTCTGTTGATTTCATTATCTTGTATGTTTCGGCTTTTATGGATTTTATTGTGTTTTTATTATCTTTCTATCGATTCATGATTTTCTCGAAAATTTCTTGCTACGTGATGTCTTCCCTGCTTCTTCATACAAGCCGTTTATTCGTGACCATAACCCGGTTTTCATCTGCTGGTCCTTGTGCCATTACTTTGGTGGATGTAAGATATTTCTGTAAAAACATCTGCATTATTACTTTTTTGTTGATTGCAAGATTCTAGATAATAATTTTACTCCGACTGTCTAGATGAACTTGATGATCATTTTGTTAACTAGTACATTTTTATTTAGAGACAAGTGGGATTTTCTTTTAATTAGTGAGTTTAGTGCTTTAGTTCTGTTTGTTTATTTTCTTTTTATTTTAATGATTTTTTGACAAGTGAATTCCAAGTATTTTGTAGTAATTGTTTGAAGAAGTTCAATATTGTTTAAATGGATCGGTAACTTTATTCTTTTTGTAATAAAGTCGTGTAGGTTGATTTCGTTAAATTTTTGTATTCCATTTTTTAGATGGTCTTCGAGTTGTTTAAAATATTTTTGTACGTAAAATAATGCTATAGTTGAGTTTGTATAACTCACAAAAGAGATCTTGTTATTCCTATAGTTGTGGATGACGTTAATATCAAGATGCTTCCCTGGAGTACTCCTAATTGAATAGGATACATTTTGACACTGAATTTTGTTCTACATTGGCGCTTACTTAAGTAAGATTTAAATAACTTGTAATATTATCGTGCTAAGAATTGTTTATTATATAAGAGCCTCGCTAATATTTAAAAGAATGGCCATGCAGTAAGCATTTTCTAGAAAACCATTTGTTTCTAGTGTGATTCAGTAGCACTATTGGATTTTGAGTGTGGCCTCTAAAAGCCAAATTGATAATCTGATATCCATTCTGTTGTAAATTCAGGTTTTGTAACACCAGCTTCTCCAGTAGCTTTGGGGTCACCAATAATAAACTTGAGGAAGGTAAAGTTAAAATTTTCATCTAGCTTAGAGCTATATATTTGGCAACATATTACTCTTCTTCTACAATGACAGCAAGTTTTATGTAGGTTAATCACTTTGTACACAAATATTGGGCAAGGTTTGGGCGTTCTATCTATCTCTCCTGTATTGCTGTTTGCCTTATTTTCCTGTGGATCAGTTAATATGAATAGTTTTATTTCCGTTCTTTATTCATAGCTGGTTGATATCGTTCAATTACTTGCTGGGAGTAGTACATTAGGTAAGCTATTGTGGATATCATTTTTATATAATTTGCTTGGCTTAGGGAAAATAAATGCTATTTGCTGATTGGCTCATTTGAATATGTTATGGAAACTTTATTTGTAAATATTTGGAAATTGTAACATTTTAACCCTTGTTTATGATTAACCTTGTATATTTTGTGTTAATGAATGACTAAATATTTAATTCCTAAAGTCAAGGTCATTTCCTGCAGGTGACATTGCTGTTTGTAAAAGAAAATACCTGCTGTTATATCTTTATTACTGATAACTAATTTGTAATATTTTGTGGTATTCTATTAAGGATAAGATGGCCTCAGCCGCTTTATAAATCGATACACTTGAACTTGAATTTACAACGCGGTCATGGTCGATGTTTACAGCTTAATAATTCAGTTTTCGCGAAATAAACATGCGGCCATAGGTTTGAAGCTAATAAGAAATCGTATAGATAAAAAAATAATTGTATTTAAGAAAGTTAATTACATTTTGGCTTTTAATGTTATTCGACTTGTAAATTTCTCTTTACTCGCTAATTAAATAATCGCGTATTATTTTCTAATCATAGTTGTACCTCGATTGACCACTGCAATTTCGCCCTAACAAATTTTTTAGTACTTAATGAAATCTCTTTCAGTCCCCAATAGGTTTACTGTAAAACTCAAATTATTATTTTTAAGAGTTTAGATGCTTTTTAGCTGTAGTGATATGCTCACATTTACCGTAAATGATAACAACTAATTATACGTTTTTCAATGACTATTAAAACTGTAGCCAAGAACATAATAACAAAATTTATTTATTTTACTTATTTCGACATTTACAGGGCTCAAGATTCATTTAATAAAAAAATTATATTTTACATATCTTCATTTTAGCTATTAGATACAAAAAATAATAATTCTATAAATCGTTATAAACGTTAGAGTATAAAGATCCAAGAATAGCTTGGACAAGTTTTGTTTTATTTTTCTTTATTTTTTTTATAAATATTTTAATATTTGGTTTCTTGGCCTGTTCTTTAAAGTAATCGCCCACAATTAGTAACTAAATATTTATATACGCACAATATGGACAAAAATGTAGACTCGTAGTTAATATATTAAAAACTGAAGTAAGATTTGCCCATCAATTGCTCCTTAATAGAAAAATTAATACAGATATTCTACACTTGTGTTCTACTAATACGAGGAAGCACAAAATCGCCTAATAAAAACACAAATAAAAGCTCTTTTACTGTAAGGTGATATCGATTAAAAGAATTATTGGAAGAACTTCCTCTTTATATTTGATACATATTTTATTACAAAATTTTTCTTTATAACCATTAATAGAATTTTTAGTAAAAACTTTTTTTTTTAATTGTTGAGCATAAGTTTTGGGTTACATTTTTGGACATATTTATACAAATAATTATACAGAACTAACTGTTTTAGCTTTAATCCCATTATTTGCCTTTTCTTCTGAAATAAATGTACTTTTTAGAGAAACAAAGATATGGGCAATGCCTATATGCAAAATATGAAAAACAAATTGCTGCAATATTAAAATACTTGAGCTGACAGCCTCTAGAGACGTAATAGAAAGAAATACAGTATAGTCGTTTACAAAATATATTTAATAACCGAAGAAACTTGAAAAATGTTTCTACAAAATTACAATATACCACATTTCTGAAAATACGACTTTATATATTGAAGTTTTACTACCATGTCTATGCCTTAAAATACAAGACAAAAAATTATGATAGTTGAACATCAATTTACTGCTATATTAAAGGGATGAAATTGTTTTACAATGTCTGAGTTGTTTTTGCAGCAATATTTGTATGGAAATTAGCACTATTTATTGTTATAAAAAAAACTGTCTGTTTAACGTAACACCAGACATTTCTTAAACAAAAATACTCAAATGACTTTTTTGTAGTTGTTGAAGTAAACACGTTTCATTTATATCTATACATAATTTTTATCATCATGCATCATCTTGAAAAGAGTATGAGGAAAAATAAAATCTACTAATTTTAACTGTTCAACAAACACAATAAAATGCATTAGATATATGTGATTTTCTGTTTTGCTCAATGATCTATTTAAACGTTTTTCTGGTTATAACAACTTCTTGTTTATTATAAAATCCGCCAACAGTTCTTTACTACAAACAAATTGTAGGCATTATTTCAAAAATTTCGTACTCAAGCTTTTCTGTCCTGTTTCTTCTTATTTAGAACTAGAACATATTTGCATTGTTATTTGAGTCTACCAGAAAGCTAATTAACTATTCAACTCGTGAAATACTTAATGCAATGCAATAAATACTATTTCAATCTTTGAATCATCTCGTCTAAAAATATCTACAGATTTATAATTTGCATAAAATTTGAAACAATCTAAATCGCTTTACTTGACTATTGTAATGGACTTAGCTTAAACTTTTCAACGAACTTAAAAAGTTCGTTGCTGAATTCTATATGTCTGTCGGTCTGTCGGTCTGTCGGTCTGTCTGTCTGTCTGTCTGTCTGTCGCTGTCACAAAATTATGGATTTTTTAAAATTTTAAAATGGATTCTTATAGGAAATTTTACGCTGATTTCAAAACTTAAATCAAAAAGTTTCTATCTCGAATAGTTTTCGAGATATTCGACTTCGAATTTCGGGAAAATTTCGACATTGCGATTTTATGAGTAATTCTTAAAGAAAATTTTACGCTGATTTCAATAATGAAATCGAAAAATTCTATGTCGAATAGTTTTGAGATATTCGACTTCAAATTTCGGAAAATTTCGACATTACGATTTTAAATGTGATTCTTATGGAAATTTTACGCTGAATTGAAAATGAAGAAAAATTCTATGTCGAATAATTTTCAGATATTCGATTTCAATTTTCCCGAAATTCGAAATCGAAATCGAAAGGTTTTTTTAAGTTCCTTCTGGGATTGCTTACAGAGCAATCTCTTCGCCGGCCCCATTTTTTTATTATGAGAAGTTGCCAGTTGATTTCTGCATTTTTTAAACATTTTGGGACATACTTTCAGTTTTTCAAAAATATTCTATTAATTTTGAAAAGAAGAAATTTTAATAAGTTGCATAGGAGGTAGAACGGACAGGTTTTTCATTGTATAGTCGACAGATGTAAAAGAAATGTTTTGCTTTTATGTATGACCTAAAGATTGGATTTAAAAAGCAAGCCAAGTTTGTTAAACCTAACTATTTATAAGACTGTCTCTATAGTCGATTGCTCACAACCGAATGTTTCTCTGTCCAAGAAGTCAACGCGAAGGCGAATTTGGGATTCGCTGAAAACTCATGTGACGTCGTAGAATTTAAGTTACATGTTGGTAGGCACAATAAGCCCCTGGAGATTGCAAGTTAGTAGTGTGCCCAAACAAGAAAAAAAACGATTTTAATAAATATTACTGTTTCAACCAAAAGTGGACTGTATCATAATTTTAAAATTTTTAAACAAATGAACTCTAATCAAAAAGCCAAAGCTGGAAAACTCACCTTTGGTAATCGGACGCTCTGCTATAGATATCAAGTTACCTCAATCTTCATTGCGGTGTCGATCGGAAGCGTCTTTCATGATGTGGGTCCTTCAGACGATTGTGTCTGAAATTTGCGACTAGGTTTTTTCTTGGTTCCTCGCCGGGTCCGATACAAGCAAAACGAACCGAGTCTTTCCGCCGGCAAAATTTCAATTCCCGAAGTGCAATCGGCTAACAAAACAACCTCCAGGAAGAGGAAAATCTAATCGGCAAAATATCGAATCTCGGAATAAAATCAGCCTTTAACAAACGGCTACCGGGATGTAGAAACTCTTGCCACCAAACAGAACATGACGGCGAATTCTCCGTCAAAACGGCTTCGGACACGGAAAATTTAAAGCCGATCGCATGCTTTCTAAACCATCACGGCTAAAATTCAAAACTAAGCGAGTAGACCAGGGAAATTATCAAAAATACATCGTCTTTTTGCCAAACTCCCCATCTAAAAGGTAAAATATGGAAAAAATAGGAAAAATTCCGTAGAATTCGATGGAATAAAATTAAACAGCTGAATCATTGCAGAAATTATTCAAAATGACGCCCAAAGTTGGCAAAAAACGGTTTTTTGCGTTTAAAAAAAAATCTAAGTTTCGTATAAAAAAAAGTTTCAAATAAAAGTTGTATATTTTGCAAAAACCTATAAAACAAGCTTTCTTAGATTAAAATCAATGCAAAAATTACGTAGTTATTGCAAAACAACCGTTTGAAATCACATTTTTCTTTTATTGCTTGTATGTTTTCGAAAACAGAAGATTTCACTCTGAAATTTTGAGAAAGTATAGCCTTTAACAAGTAGAAAAAGTTCTGTTCTGTTTGCGCAAAAATATTGTACAAATTTTGCAAAAATCGATTTTATTCGTAAAAAAGGTGCTTTCGTAGAATTTGATTTAAACAGGTTCTGGAGCACTTAGAGAAACGTACTAGAGCTCAAATTTCTTTTAAAGAGATTTAGTATCACGTACTACAAGAGCGCGCTTTCTATCGAAATTTCAAATATGCGAAAAATCAACTTAAATATCGATAAAAAATTTTGACCCCAAGAAACTCGAATATCGTATTCAATTCAATTTATATGGCAATGGAATTATTACTAATCGATAGCTGCTATTTTTCTACAAATTGTGAAAAAAAAAAGTTTTTTGTATGACCTCCAGGAGCCGAAATAATTTTATTTTTTTCAAAAAAATTCTGCGGGCGTAATTTACATCGTACAGCATACATCCTCCGGGAGGTTGATTTTTAATACGTATATTTTCAATAAAAAAATATTTCGGCTCATTTCATTGACGTTAAATGTTATAAATCGCGTATCAAAGCGAAGAAGGCAAGCGCAGGTCGCGCCAGCCAGAGTCGGGTGGTAGAGTGGGGGAAGCGCTGCGGTCGGTTCGGCCGCTCGCAATTCGGCTTTGATGCCGTTTTCAAGAGTTTAGCTCTTCAGTCAGGGTCTCAATCTGCCTACTCCCCAAGAAGAGCTATGAGTCTTTGAGTAAAAATGATCTTTTGTGTGACCTGCTTGGCCTTGATAGGGCTGAAAGTGAAAGTTTGTTTGGCGGGAGATGCGTTGGGTTGGGGAAAGTTTGTAGGATTAAGGGTATTGCGTAATTGGCGGTGCGGGATAATAAGGGATATCCATATGACGGGTATACGTTGGCTGTCATCTCTTGTGTTGAGGCACTGTGGGCGTTTTTCTATTTCAATTGCCTCACGTACTATTCTGCTGGTGAAATAGTAAATGGGGCAATGGTTTTAGCCCCAGAGAAATTAATTTTGTGGCCCGTTTCTTTGCCGTGTTTGGCAATTGCTGAACCATTATCACCTTTCCTTACGACCAGAGAATGCTCGTATATTCGGCTAGATATTTGCCGATTTGTTTGACCTATATAAGTCCTTTGGCAGTCTCCACAAGGTATTTCATATACTCTTTGGGATTCGTTGCGACAGTAACCCTTTGCTGAGGGAATAAGCCCAGATATTTGGTTATTGGTCGTAAAGACCGTGCGTATATTTTGCCGCATTAGCATGCGGCTTATTCTATGGGTGATACCTCTGATGTAAGGTAGGAATGCTTTTTGTTAGTCAGGAGGGTTTTGGAATTGAGAGTTAGTGTTTTTATTTATATTTTTGATTATATTAGTTAAGGATTTGTTGGAATATCTATTTTGCAGTAGGGTGGTGGTAATGGATTTAATTTCTGTTTGGCGATTTTTAGTATCGGAAAGTCTGATGGATCTGGTTATGAGGGATTTTGCAACCGAATGGATTTGGGCAGGGTGGTGATGGGATTTGGCATTTATGTAGCGGTTAGTGTGAGTGGGGTTTCTGTAGACAGTGTAATAAAAGCTGTCATTAGAAGGATTTCTTGTTATGAGAGTATCTAGGAAGGGAAGGAAGTTATTATGTTCAGTTTCCATGGTAAATTTGATATTGGTGTGGATTTGGTTGAGGTGGAAAAGGAATTTTGGAAGGCTATCATGTCCATGAGGCCAGATAACAAAAGTGTCATCGACATATCGTATCCAGCAAGTAGGTGTAAGGTGTAGTTACACGCTTTGGAAGACAACGAAGAATTTAAAAAATCTTTGTACTCCTATTCCACCAATAAAAAGGTAGACGGCTCTTGGGCAAGAACAGAAGCTGAGAAAGCAACACGGTTTGCAGAACACCTATCTACTATATTTCAACTGCATCCCATAGCTGCTACCCCAGAAGAGGAGCAGGAGATTGAAAACTATCTGCGAGCTCCTTTACAATTAAGCCTGCCAATACAATCTTTTACCTCTGAAGAAATTATAACTTATATTCACCTCCAAATAACAAGAAAGCGCCCGGGTATGACTTAATTACTGCTAAACTACTGAAAGAACTGCCACATAAAGCTATAATGTGTATACTACAAATATTCAATGTAGTTTTGAGATTGCAGTACTTTCCACTGTTACGGAAATTCGGCCAAATAATATTAATATTGAAACCGGGCAAATCTGCACATAAGGTTATCTCATGTAGGTCGATGACGCTCCTACCAATACTGCCAAAAGTATTAGAAGATTAATACTAAAGAGAATGGCAACCATAATTGGAGAAGAAGATATTATCCCCCAACATCAATTTTGGTTTCGCCAACAATACTCTGCATTAGAACAGATACACTGAGTCGTAGATGTAATCGAAAAGGACTTTGAAAACATAGATAGTTTGTTGCGGTATTCATTGATGTCAGCCAGGTTTTGACCGCGTCTGGCATCTTGGCCTACTATACAAAATTAAACGGTCGTTTCCACACCAATACTTTCTTCTATTTAAATCATACTTAAGTGAGAGGTATTATAAAGTAAAGTATGGCGACAGCCAGTCTGGACTCTACCCAATAATGGCAGGAATTCTTCAGGACATTGTTCTGGGACCAACCCTACACCAGGTATTTACAGCTGATGTACCATGCAATGACAACATAATGATGGCCACTTACGCGGACGATACAGCATTATTAGTTTCTCAACAAGATCCATTACAAGCTTCGACAATTCTACAAAGTAGTCTCGACATAATACAAAAATGGTTGGGCAGGTGGTGCATACAAATTAATGAAACCAAATCTACAACTATTACGTTTACGACTAAACACAACTCTGCTCCTACGGTTACACTAAATGGTATACAAATCCCCATCCAACAGGAAGTAAAATATTTTGGTTTGACTCTCGATAGGCAATTAAAATGGAAACCCCATATTACCAAAAAGAGAAGGCAACTGGATGCTATGGTGAAAAAGATGTATTGGCCTCTAGGGAAAAAATCCAAGTTATCGATAGAAATAAAGTGTTTTAGTTTCGGTGTGGGCGTACGGCATACATCTACGAGGCAGTGCTAAAACATCAAACATTGATATTCTGAAACGATTCCAGAGCAAAACTCTTCGTGTAATGACCAACGCTGAATGGTCCATTAGCAACAAAACACTTCACGACAAACTGAAAGTTCCATGGATCAGAGATGAGGTTAAAAGACGAACAGTCACCTATGTCAATCGAATAAGAACTCACCCCAATTTACTAGACAATAATAATACCAGTCGTAGATTAAAAAGACTTAAAACGCTAGACCTTACTAACTAGTACTCGTTATATTAGTACATTCAGAGACTAGCCAATTGGCGACACTCCCTCCATATGTCAGTATTTTAATTTAGTTTAGTAATTAAGTATCACATCAAATTTGCTCGTTAGCCTTTGGGCTAGTTGTAAATTAAGTATATAAAATAAACAAAAAAATATATTAGCTTTCAAACTTTTAAAATTCGAGTTTCTCTCGGATGTCTTCGTCACAAATCCTGTCTGCCTTTATACAGCCTTTGACCGATTTCAAATATCGCATTTCAGCTAATTGAAACCTTATTATTTTTTTAATTTTCTATGATCCACCTTTTGGACCTATAAAAAAAGTAAGTGCACCGCTGTAGTAGTGTTTTTTATTGCCTTTTTCTTAAGTGTGCGTTTCAATGTTTCGTATTGGAATTTATTTATTTTGTTTTCCATGGCTTTATCTCTATCATATGATATCTTAGACACAGAAAATTACCAAGTTGTTATCGGAATTGGTTATCTATTATAGTCTTTCACCTGGGTGAATATTTTACTTTAAAATCCATCATTATCGTCTTTTTTGTGGAGATCTTACAATTACATTCTTGTCAAATTTGATGAATATTAAATACTGTTCGTTATAAATTATTTTAGTCAATTATACCCGAATTGTTGGCAAAACGTAGTAAATTAATATAATGTTTACGTTTTAAAGAAATTCCGAACGTGCCTGTTTTTTCATTCCGGCAAGTGATACACGAAAATGACGAATACAATACAATGTACAACAATGCAGACAGTGTAATAGTAGATTATTTATTAATATCTTTAAAAACCACCAAAAAAGGAATCTACTGGCATAGGTGACATTATGGAATTATCTAAATATGATGTATTAACACTATACACCAGAGTGTATACCACATCAAATAAATTTATGGTGGAAGAAACAAAAGTCTGAATAAATGAAATATGGCTAAGGTTAAATATTCCTTTAAGAAGATCGGCAAGTACGGTACAAATAATTACGTAGGCCTCAATTTGCTCATATCAGATTACAAAGTGTGTGCTAGTATAATACAAAATATAATTCTGACAGTAGTCGAAACACTATTGAAAGAAAAATAACGTAGTTAGTCAGAAATGAAAGATTTCATATTGATGCCATGCTAATAATTGAAAAAAGAATACTACTTAAAAACACATCGTATTTGTAGAATGCATAAAGCCATCTATAGAGTTTTTATATATATACATTGTGGAATATCATAACCAAAGATATTAAAAGCCTACATCACAATACAAAAATCCACATATATTTACATAAAAAAAGTTAAATAGAGGTGTGCGACGTCACCCACAAATGTTTAGTTTATTTATAGACAATATGCTAACAGAATAACACAAGAAAACAGAAATCAAAAAGGTGTGAAGGCGTGCTATACAAATATGTATAAGGGTGGTTAGAGCAGAATATAATATTACGTTCATAAATCGATATCCAAACAATAATTTATAGCGTGTTTTCTTTACAATATAAATAGACATACTTTTTGTAGCTGCTGAAAAAAGAATAACTCAAATTTATAAAATTAAGCAATATAAAAGTAAATTATGTATTTGCGTCATAATAAGACAAAGGGCATACCAATTTATACAATTTAAATTTGTCCTTTTGAAGCTTGAACTAGTTTGAGCCAAGCATTTTTTTTCCGATGACAGCATCTTACTTTCATATTCATAGTTAATTAGAAGTTTATCGTCTATTGAAAGCATAAAATATTAATTTTTTTACAATACCATAATTAACAAATGTATAAATATTAAAATTGCCTATCCTTACACAATACACAAGAACTATTAATTTAGTTTTACCCATTATACATAGGTGTGTATTTACAGCCATTTAAATTCTTATCAGACTGTTTAATTATACGCTCAAGTTAATCGACTTAAGATAAAACACAATTTAACTTGTAATCTTTTTCGCTAAGCGAAGAGAGCAAAGAAGTGGAGAAAGCTTTCGGGCAACGTTTGTACATTATCGGAGGCCTTTTCTCAGTTTTCCGCGCAACTAAACAAGATAAGCAATAATTTGAATAGAATAGAACCACAGCAAGCTACACTATCCGTACCTAAATAAATATATTAATTTAAACGTACCCATTTCCAACTGCCAAATTATGATTTCTATTCAAAGCTCCGTGTCAAATCTCAAAAAGACTTACAAAGCTGAAGCTTAAGTTTAATTTAATTCCCGTTTAGAGCAGAACTTAGTGACATTCATCAGACGCTTACAGAGTTCGTGAACCAACAACCGTTTCGTACACAGCAAAGCTCTTAAAGCATTAAATTGCACGGGATTATTTATAAATAATACATAAAGGTTTTGCAAGTTATTCTCAGTTAATTAAATTTAATATTCTTCTGTAAAGCTTTTAAGTAAAGCAAGTTAATATTTAAATTGTGTTAAAGCAAATATTTTTGTATAATTTTCAAGTGTAGTAATTTATGTCTTAATTTTGTCTTTAATGTCCATTTTAATTTATGTGTCACACTTTTCGTTTAGTCTGTCAGTATAGCTGTTATATATAATGTTTATTTTATTTTACAGATGTGCAGAAGTAAATTATAATTAATTATAAACGGTACTGAATGTAACTTAACTACATCAAGTAGTAATCAGAAAATTAAGTATCTAGCAGCTATAACGTTTCTGTATTATGTGATAAATTTCCTTAACGAGAGTAATCTAGTTGATCATAAGAGTATAGGATTTTAGAACTTATTTTAATATTTCTAAATAGCTAGGTGGTCTTTTTCGTTTTATATTAAAACCCAAACAATTATTTCTTTCAATATGTACTATTTTTACTTTTATTTCCTTTTAGTTTTATCTTATATAAAATTAAATGTACAGCCAGGCCATATTTTAAATTATTCTCTTGAAGGTCCAATCTAGATTTCAAATAATACTTTAAGATGTAAAAAACCGGTATTACAAAGTATGTATTTAATATTTTGTCTTAAAAATGTAGTAAACAATGTAAAAACAAGTATTAGATAAATTATTAAATTAAATATAAAAAAAGTATATATAAAAAGTATTGCAAAACATGTAAAAAATAAGTTGTTGTACCAAAATAATTCTAGACACTGAGTACTCCAAAGATATACCAGTTATTTATTATAAAAATGAACATTTTACAAGATTTTATTACATAAATCCATACAAAAGTGCTTAACATAAATATTAAAAATTAAAATGTGTACTATATAATTATTATTATTCACCAAAGCAATCATTACTAAGAAAGAGGCGCATGGCTTTTCGCATACAGCGGGTTTACAGCTCGCATAACCTTTTCGGATTTTCTGGTCTTTATAATAGATTTGGACCGCAAATTGTACATCTTACACACAGTGTATCACAAAAATAAAATCACTTACACTTCACTAAACAGGCTTATAATTGTAAGCCAAAAGCAACTAAAAAGGTATGATGTACTCGCAAATATTAAGTAACTGCCACTCGGGGGTGTATCGCACTCCCGATTGACTTTGCGAGGCTGTTGGAACGAAACTGATGCTTCTAGATGGCTGATACAGCCGTATGGGTTAGTGTTAGACCTCGACTATCAACAGATATTGTTAGCAGAATGTGTTTTTCGATTTAGATACAGATACTATACCTTTTTTGTGGTCTGGGGTGTGTCGCACCCCAGTATGGTAGCTAATGGTTAATACCGTGTATTCGAAAATTGTGAAATACTATAACAATTTCCAAATATTTGTTGAGATAATTGTATCTCAGTGGTAACAGCATTACATTTGTTATACTTTTGTGATAGTAGATATACATCCGTATCTATTATTAAGTGGCGAAGCGAAGCGGAGGCACTTACTAACTGTCCATCCGTCCCAGCAATAACTCGAGAACGGCTGAGAATTTCCAAATTCGGTTTTCACCAATCGACAGGTGATCAAAAAGGCTTTTTGCTTATGATTTTGAAACTGATTGGTCAAAGGGTTCTCAAATTTGGGAGACTGCTTCGCCACTTGCTATGCGTTGCAAGCTTTGCAGGTTTATTTTATTCTAGTTTGTGATTTTAGTCAATATATTAATAATAATGGACCCTACGCCCAGTCGGACCTGCGAACTGAGAGGTTAAGGCTCTACGTTCGCTCTCTCTCGTCGTCGCGCACCATCTCTGATGCGGGGCGATGTGAAGCACCGTACCTTAGACGACCGCCATTATTACTTGTTCGAATGAACGCGGTACTCAATTATTTTTAGTGACTGGTAGGCCACCCGCCAGGCATCAGAGAGCACCGGGAATTAACCCGGGTCCGTCAGCATCGCAGCCCGCCCCTCAACCACGGGACCACGCTGGCTTATTTTAGTCAATATATTTCATTTTTAAATGACCACAAGTCGGGAATCTACTATCGTATAAAAATTTTTTTGGAAAATCAGCTGTTATTGAAAATTTTAAATCGACATATTCCTACTTATATAGAGTACATATTTTAGTTAATATCATTTTTTGTTATATGCCTAACTGGATAGCCATTTTCCCTAATTTTGTCATAGTAATCAAGTTTTTTATATAAAACTATATCTTATGTTAATATTAATTTTTTATCGATTGTTAAACCAAATAGTGGATAAGCGTTGACCATCTTCTTGAGTATTAAGGCATTGAATTTTTTTCTATTTCGATAGCTTGGCGAATAATTCAACTAGTAGGATGGCAGATGGGAGCGAGTGTTTTTGAATTGATAAAATTAATAATATGTTCGGTTTCCTTGTTATGTTTGGCCAAAACAGAAGAAATATTACTCTTTCGTACGGCCTTACGGCCTTTTGTTGGTTCACCCACTCACAACTTAGCCAAATAGCTGGCCAAAATTTTTCAGCCTCTTACAGAATAAGCCCCACCATACGTCCGAAACTCATATAACTTTTTAAAAATTTTCAAATCCTTTCCAATTCGTAATTAAAACATAATGGTCAGTTTCTATGGTGTCTCCCTCTTTACCAACATACCCGTACCAAAATCCCTAAAGCATCTAAAATTCCGAATTTTCTTCCCACATTAATAAACTTTATATCAATATCAAGTTTACAATGGAAGTCAAACATAATAATTTCCTCCTTTTGAACACTCTCATAACACAGAATCTTTCAAACGGCAATTTATATTATATCGTCTAACAAGAAACTATCCATATTAATCGTCTAAACCCAAAATCCCACCATTGTCTTGTTCAAATCCACTCAGTTGCAAAATCCTAATTACCAGATCTCTTAGACTTTTTGACAGTGAGAACTGACAAACTGAATTTATTACCATTACTAAAATATAAATACAACCAGATATTTTCAAAAACATTTAACCCACATCATTAACAATATCAGCAAAATTGCAACTTCCAAAACTCATGACCTTTCCAACCAAATTAAGCATTTTTACCTTACATTAAAGGCATTACCTACAGAATAGGTCGTATACCAAATAAACACGATAAACAAATTGTCTTCACTACCAACAATAAAATGGTTGACTAGATCTGCTCAGCTAAGTACCATTAAGAGTCCCAAGGTGTCCACGAAATCCCTTGTAGTTACTGTAAGAGAACCTACATAGGCCAAACAAACACACAAATATCTAGTCGTATATACAAACATTCTTTAGCTTTACGAAAGAGTGATATTTCTTCTACTTTAGCCAAACATAATAAGGAAACGGGACATATAACTAATTTTTACAATTCCAAAACATTCGTTTTAGCTATCATCCTACTAGTAGAATTATTCGCGAGGCTATCGAAATAAAAATGCTTACCGGCCATTTGGGAACCATTGGTTACCGCATGTTATCGTTTACGTAACCTGTCACAACACACAAACTTTCCCCCAATACAGCACATTTCCGGCACAAACATGTCTCCGTCAAACTTTCACTTCATTTTCTATAAATAGTGAAGTTTTCTTTTTTGACTCATAGTTTTTCTTAGGAAAACCCCCAGTAAAAAACTAAAATCCCTTGATAATGACATCAAAGTCGATGCCGAAACGTCAGAAATTTCCCCATAATCGACGCATATATATTATAAATAAGTTCATTAAAAAATTCTTTATTTTAATTTAGTTGGATTTGTCTAGAGTTAAGTAATTAGCGCAATGTTTACAATTACTAAAATCTATTTGAAAGATTGTTTGTATTGAATCTGTTGAATCTAGGCTTATTTTTTTGCTTTTTAGTAAATAAGTGATTGACTAAAATATTAGGATAAGTACTAATACAATTATGATAACTCACACTGCATTGCCTATATCTTCATTAAATGATCTCGTTCGGCACATACCATGATGTATTTTCTATTATCTCAAAATTTAGATGTTAGAATTGCTTGCTGTTTCACATCGTTGTGTACTGTATGTCCAGATCGGTTTGAGGATAATCTTGTAAAGCAGTATATAGAGATAATTGCGATTTACAATCTAGAAACTAGTATATTTTTCGATCTACTTCACCCAATTGTTTTTGTTTTGCCTACATATGTTTTTTTCCGATTAGTCTCTTATACAGATAAATTTTCAAATATTTGGCGCTCTCTGCTGGTAGCACCTGCTGGTTGTTTAATAAAACAGGTAGACAGGTATCTTTTTTGGTTGTAAAGGTGACTTGTATTGATTTTGTTTTGTTCATCTTGATGCGCCAATCCTAGCTGCAATATATGCAGGTGTACTTGAAGATTGTTGGATGCCATAACCGGGTTAGGATGCGATCCTAATACGTCCGTATCAAACAGTATACTTTTTTGCAAAACTCTAGAGTTGACAGAAAATAATGTTGTTTGATAAACTCTAAACTTAACTAGGAAGTATCAGTAGGCAAGAAATGGTTTGAAAAATTGGTAAGTTCAGAGAAAGTTTATTTTTGATTTTAAAAAGGAACATATAGTACCATACCTTGTCCAAAGCATGGGTTACACTTATAAATTTAGCTGAGTAATACCGTCTCGCCTCAAAATTTTTGTCAATCTTGTTTACGACTAGACAAATTCATTTATTAGCAGTATGTTATCAAAGTTCAAATTAGTGATCATAAATTAAGTTATTTTCCAGTAGTGCAAGTGTAAGTCTGTTTAGTAGCAATTGCTTAAATACTTTAACAACACTAAAAGCAAACTAATAAATTTGTGTGACTCCAAATTTTCTGTAAGCTTTCCTAGTTTCAGAATTACTGTGGTTATAGGAACTTTCCGTTGGGAAGGACAAAACGTAATCTTTGCATCTCATTAAATAGATAGGTAATAAACCTGCAACCTATATCTAGAAGTCAATTTAACACTTTCTTAGTAATTAAACTAGACCAGATGTAAACTGCTTTATTGGTAGACTCATTTGGAAGGGCAGTACAAAAACCAATTTTATTTTGCTTTCTTTTTCAACTGAGCTTTCAGATGGGAATGGTTGAAATACCTTAGATATATGGTTTGCAAAAAGCTAAGGCTTTTGTTTAATCGCTTCGTTGCTATTACAAAAAAGTATTTGATCTTGTTGCAATATTTTCAACTTCTTGATTTTTTTCCCAAAACAAGTATTCTGTAGCATCTGTTGGTGACAAAGATTTTAAACAATTTTGTATGGACTTGGTATTTAATATCAGAAAACTTTTTGATTTAAACTCATGTCTGCTGGATGTCTCGTTGTTTGCTATTTTCTTCTAATCCTATGTTTTTCTGCTTCACTACTATGAGTCACTCCGATCTAGTTACATACTGTGGTTTTTGTGGAGTTACTTACCAGGAAACTTGTTGCATGACTTTATTAAAATGTTTTATTAAGTCAGTTCTTCTTTCGCTTTAAGACAACGTTCAGTATCAGTGCTTTATCTATAAATCCTATATATAACTCCTAATTTGTATATTTATTGCACAAAATAGATTTTTGTACTAAGTAGTATGTATGCTACTAGGATTGCTGTTATTGACAAATGGTCAACTGAGAAATCCAGACAAGTCTCTATCTATGTAATTCGTATAGATTTCTTTTACTATATAAAAATCAAGCAAATCGGACAATTTTGTTGAATTGATACGCCAATATGTAGAGTCTTCAGTGGAAACGTATTTCAAATTAACATTATTTATTAATTTCAATAACTTTCTGTCTGTACTAAAAGAAAATCTAGCTCCTCATTGTTCATTTTTGTCATTAAAATTGAGTTCCGTTATGAATTTGACCCTGAAGTATTTAAATAGTACTCGTATTGTGGTTGCCACTGAAACTGTTATTGATCGAGTTAAATCTTCTTTTACTAGTAAAACAATTTATTTTCCCAGCTGCTCAAACATAATCCTAAAATTACTCGACTTTATTTATGTCAGGAGCACTACAAATATATTCGTACATATCTCTAGTTAAAATTAAGAATAATCTACTCTGGTCATCATAAACACACCGATTAACTGTAGGGAAGCATTCATAAAACATCGTTCCAACTTTATTGATCAGAGTTACTTCTGAAACCAGTTAAAACAAACAGCTAATTTTATTATCAAAATTAAAACAAATTATGACAACTCTGATACAAATGTTATATAGAAGATTACACTAAATATAAGAACTAATTATCACGTTGGAGAATTTGTCATTTTAAATCTTTGATCAAGGACAGTGAAGTAAGAATAAAATATACATAAAAGAACATATTGTATAGTGGATATTCTTATCTGCGTATAATACTAACAGAAGTACAAAACAAAACGTTTAAGAGTACTTTATTAAACTTTTAATTAATAATTACTTTGTATCACAGACAATACCGATCTACAAATTGGAGGTTGAAAAACACTAATCCGTAAAGTTTTTATCTACGCACTTTATTGTGTAGTAATCAAAAAATAGTGTATATTTTTAACTATATACTTGTTATTATTAATCAGAAGATACTCATTTAGCACATCACTCAAAGCAGATCAAGTAGCAATGTTCACATGTGCAGTTTACCCGTTTTGTAGGTACGGATTTTGACAGAATAAATCGTGTTATTCTACAATATTTATAACTACACAATATTTAATAATGCCTAGTGCATTATCATTAATTATTTGTCAAATATATAATTTTTACGTTTTACTTCCATATGTAAGAAATCAGTTTAACTTTACGTATTTTTTAGATTTATTTGCAGTCATGATTCTAAAACTGCATAACCTAACATATTATTGTCAACGTTTTTGCGTCGTTTTTATAAGTGATAGGGTGCTATTAGTTAATTTGGTAAATATCCATCTGTTCCTACACCATAACAAGGATAACAGGTACAAGGGCCACATAATTATGCTAAATTTCAAATGTTTACATAAGGCTTACGTGCATTACACGTATTTCTTATGGCCGGCTTATGCTTACGACCATTATGAATAGGTTCTTACAATCGAACCTCCGCTCTGCGAAAGCAATTTAAATGGCCGTGGCAAACGCGTTCGGCTGTGTAGCGGTCCGATGACAGACGCGACCACCCGATCATTCAGCAAGGAGCAAGAGCGGCCCCGATGTGCGTGCACAAACGTACGGACCTCCCGTGCAAATTAATGCTCAAAGCGCAGCACGTTGAATTTTATGTCGACCGTTTTTGTTTACTTTCTGTCTTTACTACACACGGACCTCCTCGTTTGATTTAAAAGCCTAGGACACGCCACATTTCTTTGTTTGCTTTCTACTTAAATGTTGGATTAACTGGATTCAGTATACACGTAGACTTAAATTTGTAATATAAGGGACCGTTTAGAAATGCCAAGTTCTTATAAAGTTTATTAATTAATATTATTCTTGAACTTAGAGTATTTGAAAATATTTTATCTGAAGCGGCACTGCAAATTCATAATGTCATTTTTACATTAAGAACCTACTTAAATGTCTAAAAATTTGCATTTATTGTTTATTATATTGTTTTGTCGCTTGATACATTATCTTCACTAAAAGAAACAGAAAGTGTGCAAAAAATTGATCTTATTAAAATTTTATGTGTTTATTTTATATATTTGAATCTTTTAGAGTAACAGCAAATCAATGTACCAAATTTCTTGTTCATACACATTAAATGCATAAAAACGATGAATTATAAAAGAAAATATTACACAAAATTTTACAAAATATTACATTTATAGTAAAAATCAAAATTAATAAATCAGCAGTTTAACTAAAGCAATAAAATAATTTATTACAAAAATACCTCCAATTCTATAACATTTTCTTCAAAGCTCGGTTCTTATTTTATTCATTATAAAAATTTCTTGTTTTTATTTACGTGTTTAAAATTTTCATAAGTTTTTTAATTTTAACTTTAACATGTTAATTAAAACTTTGATTGCTAGCAATATTTGAGACTCTTTGAATCTATACATTTTTATAGAATAAAATTTAATTCGCCATTCTAAAAAGCACTCAATCGAAAGCTGTTAATTCGACAGACCTTCTAAAACACCAATTTGGTTACTTGTTAACCCTCTATCACGAGGGTGTTTCAAAAACAACACAATTATGTAAGATGTGCATGGAAGCCGTAATTTTTCAAAGCAATAAAAATTTAAGAAATGCAAATTAAAACATGTATTGCCTTCTTAGATCCTTGTATTGGATTCTGAACCATAAGATGCGTTGTTGTGGGTCGGGTCGTTCAAGTTTATTTAAGTTGCGGTCGCATTTAGTAAGTACGAAATAATGAGTAAATAAACACGTATAATTAGAAAAACGAATCAGAAGCGTAAAGATATCCCATAATTATTTTTGTGGTAAAATAGTTATGAGAAACAAAAAAAATAGTTTTTACACAAGAAGGACTATGTTATAATCTGGCAAATATAATGCAAATAAATATTTATAGAAAGAAAGGTGGTGTGGCGGCCTTTTCGCCCTTGAACCGCTTTATATCGCGGCGGCATGCGGGCCTTTGATATCTGCTACGTTTTGCCATCGCACACAAAACGGCATATGGGCTTTTGCTCAGCCGACAAGTCTGCATACGCCGTCGGCGGCACCTTTTGATATGAAAGGTGCTGTTGAATGAAAATTGCCCGCAAAGACCTACCGCCAAGCCAGGCGCGAAGCCCGGCAACACTCGCCATCCGCAGCGCGACCAGTCCGGTCGTGTCTTCACCCCGCAAGAAACATTCTCAACCCCGCAGCGCGGCCAATCTGGTCGCGTCTTATCATCCCGCAGATACCAGATCCGCAGCGCGGCAAGGTGGCCACCGTGGAACCATCGCCTACGAAGCAGAAGCCGATTCAGGTGACCGATTTGGCAATACTCGTTGGTTGATATCGGTAGCCGCCCCCATCCGCTTTCGCGACGGCCGTTTAAGGGACGATTTTGGCCTTATCGGTTGACGTTCCAATACGGGCCGTACTACGTTTCCATACCGCACCACGAGAGCGGCTATTTACACGCCTAACTCTCCATTTTTTGGTTCTTACGAGCCGGATCGGTATCAGCTACAATACTTGTAGAAACCGCTTGATAACTTGGCGTCGTCACAGACTTACGTAGGTTTTTGGTAAGGTGACCGCCCTAAATTACATACATATTTATTACGCTTTATTCAAGTAAAGTTCCCTTATAATGGATAAGCTTGAATTAAAATTAGTTCAGTTAACTGCCAAAAAGAGGCGATTTTCGAACGATTTAATCGTTTATATAACATATCAAAAATATTTCAAATTATGAATTACGCTCAAACGAATTATTTTTATCTCAAACTGAATCTATTAGTGAATTATACAGCAGGTTTGAAACAATAATTGAAGAAATTAACAATTTGCAGTTTGAAATTGATCAGACTCCTCCAGACTACTCATGTTTAAATTCTATTGAAGATTTATATTCGAGTATTAAATATAAACGCAACCTTATATTGTCAAACAGCAAAACATTTACATTAGATCAAAAAAGAGGTATCGTAAAATTACCGCCAATTGAACTACCTTCTTTCGATGGCAAGACTGAGAGCTGGCCAATATTTTACGAAATATTTCGTAGCAATGTGCATTTAAATACAAATTTGACTGACGCGCAGCGTGTGCAGTATTGATTAGTAAATTAACTCATGACGCTTTAAAATTAACCGCAGGTATTATTCCTACAGGGATACTTATAATATTATATGGGATAGTCTTGTTAAAAGTATCAAGATAAACGTAGTTTAGGCAGTCATTATCTAAATAACATTCTGGACATCAAAGGATGCGTCGGTAATGCTGTTAGTTTGAATACATATATAGAAAAATATTCCGCGTCCATCGCCGCATTAAAACAGTTAGACATTCCCGACCTATTAGATTTTGTCTTGTTACATTGTGGTTTAAGAAAACTTGATCCCCAAACGCTTCAACAATTCGAAAATAGGTGAGCGGAATAGAATTACCCTCCTGTAAACAATTTATTTCATTTACGCAAGATTATGTCAAAGTACTCGAGCGCTCGCATGTTAATAATTCGCAGACCAAGCCGCGCGCAAATTCAGTTTACCTTATCACAGCCTTGGCCGTGGCGCACAAGGTGCCTGCAAGTCGTTTGTGTCGAGTGAATAGATTTTTAATACGCGTTGCCCGCTATGCGACAGAGAACACCAGCTGTTTCGCTGCCTTGAATTTAAAAATATGAAATCACCGCAAGCGCGTTTCGAGTTAATTAAAGCGAAACGCGGCTGTATAAACTGTTTAAGTGTATCTCACTCGTTAACTAAATGTAAATCACGGAACGTTTGTAAAATTTGTAAAAAACAGCATCATTCTTTACTGAATTTTTCCAACTTAAAGAATGATCGCCGAATAAAGCCGTCTGTGGCGGCTGGACCGCAAGCAGGTAACCGTGCGCCCATAATAGCTGAGTCAGCGCATTCAGCAACGCAACCTCACGACACGTCTTCTGTATCGCTTAGTGCGGCTTCGAGTTCGGCTATATTGTTATCGACCGCACAGATCTATGCACATGGTAAAAACGGAAATACGCTCGTCGTCAGGTGTTTAATAGACAACGGGTCGCAAAATAACTTAATTACTATGGATTGTTGTAAACGCTTGAACATTCCCATAATTAAATTACGCAATTCATCTTTACAAGGTGTTGGTATGACCTCGCGACCTGTACACGGTTTTATTAATTTCGCAATAGAATCGCGAATTAATCCTAACAACAAATATTACATTCGTGCTTTAGTAGTTGACTGTATTACAGACAAACTTCCCGCAAATTTCATTACATTAAATGAAGATATGTCATATTTAAATAATTTACCGCTTGCCGATGTATCCTGGAATGTACCGGGAGAAATTGACGTTGTTCTTGGTGCTCAACTGTTTCCTTATATTTATTTGGGAGATAGGGTCGATTCTGGTAATCGCGCACCACCCGCTATATTAACCAGCTTTGGTTACGTACTTATGGGAGATATTGCATGTCATTATGATGCAACCTGCCTACATAGTACTACATCTTCGTTTACCGCGCTTGCTAACGTTGACATTGAGTCAAGTTTACGGAAGTTCTTTGAGTTAGAGGAAATTCCATCTCAACGTTTTATTAGTCCAGATGAATTAGATTGCGAAAATAACTTTAACTCTTCGATTTTATTTAAAGACGGCAGATATTTTGTTGATTTACCCTTTTCACGAAACCCCTCGAGTTGGGTAATTCACGCGATCTGGCTCACCGTCGTCTACTTGCGCTCGAGCGTAAATTCGATTGCGTGCCAACCCTACGCGGAAATTATAATAAAACTATCGCCGATTATATAACGCAGGGGTATTTGTCCCAGGTGCCTGACTCTGAATTGACAGAGGAGGGTTACTACATACCGCATCACGCCGTTGTCAGACCAGATAAGGACAGCATCCGTATCGTTTTAGACGCTAGTGCTAAAACGCACTCAGGGCTGTCACTTAATGACATTTTGCATGTCGGACCTAATTTGCAGGCCGACTTGTTCTCGTTGTTACTCGACTTTCGTACATTCCCAATAGCAATGACCGCTGATATAAAACAAATGTTTTTGCGCATCGGAGTAAACGATTACGAATTTTATTTCGTTTCAGTAGGAACGAACCTATTCGCACTTACAACTTTGACCGCGTACCCTTCGGGCTAAAGCCTAGCCCTTACCTAGCTATGCGTACGTTACGCAGCTTAGCGTGCGAGCATAGTGACCGCTTCCCTGAGGCTTCTAAACTGGTAGAAACTCAGTTTTACATGGATGATTATGTCGATTCGGTTCCCGATGAACAGACTGCCATGCGATTGTCTCGCGAATTAATCGATTTATTTAAATTAGGCTCTTTTGACCTTGTCAAATGGGCCACTAATTCACCCGCTTTATTGGAGGTTCTTCCCGAGTCTCACCGCTCACCAGTAAATTTTTCTGGCATGGGTAACGATATTTACAATTTTAAAGTCCTTGGTTTAACCTGGGATCCTGCTGACGATTACTTTTCTTTAACAACAATCGCTGTAGAAGATAAATGCACAAAGCGCACGATTCTATCGCTAGTTGCCCGCTTATTCGACGTACTTGGCGTTGTAGCTCCAGTTGTGCTGTACGCCAAAATTCTTATTAAGGAACTATGGCTAGCTAAAATAGACTGGGATGAGGTTCCTCCGGAATCCATCATCAGTCGCTTTTCAGCTTTTGCACGCGTTTTTCTGCACTCTCTTCTCTCAAAATTCCGCGCCATATTGGCATTGTGGGAAAAGCTGTAGTGAACATCGTAGCCTTTTGTGACGCGAGCTTCAGTGGTTACGGTTGTTGTGTTTATTTACACATCACTGATCCTGAAGGTAATATCACCGTCCGGCTTTTATGTGCAAAGTCAAAGGTTTCTCCAGTTAAAATAACAACGCTAGCTCGATTAGAACTTGTCGCCGCTTTGCTGTTGTCTAAGCTTGTTCGCGTGGTCCGCGATAAACTTTCCGCTCGTCTACCTATTACAGGTGTTTACGCCTTCTCGGATTCTACAATAGCGCTTTCGTGGATCCACTCATCGCCACATAGGTGGTCTATTTTTGTCAGCAATCGTATTGCTAAAATATACGATAATTTACCTGCCGCTTGCTTTAATCATGTGTCCTGGAAAGAATCCCAGCGATTGCCTTTCACGCGGCACTGCCTTCTGATTTAATTAAACACTCGCTGTGGTGGAATGGCCCTGCTTGGCTTCATCAGTCAAATAGCGAATGGCCTTTAAAATTCATTCCAACTGAGTGTGAACTCTACCGGAGTTCAAATCGAGGCGTTTGTTGTTAAAGCCGCGAATTTCGAACCACTTGTTTTGACTCTATAGTCACCCGTGTTTGTTCGTGGAATAAACTGTTGCGCATGTTCATGTACATTCTCAAATTTGCGAGCAAAAAACGTAATGGTGATCAATCTGTTAAAGATATTCAAATCGCTGAAAATTTTGTTATTCGAATAGTTCAGAGTATTCACTTTTCTAAAGAATTAAATTCAGTAAAAACCGGGTCAGGTACATACAAACGTCCTGTCACCAAGCTATATCCTTTGCCAACCCAATAAACAATATTTTAGCTGACTCATGTATATATAGATAGTGTATTAATAGGGCATTTGGTTTGGCGGCCTTTTCGCCCTTGAACCGCTTTATATCGCGGCGGCATGCGAGCCTTTGATATCAGCTACGTTTTGCCGTCGCACACACTACGGCATGGGCTTTGACCCGCATACATTCAGATTCATGCCCCGCAGCTCGCCCACTAAGGTCGTGTCTTAGTCCGCATAAATTCGCATTTCGCATCCCCGCAAATATTCACGCATCGCAGCTCGGCCAATTTGGTCGTGTCTCAACATCCCGAAGATACCAGATCCGCAACGCAGAGGTGGACCGGAATCGCCGACGAAGCCGAAGCCGAAGCCGATTCAGGTGAGCGATTTGGCAATTCATTGGTTGATATCGGTAGCCGCCCCCATCCGCTAACGCGACGGCCGTTTAAGGGACGATTTGGCCTTATCGGCTGACCTTCCACTACGGGCCGCACTCGATTCCACACCGCACCACGAGGCGGCTATTTACACGCCTGCCTCCATTTTTGGTCCTTACGAGCCGCATCGGTATCGTATCCAACACCGCATCCACGAGAGCGGCTATTTACACGCCTGCCTCTCCAGCCTTTATATATAGTTTGTTACGATATAAATCTAACCGCAATTTAACGCACCTGAAATATAATAGTTAATTTCAGGAATTTAATGACAATATTGTTTCAAACCGCTGTTAATAGTTCCTTGATAAAGTAATAATTTTTTTGAAAGCTCAGGACCTTTCAAGGCCGGGAGTATGGTGTGGCGGCCTTTTCGCCCTTGAACCGCTTTATATCGCGGCGGCATGCGGGCCTTTGATATCTGCTACGTTTTGCCATCGCACACAAACGGCATATGGGCTTTTGCTCAGCCGACAAGTCTGCATACGCCGTCGGCGGCACCTTTTGATATGAAAGGTGCTGTCGAATGAAAATTGCCCGCAAAGACCTACCGCCAAGCCAGGCGCGAAGCCCGGCAACACTCGCCATCTGCAGCGCGACCAGTCCGGTCGTGTCTTCACCCCGCAAGAAACATTCGCAACCCCGCAGCGCGGCCAATTTGGTCGCGTCTTATCATCCCGTAGATACCAGATCCGCAGCGCAGAGGTGGCCACCTTGGAATCGCCGACGAAGCCGAAGCCGAAGCCGATTCAGGTGAGCGATTTGGCAATATTCGTTGGTTGATATCGGTAGCCGCCCCCATCCGCTTTCGCGACGGCCGTTTAAGGGACGATTTTGGCCTTATCGGTTGACGTTCCAATACGGGCCGTATTACGTTTCCACACCGCAACACGAGAGCGGCTATTTACACGCCTGCCTGTCCAAAAGGCATTAATCGAAAGTTAGTAAATTTTAGTCAACACATTCTTAATAAAACTTTGCAAATAAGTGGATTTTTAACATTGGTAATAAGAATAACTAGTTTTTCTTTTCTTCTTGACTCATACACATGGAGCATCTTTTCTATACTTTTCCTCTAAGAGCAAAAGAAAATATATGACTAGCTTATATATCAAGTGCATATTCTGATTTATTAAGCTGAGGTAAAACAAGCTTCCTAATAAATTATTTGATAAATTACAATTGATTTTAGTTACATACTTATCTGAATAACATTCTAATAATAATTTAATGTTATTTTTTTATTTTAGTAAACTCCCTATTAATTCGTTTATGTATTAGTCATGATTTACATACCCACCTCTATATCTAACTCATAAAATAATATAATAATAGTTCCCCATAATAGGCCATTTGGGGTCGTAACAGGATAGGTCTGCTACAGAATCTAGAGCATATGGTAACACAATGGTAGTAACGTGGCTGGCGCTACACGAACTGACCGCCTATTATTAACCTAGAGTTTAATCTTCAGGCACTTATTTATTGCAGCTTGAGTCGAGCCGTAAAAATGCCAGTGGTTCAATTGGCGAGAGCGGGATTACAACCCACATTTCTTGGTTTCGTAGTATAGCGACCTATCCACTAGACCACTACGGCTTTAACTCGTAAAATATAAAGACGAAAATACTGTCGTACAAACTTTCTGGATTTCCAGCAAGCATTTGATAAAACATGGCTTCCAAGTCTATTGTTCGAATTCAGAAAATTCTTTCCCTACCTTTATTTCCTCCTTTTTAAACTCTACCTACAGTTAGCTGCTTCCAGATGAAGTCCAAAAGTGAAGTGTCAGAAAAACACTAAACTTTAGTATTTCACAAGGCAGAGTTTTTGGGTTTCTAGTTTATTAGATATATACATCAAATTTACAACGGAATGATATTGTCGTATTATTTTGTCGCGAAAACCTACAAATAGCCACTCACTGCGTACAAAGTCATATGAAGTCAATAAGCAACCGGATGACGAAATGGGGTATAAAGGTCAATAAAACTAAATCTACTCAAGTTGCGTTTATTTTGCGAAGGCAGCACTGTTCCTCAATATTAATAAATAGTGTTGAAATACCTCGATAATGTGACACGAGGTAGTTGAAAATGCATATAGAGAACAAACTTACATAAAAAGATTACATTACGGAAGAAAAAAAATGAAATTGACTTAAAAATCAAAAAATTATATTGGATTATTAAAAAATCTTGCCTTTTGCTACAAAATAGAATCCTACTCCATAAAACAATCATTAAACAGATTTGATCATATGGAATTGCTTTAGTTCTTTCACTGTTTTTGTAAAAACATTCCAGTTTAAAACCGTGCCCCATAGTACAGATCAAATCGGACCCTAGATGAGAATCTCAAGATACTATATGTCAAAGAAATTATAAATCAATATGTGTCTAGTGACATAAGGAAACTTCAGTCTCATTCAAACTCAAGTATCCGAATTCTATTAGGTAATACTCATCAACGATGCTTCTCCAGAAAATTAGCAACAGATATATTGAAACCTAGATTTAGTTATACTTACAAATAGCACATACATTAATCATGTTCCGTGTCTATTATCTATTAAAATATGTGCATACACATTAAAGTAGCTCATTAGACAAGAATATAAAGATGTATCTAATCACTAATAAAATTAAAAAAAAGCTAATACAAATATGTAAATATAAAACATATCTTAGTTGTCTCTGGAAATAGAAATAATTATGAAATATGCCAATCCAATAAAGAGCTTTTCACATAGTTTACATAATATTGTGTGGATATATTCACAAATTGTCTGTACCATTTTTAATTTCCGTGGATGCATTTATAAATAATTTTTTATAAAACCGCAAACATTATTAGTTAAATATGTACTTTAATCAAAAATAACTGCAATACAGATATAATAATGGCTTTCTAAATTTAATTGATTTTAGTAAGGATGTAAACCATGCACTAAAACATTTCTTTTGTAAAATGTTTTATTTCACAATAAACAATTTTATAGGTATAGATATGCTTCAATAAATTTTGTTAACATCCAGCGCATTCACATTTATTAGTTAAGTCAAATATAACGTTTGAGTATTTTGCTTTAAGAAACATCCGTAAAAATATTTGTAATAAAAACGTGTTTCGGAGAAAGCTGAGCGTTTACTACGTTTAACAAAAAAGTCACGTGTTTTGCCATACAGTAATAAATTCTGCACCAGCTGTCGATGCCGTAATATTTTATTTATGCTCGTATCCCAAAAATAATAATCTGCTGGATATATATCTGGACTATGATCGTATATATCATATTGTATTACATCAGTTTTTGTGTAAAATTGTATGTTTTGTAAGGGCTGTCTATTTGTGCTAATCAATACCAAACCACAATAAAAGAGAATTCTAGATTGTTTTTGTAATTTAAAAGAGTAAAATTTGTAAATACTTTGCTTGATATTTTATTTTAACTTAGTATCGTGCTGTAGCTGTTCGACTTACAATTAAATTATTAAATACCCTAGCAAATAAAATTTTCCGACACGAAAAAGAAAGAAACAAAAATTAAATTTTGTTAAATGTTATTTAAACATATTATATTTTTCCACAACGTTCAATTAACAATGGATGTTGAAAACTATTCGCCCTGACATACCTTTTATATTATTCTGATATTAAACGTCTAAACTGGACCATACCGAGTGAGCGTAAATACTTGAAAGTGCATAAAAAGCAGGGGAATAGCAGCAAGAAGCCAAAACGAGAAATAACCAGTAGTAAGTGCAATGAAACTTTTGAATAAAATTTTGTAGGTTAAGGAAATAAATATAAGGATAAAAATTGCATAAAGTGCGTTTAATAGTGATAACGATAAGTGATAACAAAGCCAAACACCAACTCCAAGATCCAAGCCGAAGTCTAAAAGATAGGCAGCACATTCAGCATCCAAATAAGGAATAAAACGACGTGCATGTATTAAATATTGTGGTTAATATAAATCATTTGATAATATGGTAATATCGCAATAAATCTAGGAGCTAGAAAGTAAACGAAAGGAATAGATATGAATAAGGAAAAGTGGAAATAAAACCTAGTTGCAAATGCAAGACCTCTTTGGAGATAGAAGGATAGCCAACAAATTCGGTATCAAAGTAAGGAAGAAAATTATACGCATATAGATAACACAAAAATATAAAATAAACAATAAACTATGGATCGATAAAAGTGAGACTTACGTCGGGACGACTGGATCCTGGTTTTTTGTGCAAGTAACAATTGAATAAATAAAATAAAATGGCTGACATGAAAAAAGTATAAAGTATGTTTAGAGAACTAAAGGGGAGCATAACTTAAATAGATACAAAATTAGACTTTTTTGACCTGGAAATAAAGCAGACAAAAATAAAAAAGCACGAGGAAAATTTCTTAGAGACAGAAATAAGAAAGAAAAATATAATAGTAAAGAAAGTAGTAGAATAAAAAAATGAAAATGAGAGTAGAAAAAAAGAGAAAGTCTGAACAATACACAAAAAATAGGAAAAAAGAAAAGACCAATACTGGTCAAATTAGTTAAAGAATCCACAAGAACTATGATCTTGAAAAACGCAAAAAAATTAAAACGCACAGACATATGGGTTAATGAGGATTACCCCAAAGAGGTACAAGCTGAAAGGAGGAAATTGATACCGCTCATGAAAAAGGCCAGAGATAAAGGACACAAAGCGCACATAAGATACAATAAATTAGTAATAAATAATAAAATATACAAGGTTAGCGAGCGAAAACAAGAGGATGAAATAGAAAGGCAAGACAAAACCCGAAGTACTAGCAGAAAAAAGACTGAAAACGAGAGATCACCAAAAGGAGGAAGCTTTGGAGAACAAATTAGCAAAATAACTAGAACGGACCGAAAAAACTACTAAATACAGATAAGGCTCAGGATAACAATAAGGGATATATAATACCATCGATAGGCACATGGAACGTAAAAAGGGCATACGTTGCTGGAGGTTTTAAACAAGTAGTAATATATATGAATCAGTATATGATAAACATAGTGGCTCTACAAGAGACAAAATGGTTAGGAACAAATATCTTAAAAAATGGAAAATAGGATATTATTCAAAAGTGGCGAGAAATATCGATTACTGGAAGTAGCATTTATACTGCGGCAAAAACTCAAAGAACAGGTGAGTGAACTCTATGTGAGATACAATGTGTCTTATAAGATTAAAAGGGAAAGAGAGAAATATTATGATTATCAATGTACATGACCCATCAGAGAAAAAGACAGAGGATGAAAAAGAAATATATTATAAAATACTGAAGAACAAACACGAAAAGTTACCTAAATTTTATGTAAAAATTATCTGCAACACAAAGGTGGAAAAAGGAGAGATATATAGGAAAATAACAGGAATACATAATAAACATAATATATCGAACGAGAAAGTACAGAGACTAATTAACTTTACAATGGAAAGAGGTATGGTTATAAACCCAAAGAAAAGACATTTATAGAAGGAAATAGACATGGATGGTAAAGTGGTAAATCAGATAAACTGTTTTAATAAAAATAAAATACTTAAATAATATCTTTTAGGTGTCCTATTCACCTTATACGTTGTGCTTTGGCGATTGCAATAATTTATTAGAGTTTTTATACAACTCTTCTAGTTTCTGGTTTGTTCTTTTCTTCCACCCTCCTCGATTTTTATTTCTTCATAAATCGCTCGAGCATCTTCCTTCCCATCTTTTAATCTTCTATTCTCCTTCTTTGTTGAGCACCCACGTTTTACAGGCATACGTAGCTGTAGGTCTTATAACTGTGAAGTAAATTCTTGCTTGAATTTCTATCCTTCATGTCTATTTTCTTCAATAGTTACATCCAGGTATACAAAGTGATTTGCCCTTTCAAAATTGTATTCTTTATTGCTTGTTATTGAAATCAGATTTTTTTCTTCTTATGAAATTCATTGTGGTTGTCCCATCGCCATGTATTTTGTCTTGTCTTAATTTATTTCCAAACCGTATTTTTTTGCTTCTTGTTCCATTTTTCTTATGATTCTCATTAATTCTTTTTTGTTCTTGCAATGATTTTCCAGTCGTCCGCGAAAGCCATACATTAGTGTTCGCTATTAAATACAACACCATCAGTTTTTACTTTGCTGTTTCTTATCTCTATTATCAAGTTAAAAAGTATTGTTGACAAAGCGTCTTTTTGTCACAGCCTTCTTCCTAGTTCAAAGTCCTGCGATTTCTTCTCACTCCAAGTTATTTTATTTTTTTGTATTTTGTAGTGTCATCATCGATAATCTAAGTTTTTCCAAAATTCGTAGTTGGCGCTTATATCTTTTGCTATCATAAGCCTGTTTTAAGTCTATGAAAAGTGTATATAGTTCTATTTTTTATTCTTAACTAGTAACTTATATTTCTTTCAGTGCAAATATTAAATCCGTCGTGCTTTTATTACTTTTAATACCAATATTTTTTCTGTATGTATATTTAACCTTTTTCTTATTAATTGTCCTAGAATCTTGTAGAAGGTTTCTAATAACGCTACACTTCTATAGTTTTCTCATAGCGATTGGTCCTGTTTTGTATATAGGGCATATAAAGGCATTTGCCCATTCCGTCGGCATTTTCTCTTTTATCTATATTTGCTTTATTATTTTACTAAATCTATTTATTAATTGTTCACCTCCTGCTTTGATTATTTTTACTTTTATGCTGTCTTCTCTTGGCCGTTTATTATTTTTTATTGCTCTCATTATAATCTCTATTTCTTCATTAATTGGTTTTGTATATTTGCTTCTCCTCCTTCATGTTGTTCTAGTTGGTAGTATTTTAATTGCTCTTCTGTTTCTCCTTCATTTAACAAGTTTTTGAAATGATCCCTTTATGTCCCAAATATTACGTTCTGTTGTTAACATTCCTGCTTTATTTTTAAAGTAGGGCTGTCAGTTGTGATATCCTCTCTCTGATTTCTTTACTTGTTGGCGTAACGATCTTATTTCTTTATTTCGGAACTTTTTTCAGTTTTGTTTCATTTTGTTGCATTTTCTTTTTCCTGCATAGATTTTTTAGTTTTTTCTTTTTATTTGTATTTTAAGACATTCGATTCATTACCATTCACTAGCATTTGTGCTCTTATTTTTTTCCTTTCATTTGCTTTTATTTCACACTCTTCATCGTACCAATCCTTTATCTTCGTTTGCTGTTTTCTCATTGATAATATCTCTTGGTTTGTATCGACTATTATCTGTTTTAATTGTTTCCAAATTTCTTCGATATCCTCTGTTATACTAATTTTATCTAATCTTTTTTCATTTTCTTTTGGTATTTTTGTTTTTGTTTCCTGCAATCTTTCTATCCCGTATCATATTTTTGGTTTTTCTGTGGCCACTTCTTTGTTTTCTATTAAGTTATTGCAGGTACTTTTTACTAGGTAATGGTCCGAATCAGCTTCAGTTCCTCTCTGGCTCTCAAAGCTAGCCATAAATAAAAGACCGATAGGAAAGAGAAGAAAAGGCAGACCGGGAAGAGATTGATGAATAATGTGGAAGCTGACCTGAAAACGATGAGGGTTAGGAATTGGAAAAAAATAACAGCAAGCAAAAAGGAGTGGGAAAAAACAATACACAATGCCTAAAAAATAGGTGGTCAAGATTAGTTTCAAAATTAGCTTTAAATTAGCTTGTGTAAATTCTAATATTAAGTTCAAGTACATAGAAAATGCAAAGTATAAAACGTAAAGGTATAAAGTAGAAAGTAGTCTGTAGAGCAAATAAATAAATAATCAATTAATAATTCTACGTTTCACTTTTATTGAATTAATCCATTATAGCCATTTGTAGTCGTTCTCACTAAGAAGATATTCACAAAGATTTTTTCTTAAGATGGGCGAAGAGATAAAATGTAATCTCTTCCTATAACCTCACAACCAACTATGAAGTAGGCAATTTAAATTGATTGTTGTGATATAACACAATATAAAAAAGAGCATTCTGCACTTATCTGGTTCATTTTATAATAATTTTGTTGGATACACATCAAATAAAAGAAATTGTTAGTAATTTTTGTATCAGAAAACACTAGTTTTTTTTTTAAAACTAACAGTCATTGATTACTATTTGCAGTGGCGAGAATATTAGACCACGAATCCTAACAAAATTCTTGACTCGTTAGATTTCGTACCCCAAAAAAGGAATCTTCTAAATTCATTGAAGTTAAAACAAATTCCGCCTAGACTTCTAGCACTCAATCGTCCTTTTAATATTGTGTGAAATAATGATCAACAGAGTTGCCCCCCGCTCCGTCGTTAACAAAACCACTGACCGAGAGAAGTTCCATATTGATCTTTAGAATAATATCAATTAAAGGAAAACTTTATTACACTGGTTTAGAGATACTAAGAAAATTATTTACATAAGCAAATGGATAAACTACCCGATTGGTATTAGAGAACTATTCGAAAGAAAAAGACGAAACCATCTAGATTAATAAACTTAATAGCTCAGAAGATAAATCTATAAACTCATAAAAGAATCAATAAATTCATATTTACAGAATCTGGCATCGGACTAAGAAACGGACTACTCTTTTTGAAAATCAGAAGATCTATTACATCTATACTCTCAATCAGAAGGGATATGGGATCAAGGTCTAGATATAATAAACAGAAATTTGATGTATTTGCTGAATATTTATACCCAAGCAACTACAAGTTTCTAGCCACTCTAAGTATCTCAAAAGACTAAAATAAATTCAAAAAAGCGCCAGGTTATGAGCTCATTACCAATGAAATATTAGACAATTATCTAAAAAGGTATCGTTTATTCATTTAACTTTTTAAACTATGTTTTAGAATAAGGCACGTATCTATTTTTCGTGAAGTTGTAGAAGTAATAATGTTGCCAAATCTAGATAAAACTTAAAGAGGTGGAAATTTTATAGGCCCATTACTCCCTTGTTTATAATTTTAAAGTGTTTTGAAAAATGATTACTTAAGAAACTAAGACATGTTATAGAAGATAGCAATTTACTCTTAAATTTTCAAATTGGGTTTAGAAAAAAGCACTCATCAACAAATAATTGAGCTTGGTTCGAAATACTAACATTATTGGCTTCTTGGCAGAAATATGCAAGTTGTCAATACACAGTAAAATACTGATTTATAATTAGATATCTATGTATATGCGCGCGCACGCATATGTGTGTTTATACATTATAAGTTTATTAATTTATGCGCCAACTCATTTATTACAAAAGTAGAGAAAATGCTCACCACAAATTGGCCGTTTAGATATTAACAATTTCCTCATTTAGCATTCCGTAAAAAATCACATCGACCATCTATTCGTTCTTCTGTATAAGAATGCTAAGGTCGATCAAAGCAGTTTGTATCTCCTTCTTTGCTTGGAATTTTATTATCCCAGCAATGGTCATAGTGAAAAGATCTAGAAGCATAAAAGCGCTTAACTCCCAACAACGCTGCTCTAACTTTGCATTATCTAAATAAATCTATTTCACATTTCCCAAAGTTTCTGAATATTTAAAATCTTGTTCTGAATCACCAAATTGCTCTCGTCATCTCTATCGGAAAGATTTTTGTCAGGATTATTTTCACAATCCTATTAAATCGTTTTAATGCGTTCTTGAAAAAAACAATATATCACAAAGTAGTTATATTTCCTCTAAATCATCGTTAAAAAATAATGAACAAATATCACAAATAACCTGGAAATAAAGGCGCACCTGGCACATTGGGGTCTTTGGCGACTCCAGCACGCTTTTACGTTGCTCTGAAAACTACGCAAACGCTTTTAAAACCAAGATGGCACTTTAAGCAAAATAGAGTTACTCGAACCAATAGACCCCATTTTCCTACTTTGAAAGGGCTTTAATGAAAGCTGAGTCACGCTAAGCGTAAGTTACTACCAGCTAAGCGTTAAATATTTTAGATCAAGAGCTTTTTTTAAGAAACTACAAATGTTATACAACGCTTATATATCAACGTTATCATCCGATAAATATCAAATTAATGTGTTGGGATTTCTCAGTCATCACAATATTTATCGTAAACTTAAAATAGTAAATCTCTCACATATTATATACTTAAGAAAGTGTATATTCAAATAATATAATATATAATTTGATTTACATAATAGTCAAGTAATAATACATTTTTTATTTATTCAGCCATCTTTACATATAATTTTGCACTATAATAAATTACTATACGTTATTTTTAAGTTCCTAAATCTATTCTTCTAGTATTTTTATATATCAGATTAAGGATCTGCCATGAAGGATCAGTTGCATATAGCAATATAGGTTATATGTTGCCTATAAAAAGATCGCCATTTTAAGAATCTTTAAAAATTACGTTTGTTAGTGTCGTAACTATCAAGCTCCTTGATGGTTGAATTATGTTAACATTATGTTAGATCCCGTTTTCTCAAAACCTTCCTGATAGTAAAATGTCCTGCATGGTTAGTGTGAATCATATTTCTTATGAACCACACACAAATATTTTTAATAATTTTTTAATATATATACCTAACAATTGTTTTTTATTTATCTACTAACATGTAGTAGCTTCTAATTAATTGGAGTTTATTAGTAGGCTAATACAAACTTTAATTTTGGCATTGTGTACTGTTAAACTTACATCACATGCAGGATTGAGGTTCTTTAGTAACGTCATTATGTTTCTACTAATCTTGTAACTTATCATTACAGTCTTATTTACATTTAGTTTACTCACTTGAGCAAATATGTCGTCTGAAGTCCTTTTGTGACATTATAACATAGACAAGGATTTTTAAGTTAGATATCGTTTCTTGTAACTCAAGAATGTACTGTTTTATTATTTATAATTCGAAAAAATTCTGCAAAATTTGATTAGTAAGTAATTCTTCTATTTTTGCTTAAATAAGTAAATCCCTATTTATGCTAAATATCATAAAATATATTCTGTATTTTTGTAAGGTATACAAATATTTCAGCACTAGATATAATATTTATTGATATCATTTCCTAATTTTTTGTGAATAGACAGAAGAAAAACTTTTTATTCGTGATGCCACCAATCAACAAATTTAACATTTTACCAAATTAAATTGACATTATTAAAACGTTTTTCTTAATTTATTTATAATGTTTGCTTTAATTAGCAACAAAATATAATTTTTTAGCACTTAGTGTACTGAAAAATTCCAGTTAAAAAAATTAAAAAAACTGTAAGTAAAGTGTAATAGCTCATAATTATTATTTATATTATAGTATAAGGGCTTCATTAGCTTTTCTAACTCTTTTTAATTCTATGTAGCTTGTAATATATGTTTACATTTTAATATCTTTATCTCTAACTTCTTGTCGCTAACAATAATTACATGTGCTAATTTTAAAAGTAGCTTACTTTCCTCTTTTGCCAATATTATATTGCAACGAATGAGTACCACTCAGCTAGATTTTAAGTTTACGGTCTCCAAACAGTTTTTAAAAGTTATTATGTAAGTCCAAAAATTTTCAGTCCGATTATATTCAATGGGTATTAAGAATAAAATAATAGGATTATTTTTATATATAATCTCCATGTATTTCATTACAGTTATTAGCATTTCAAGACTCCAAAAAATACTCTGTAGTTTTATCTGCAAAATAATCTAAAACAGTTGTGAAAATAGATATCAGTCATTGGGGCTAGGTCCGGGTTGGGTGGAGAAGCTTCCCGTAATCTGGAAAATTTTGATATTATGGCTAGTGGCCTTATAGTAAAGTATGCAGACAGTTAGATTCAGCATAATTTAATGGCATAATACTCTCCATTTATTACTACGTTCTTATCTTTAAAATAAATTAACAAAATTCTTTTGAAACTGAAAACTTTGATGGTATACCATTTTCTTTTGATTAAGCCATGTTTGCCCTCCTTTGTCGTTTTTCGTCCGGGCTGCACCGTTCCATTGACTCTCTTTTGTTAGGGACCTTAGTATCTTAAGATCATGATTTTATCCCGTGTAACAATAAATTGAATAACTTTTGCTTGTTGTGACAGAGCTTTTAAAATTGTTTACAACAGGTCACACATTGTTGCTTTTGAACCGCTGATAAAAGTCGGGGTATTCATCTGACACTAGGTTGATTCATATGAAGGTACTCCTGAAGGTTACATCACACAACTATACAAAAATTTTGATAGTTTTTTTTTTACTTTTTAAACGCATGTCTTGTTGCACTAAATCCTTAATGAGAGCAATGGTTTCTTTTAAAAGCACATTGACCGTCCTGTATATGGTTCGTTTTTTTCTCGGTCCAAATGTATTTTTCCCTGTTCTTTTAGAGCGGAATTAAAAGGCGAATATTTACTGTGCACCGCATAAAAGCATTGTATAATATCATTGGGACCAAAATCTTCTTTAATGAGAAATTTAATCACAACTCGGTACTCGATTTTCAACGTTGTGCAAAATGATTCCGGCTGCCAACTTAAGTAACTGAAGCAAATTGACTGCTGTAATTCTTTCAAACGTTAACCAAAGACGGCATTATCTAATACTGTCGCTATTTTGTTTGTATTATTACTAAAACATAGTCTAGCCGCAAACCATTAGCGTTTACCATGCCGTTTATGTTCCGCGAACTTCAGCGGAACGGTAAGAGTACATCTTTAAAGTAATAGTAAAACAACCACATAAGAAGAAAATTGTTAGCCAGTGCCACCGTTGCCAGCATTTCGGGTACGCTGAACTTTGCCATCGCACTGGTTTAAAATGCGTAAATTGTGGGGAAAACCACCTCCAGGGAGTGCAAAAAGGGTTCCCATCTAGCTAGTTTTTATGGATGTCCTGCTTTTCACCTGGGTGAAGTTATGCAGTAGCATTTCAGGGTAGATGCTCCGTAGACACGCGATTACAGCGAGTTCCACGGCGAACAACGTAGAGCATTCACCCACAACCAGAACATCAACGCTAGACCATCATTGGAGGACTCTTCCAGAACGTAGCCCCGTCACGTTTTAATAACATTGCGAGGGCCACTCAGAACGCCACGTACTTCTTCTAGGTAATCGCGGGAGTGACATCACTACCATCCTTTTTCATGTTTAACACTTTTTGAACACCTGAATTACTAAACCATTCTGAAAGTAACTGAAAGAGAACACCAACTTTCAACACCAGGGATTCCCAAAGAAGAAAGGTTAAGGGTCTAGACTCAGGTACCTAGAATGCCAGGGATGATGATAAGATGAATTTAGCGTTTACCTCATATGTATAAGATTCCCATCCAAGCTAAACGCCTTTATATCCATCAACTTTACATTGTACAGTTCTTAGGACATAACCATTTTTCTATTGGGTTTAGAAAATTTTGCTTTTAAGAATTTTTGAATTTATGTTTGGCAATTATTTCATACAATTGTCAATTATCCCGGCTTATTAACTAAATAAAAATAAATTATGATATTTACAAACCATTTCTTTTCCTCTTCTCCTTCTCACTCTCTCTCTCCTTTCTTTCCCTATACTCTTTGCCTTTTTATCTACGTATTCTCTCACCCCCCCATTATTTTGATTAAAATTTCAAACGTTAGATGTATAAAAACTACCTACTTAAGAAATGATTAGAAAAGTTAGACTATTTGATTTTAGTAAAAAAAGTAAAATAAGAGGGTCTTTAAATAAAATATATTCAGCATACTCTACTGCTTAATTAACCGTGTTTTAGCAACATTTTAACTTAATATACGAGACATTGGTGCTTAAAAAGTTTTTCTACAACATTTTAATATAGATATTAATCAGAGGGCTTTGCTGTAGACGTTTCCTTTTAAATAATTATACCGCCTTATTGTGTTCCCAGCTGCACTCTTTAATTAGAAACAGAAAGTTCCTAAACTTCTCTGTGGTACAAAAGTACGTGGCCCGTTGTCTTTTTTTGGATACTCGAGAAGTGATCAATAGCCGAGATTAAGCTCACCCTTCGGCGGACAGTAAAAATCACATCAGCAGCTTCTCAGGCGTTTTTTATTCGTGAAACCGCCCCAATGGCGCTAGAGTTACATGTAATTAACGACAAATTAAATGTTGCAAAAATAAATTTTGAACAATTTTTTTTTGTTCTTTATTAAAAGATTGTTTTATTAAAATTGCCTTTTTAAGTGTAGCATTATGTTGGATTAGAAACTTGATCTGCTATTTAAATAAAACTATAAAGGAGTCACTTTAAAGTTGGTATAAAATTTTAAATATAATCTTATAGTAGTTGTTAAGCTGTATACATATATGCTATAGAAATAGAGCATCTGGTATATTATCCTGTCTATTGGGGTGTATTGTGTTTGTAGGCCTAATTATATTAGAATAGCCATTTTACGTTTATCAAACTGATGCACTCTTAAAATTTATTATGTATCAACCATCAATTTGCGTATGTAATAACTGTATTTTGGCGAAGTTCTCCAAACACTAAATATACTACTCAGGGTACGTACGCATTAAATTTTTGCTTTTTCATATCAACGCTAAGTTAAACTCTCTATTTTGATTTTTAATATTTAAAATGTTTCAATTAACAAGCAGATTTTTCTACTTTTTCTTATTAAAGTGATTAGTTATGCTAATTTAACACGGTTTACTAAAGTGTACACAGTTTGATATATGTTATGCATCGTACAGTACCGAATATATAAAAGTTAACAGTTTTGTTAGTAAATATAGGGCGATTCAAATTGAACTTTATGATATTTTTCCTGTATAAAAAACAAAATATTAAAACAATTCAAATTTTATTGCCATCAGATAGTTTGTTAAAATGTATTGCGTAGTACTGTATAAAAATACACTCGGTGCGAACAGCGACTAATTGACGTGCTTGGTTCTTCATGCACAATATTAATTATTCGTGAAATATTTTTACCGGAATAACTGTTGTATATTGATAGACAATCCTTGATTTGTCGATAAGCGTAAGCGGTAACGCTTGTTTAATACTTTTGTGGTAGCTCACTTGATATATCATTTCGTCCAAACAACGGTCGTAGTTTCCTTCGCGTAAACTTAGCCGATCGCCTGTTTGCTTAATAAACTTGAATGCTATTGATGCGTTTCAGCACAATATACGGCGCCATGATAACTTCGCCATGTGCTTAGATACCAGCTGTACAAATGCAAACTTCCAACGTTCACGGAACGCAAACGGCACGCACTTGAAATCCTAAAGTTTGTTTACTAATATTATCACATTTTTAATGTGCATAAAACATTTATATTAAAAATTTAAAAGAAATGGTTATACGAAGCATCATGATGGAGGAACCACTAAAAGTAGTGCGTTAATTTAAGATAAAGAAATAGTGAATTCACTAAGAAAAAATCGACCTAATTCAACTATAACCGCTTATCATAAGACATAATTTAAAATAATGTTCTTTCCAATAATTTTTATCAATAAAAATAACTATCTTGGTCTCGCATTATATTTTCTTAAAAAATAGCGGTCATATCACTAATTGTAAGAAACATTTAATGTATCTAATGTACAAAATTTACAATATAAAAAATTAAGACTAACAGCTCCTAAATATATCGGTTTATATGAGGATGTTTGTTAGCTACTTAACAGAGCACTCAATAGCGAGCATTACAGAGTTTTATTTCGCAAGACGTAACTGGTTGCAGAACAAAACTATTCAAGTTTTATTTTGCTTATCTAAGGTTTTAACATTTAGCCATTTAGTCGAGTCAAATTAGTAAGAAAAACGCTGAAAGCTCGAAATTCTTAGCGGGTACACGTATCGAAACGTTCCAAGGCGCATTCGATTCGTAAGAGCATTAGAAAAAAATTTTACCACATATTTTTTTGTTATAATGCGAAAGTGCACTTGTGTACGCAAAAAATGCATTTATTTGATGCACTTTTTGCAGAACCAAAATAAGCTCATTCTCGTTGCTCGAGTGTTTTTGGGGTCGCTGATCACGAATACGATGCTTAGAAAGTGCCTCGATACACTCGGGGGTATAATTCTGGGGTTGGGGGTGATTTTAGGAAACCAACTCAAAGTTGTTGGTGTTTTGAGAGTAAACTGTTTGACTAAGGGTTTTTGAGATCTCGGATAAAGATGTTGGTTCTCAAATTAAACTCCAACGCACCGAAGAAAATGTTCAGGGGTACTTTAGGAAAAGGATACCCTAGGGCGTCAAAATACGCGTAGGGCATGTTTTTCATTTGAGTATAATTCAATTTTAATTATTTTTAAAAACAATTTTTTTTCAGATGTTATTACAAAAAACATTTTGCAGGCACATAGACAACCCTATCAGTGTCCCCGTTTTAACAATATTAAATAAATAAAGGTTTTGAAGGTTTCAAAATTGGTTTTCAAGGTTCTGTTTAAGTAAAAAAAATCATGAGTAATAAAATATCATCAAATTTGAATTTTATACGGTTTTCTTAGCTTTTCTCTTATACCAAAGTAAATTGAAATTTTCATAAACAAATTTTGAGCAACCGATTTAGAAAGAAAAACGTTACAATAATTAAATTAACACACTCAATCTTCTCTGTTGCAATAATAATATATATTAATTTTCTATCAGTTAAGAAATAAAATATCTACCGTGTGCTGAATTGGAAACTGCCGCATTCTAAGAAAAATGCTATTAATATCGAAAAACAAACATCCCATCCCTAGAATTATGCCCCCCCCCCCCCAAGTGCATTGGAGTACTTTTTAAGCATCATATTCGTGATCAGCAAACCCAAAAACCCTTATACAGACAGTTTAAAATCAAAAAACAAACAAATTTGAGGTTTTTCCTAAATTCGCACCCATCCCCAGAATTATGCTGTCCCCCAAGTGCATTGGGGCACTTTTTAAACATCATATTCGTTATCAGCGACCCCAAAAACTTTCATTCAAATAGTTTAAACTAGGAAAACAAACAAATTTGAGGTAATTTTCTGAAATCACCCCATCCCCAGAATTATGCCCCGAGTGTATCGAGGCGCTTTCTAAGCATCGTATTCGTGATCAGCGACCCCAAAAACCGCCAAGTAACGAAAATGAGCTTATTTTGTCCAATACTAAGCGAGAAATAAAATATTATCTTGGGCCCGCAAAAAGCTCATCAAATAAATCCATTTTTTGGGTGCACAAATGCACTTTCGCATTATAACAAAAAAATATGTGATAACATTTTTTTCTGATTCTCTTACTAATCGAATGCGCCTTGGAACGTCTCGATACGTGTACCCGCTAAAAATTTCGAGCTTTGTTACTAATTTGGCTCGACTAATTGAAAAATGCTAGGAGACAAATTGCAAAAGAAATTTACTTGCATTTGAAGTAATGATTGTCATCAACAAGTACCTATCAAATATTAACAATTTTATTTCTGTTGTAGGTTTTGGTAATAATTTTGATTTTATTTATCGGTTCTTAGTATTGAAAAGTTTAAGAAATTTGGTAATATGGTACTGGTAAACAGAATAATAGTGTGAAGTTTATACAGCTATAAAAAAATTGTTAATAAGGCCAGATAAAAGTACTGTCAACGTATCTTAGCTGACAAGTTTTCATTTAACAATCAGTTATAACGGACAATTGAAAACTTATAAGGTCTTCTGTGTTTGCTATGACAAATAAAAGTGGGCAACCCAGTACTTCGTTTTCGGTGAAAAGTAACTCGAAGGGAAAAATACATATTGGCCAAGCAAAAGTTAATTCATTTGAGAGTATCGTCTTCTATGTTGTGAGTAGGCTTTAGAAATTGCAAAGTTTTAGATATAAAAATATTAATAAATATGAAGACAAAGTCTGATATATATATATATATATATATATATATATATATATATATATATATTTGATAATTTAGCGCAGTTAAAATAACTCGATACACAAAACAGAGCTGTGTAAACTTTATATATTGGGCAAAACGAAATGAATAACAAAGAAGCCATTAAGCAAAACAAAGAAATTGAGGAAAAACAAAACAATACAACTATGATTAAATAACTTCAAATACGGTGGGCGGCATGTTCATTGTGCACTCTCCAGACTGCGTGAAAAAAGTGCTGTTGGGAACAAATGCACGACGGATCAACTAAAACGAGACTTACCGTAAGTAATGGTTTCTGGTAGCCTGGACGGCGGACGTTGGCGTGCTCTTCCTTGGCGGCTTCAACCCGGGGATGGGTTTTTCTTGGCCACTGAGTTGGCCACTTGGTACTGAGGCACCACGGACGGGCCGGAACGTACAAAAGGCAGCGACAGCGTGCAAGCACAGCGCAATAGAGCACCTGGCTGGCGACTCCGTCGCTCACGAGGGTTCGAATTGGATTGCCGGGCGGCGCTAAAAATCCCGTTTAGTTGTGGCTAGGGTGGGTAGCGGACGATCAAGGTTACAGGTAGAGATGGGATTCGGGACAAGGGGGTTTAAAGATGAGCACCAAATAATATATATGGGGCAAAACGCGTCAACTGCCCCAGCGCTACCGCAGACCTTTTTGGTCACCTGTCTATTGGTGAAAACAGAATTAGGAAATTCCCAGCCGTTCTCGAGTTATTGCTCGAACGGACGGACGGACGGACGGACAGACGGACAGTCGGACAGTCGGACAGACGGACAGACGGACAGACGGACGAACAACATGAAGTTAGTGACTCCGCTTCGCTTGGCCACTTAATAATATACAACTAATTTTACAAAACAGACAGAGGACCACTATCTTCAGTGTGTACTACTTTCTGCAACCTTGTCGGTGACATCTATTTCCCGAATCTTCTAAAATGCCATTTTCCGTAACTGCCATTCTTTGTAACAGCAAAAACTTCTCTATATAGATGTACCCAATATTTACGTAGAAATTGCAACTGTATAATCATAAACTAGTTGCCAATAAAATATTAACGCCCTTATGCTTTACAGTACCCAAGATGTTTCTCACATTGAACTGCTATATATTAGACAAACATTATTTTTTGCATTTTAAATCATTGTTGGTCCAAATCTTGTAAACACTCATGTGCAAAATTTCAAATTAGACAAGTTATCTGTGCGATGACGTTCCAACCCTGTCTCTAAAATGTTGGATAATTATGTCAAACCTATTTGGAACCAAAATTTAGACTTTCCATTTTTTCATAGCATGATATAGTTCAACGTCTAAATTTTGATTTTTAAAAACTTCAAAATTTTCGTTCAACATCTGTCCAACTAAAGCTAAAGCTGTATATATTGTAAAACTTTTTATAACTTTCACTTGTTATATTAATAAACAAGTATTTTTATGGTAAATGTAATAAAATGTGTTGCATTTGGTAGGAAACATGTTCGTCTGAAATTTTTCTCAAAACTTACGTTAGATTTGTTAAGATGCGTTATATAAACATTCAAATGACGCACATCCACTGAGATCCAGGTTATTAGAATGTAAGTCCACTAAAACGCCCATCATTAGAACAAAGAATATTAAGGTACAAATATATATTTTTTATAATTAATTTTTTATTCCATTTATTTTTATGTTATATTATAATGTATATGTACAATGTATGTAAATACAAATATACATTTATTCAGATAAATAATTTAAATATTAAATATACATAAAAATAATAATTTTTTATTGTGAAATACTTTATAAAAATAGTTACTTTCCATTCAATAAGAATTTTAAATACGAATATTTGAGAAAGCAAAAATTTTGGCGTTTCAGTTGGTAGAATTAAAATATATGCAAAAAAGTTCATTTTTAAGTCACTAATAATACATTTTTAATAAGAGGGTTTTTAATCCAGAAGATTTGTATTAACATTAACATGTAGTAACAATTAGTTCACAAATGCTAACAGCAGTATACAAGAAAATTATTTCTACATAAATTAACGTATTTACTGTCACAGGGACTATAGGATAATTCCAGACTTAATCGATTTTCCATATTAAATGATCCCAGATAAAAACTTGTCTAGAGTAAGCTTCGACTCATTTGTCACTAATAAGTACATTGTAGTCAAATCCAATTAAACGCGAAAGCAGTTCACACTCTAACAAATTAGACTGGACTATGTCCGAGTTAAACTTGAGCAACAAATAAAAATGTCACTAGAAACTAACCATGAATGTAGAAAGCAAGAGGCCACGAAATTAATATGAGCAGCTTTAAAACGAAATAATTTTAAAAACATAATAAGAGACAGTTATAAATGTTTGTTACGTCAGCCCTCGGGATTACTTGTCTAATTCCTCAGCAACAGAACTGCTTATATCAAGCGGTAATAAAAATACATAGACCTAGTTTGCACGTATGATCTATTCAAAGCGAAAATAAATAATCTCTGTTTTCCGTTCACGTAACCTATATCCTTAAATAATTAAAAAAAAATCAAGAATATTTAGAACTCTGAAATTGCTGCATTAAATGAGTATATCTATTAACTTATAACTAGCCTAAGAGTAAAAAAAGCATTTTGAAAAGAAGTAAATTATAAAGAAGTGTATACCTTAAAATTTGTCTTATAAAAATTCAATAAAAGTCAATAAAAATATTTAATAATAACTGACGATAAAAATAAATCGAAAAGTATACGTATTAGTAGTCAATCAATATTATGTATTATGAAGTTAACTCGAGTTCTAACTACTTAAAAGTATACACTTGTAAGAGTGGCGTCCAATAAAAAAAAAGTTTTTAGGAGTTTGTAATAATTTATTATTTCTACGTGGACGCGTCAGAACTAAGAATGCCCCTTGTTCCTAATAACGCCGTCTTGATACTTCGGGACCCCGCTAAAACAATCCAAGCCCAGACGGTTCATCGCTAACGTGCGACTAACTGCCGTCGGAACCGAAAGCCTAGCCTGACTGCTAGGCCATCTGGGTTATGTGAGTCATTTGAGCTATCGGAATCATTTTATTTTTAAGCAACTAATCATATTAGAAAGCTAGAGAATCTAGACGAGAGGTCAACTACGCGTGAACCGAAAATCCACATAATTTCGTCCGATTACTTTAGGCCATTCTTATGTCAAAACGAGGCGTTTGCAGCTGTAATCAATCTAATATATCTTCCAAAAGTTTAAGCAACCGTTTCAAATGTTTACACACTTTAATTTACTGTGTTTCTGAAATTATAAGAATTATAATTATTACTTGCCCCTAATAAATTGCCCAACTTTTTCGCTCAACCAGAAATTGAAAGTTAGAACTAAAAAAGTTATCATAATATCATACGTGTAGTAAAATATTCTAACATAAAAAAATAATTAGATAATATGTCGTCTAAACAATTTATTAATTAAAATTGTAATTTTGTAAAAGAAATAATGGATCTTCTTGTCTTTTACAAAACCACAAAATTATTAATTAACTTATAAAATATAAAGCTTTATATTAAACTTATATACCTTATTTTTAAACGGACTACATAATCCTGACATCAAATTTTAAATTTTGGTAATGAGTTAGTACAAAAATTTATTGTACATATATATTGGCCAGATTACTTTTATTGAAGATAAAGATGACAATTGATAACAGAAATATTATGCTTATTGACATCAAACTACCGCAAACTTTGCTTGACTAGAAAGCTTACAGTAGAAAAACTTTGCAAAGTAGGAAGTATGTATTGTTCAATCAAAAGAAGTCAATAATCAAATAATTGAAAAATGCTGTGGTTGGTATCTAATTTTTGCACATTGTACTATTTTGTAGTTTTGGAGTTTTTTGCTATAGCATTAGAATTTTGTTGTTTTGATCATAATACATAAACTTTATTATTTTAAAATAAAGAATTAGGAAAAATTTTTATATTTGTATAAATTGAGTACTAAATTTAGTATATACCAATAATATGAATCTTTAAGCGTTTTTTGCATAACAAAAAATTTTATTATAGGTGCGAGAAACGCACATGTGTACCATTAAAAAATTGATTTATTACAATAGTCTTAATTTGAATGTAAAAAAATCACAACTTTTATGCACAGCAAAAATTGTTTTTATTCAGTTAAACAATATTATTTCCGCCGGTTAGGTGAAAGAGGCTGCAATGGATAGTAGCTTCACAAACCTAACGCCTGTCCGAAGCCAGGAAAAAGGAGGGCGAGGAGTAACAACCTCGTAAAGAAACCTGGGTTTAGCTGGCTCGGTTGACAGCACCCATCAAGAACCCCAAACCAGAGTTACGGTAACAGGTGATAAGACAAAAGCACGAAAGAAAACGCCACCACAGTATTAGCTCCAAAAGTGTAAACATCATGCAAAAGGAAACAGAAAGTTACTGCATAAACACATCCATTCCCAAGGAGAAAGCAGTTCAAAACATGAAATATATTTTTCTATTAAATACAAATGTTAAAACAAAACAGTCTTTCAATCGGATTTCCGGGATTGTTAACATAAAAGATAAAACGAAGAAATATTTATATCAAAAGAATAGTCTAATGAAACGCCCGGAATCCACTAAAATCCGGAAAATTAGAAAATGCTAAAATAGAAACAAAAAAATTAATATAAATGTTATGGACATTTGTGAAATGAGATAGCCACAAGAAGACAACTTCTGGGTTGAGAACATAAGAATAATACACACAAATGCAACACCCTTCGGAAACAGAATGATAATTATAAGTAACACAATGAGAGGATATTAACAGTAACACTACAAACAAAACCAGTAAATAAAACCATAATAGTAGTGTACATGCCAACAACTGACCACGAAGATGAAGGAGAAATAGCATATGGGACATTAAACAAAACGGTGAATAAAATAAATAAAAGGAAGCTAAAATGTCTTCCTACGAGGAGATTGGAATGCTATTGCAGGTGATCAAGAAGAATAGAGCATAGTAAAAAAGTACGGCCTGAAAAAAAGAAACAAGAGAGATTTATCGAATTTTGTACTCACTGTCAGCACAAACTGACAAATGGTAACACTTTATTTCAATACCACCTGCAAAGACGGTATACATAGAGTATGGCGGGTGATATAGGATGATACGAAAATAACTAGAACCAAATCGAAGATAGCAGAAACTGTTCTAGTCCGGACATTGATAGTGACTATAATAAGATCATGATGAAAAAAGGTTAAGAAAAGAGGAACAAAAATATGGAACACCGCAAGACAACCAAACAACACTAAAAAAGTTCAAACAAAGATAGATGAAAGTAATATAAAAATAATAGAAAATACAAATGAAACCTTGGAAAACATAAAGAACAGCATAATGAAAGTAATGAACGAAATGATAGAACAAGTAAAGCAAAACCCGCGAAACCATGTATTACACAAAGGTAACTGAATTAATAGAGAAAGAAGGAAATCCAAAATAACAACACTGAAGAAGAATAAAACAAGTGCAGACAACTAAGAAATAAAACAAAACAAGCAAACAAGAAAATCAAAAGATAAATACATGGAAAACATCTGCAACAAGAAATAAATAAAGAAAAACAATAAAAAATGCATATAATAAAATAAAGGAGTTATTTAATGAGAAGAAGAAAACAAGTCATAGCATACATAAAGACGACAGAACTATTGTAACAGATGACAGAGCGATAGCAAACAGATGGAAACGATATATTGAAAACATATATAATGATGACAATACACAGAAAATACATAAAGAAAATGAAGAAAAAATTAATAATTATATGAAATGACCATCAATACTAAGAAAAGAATTCGAAAAAGCACTAAAAATTCTCACAAGAAAAAAAATTGACAAAATTCTAGCAAAAGTAATAAAAAGCTTTACTCAAAAGTAAAATCTGCCTTATAAATTAACAAACAATATATAACACAGGACACATGCCAGATGACTTTGCTAAATTGTGATAATAACAATTCCCAAAAAATCGGTAGTCGAAGGTATGAAAAACTCAGGACAATAAGTTTAGTAACACATGTCTCGAACATAATCACTAAGATAATACGCACAAGAGTAGAAAGAAAGGTTGAGAAAAACCTAGCTGAGGACCAATTTGGTTTCCGAAAGAGAACAAACACAAAAGAAGCAATATTAGCATTAAGAATGATTATAGAAAAAACACTAGAAAACAAAAAAATGTATGCAGCTTTTATTGACGATTAAAAAGCGTTTGAGAATGTCAAATGGGACACAATGCTTACAATACTAAAAAACATAAAGGTGCATCGTATGATTGGTTCTCGAATTATACGGCCTTTAGTCGGAGTTTAGAAACTCTTGACGTTTCGTCCACAACTGCGGCGGACATCTTCAGAAAAAAATAATAGAAACAAGGAGGGAATATTTAAAAGTTTACCAAATGACAGAGAAGAGGAGGAACAAGTGGAGGATTACCAGCAAGAAAAGGGAGAAGTACAAAAGAACCAATTAGTAAAGAAATAGATAGTATAATAAAATTAAAAAAACAATAAATTCTTAGGAGAAAGCAACATAATATCAGAAATGATTATATCGGAAGGAGAACAATTAAAAAACAAAATTATTGGGATAATAAAACAAATATGGATAAAAGAAAATGCCAATGGAATGCGCAAATGTCCTTATGTAGCCATTATACACTGTTTAAGGAGATCCATTGCTATATAGAAACTGTAGGGGCATTGCGCTGTTAGACGTAATAAAATTTTAGGAAAATTCATAAGAAAAGGCTAAATATATACAACAAAAATGTATTGGGGAAGTATCAAGTAAGTTTTAGAAAAATCAGAAGCACAACGAATCCAATATTTGTATTTAAGGAACTGCAAGTTACTAACTACAAATATAAAATATAACTGCACATATTATTTTCCTATCATATCATTAATAGAAGAGATCTGTATGGGGGAATGCGCCAATTAAAAAATACCAAGACAAAACAAAGTACATATATGGTGATAGATTAAACGCAGAGAATGCCAGAAGAAGAGGATAATTTGAGTTTAATCACAAATAGCAAAGAATTCAAAGAAATTTTTATAATTATGTGTAACTGTTGAAGAACATGTTTGAAAACACTCGAAGTGAAAGTATGATTCCAAAAAGACAAAATAGATAATTTATATTACAATCATAAGGCCTACAGCCACTTACGCACGTGAAACGTGTATACTAAACAAAGAGGAAGAAGAAAAGGTGAGAGAAAAAAAAAGATGTTAAGGGTTATCTATCTCAAAATTAGTCTTAAGCAGAAGACCAATAGGGAAAAGAAGAAAGATTGGCCCGAGGAAAAGATAGAACAAGGTAAATGCAAATTTCAAAACGATGAAGGTTGAGAAACAGAAGGGCCGAGCTGCAAAGAAAGAAAAATAGAAAAAGACAGTACATATAATAGTTATAAAAAATGGTAAAAAGCAGGACATAAGCTAGGCCAATTAAATGTAAAATGTAAAATTTAGAGTAAATTAAAATGTACATAATGTAATGTATGCCTTAAGCCTTCACTCTGTAGACCAAAAAAAAATAAACAAAAATGTTGAAAACACCTAAAGCTTTTTATTGATCATAGTTTATAGTAATTATGTCTTTAATCGTATTAAATAACAGCAGGCTTAAGAGTAAATTAATCTTTTTGGATTTATTCTTAAAAAATACGGTAAAATTTACTAAATAAAATATTTATAATTCGTAAATTAAAGTAGCATTTAATACCTCTGGAAACGGAAATCTAATGCTAATAATTTGGTACATTTTCCTAATACTGATTAACATTAATTTGTACTTATGGAGTTTCATCCAAATCAAGAGTTTTGGCAGAACCGTGACAAATTTATTAAACGAGGCAGCTAATTCAGGTGTACTTCTGCATGTTCTGTACCAAAAGTAAGCTTAATCGAGGTAAATTTGATTATGCTCATATAACGGTTTGCTAAATTAATTTCTGTCGTTGAAATATTTAGTGGTCCTTGATAATCCTTGATAATCAGGCAAAAGCAATTAAGCGTTATTTGGGATTTTAATGAAAAAGGCTTCTGTCGAGCAACTCGGCCTTTGAAACAAGATTGAAATTAAGCTGCACTACTATATGACGGTAGAAGGTAATTCTAATGCAATTAGGGCAAAAACGAAAGAATATGCAAGTAGTAGTTGATTAAAATCTGCAGTGCTTTATTAAATTAGTACTCATGGTGCTTCGGTGATTAAAGGGAATATTTTATAGTAATAAGCAATTAAATATTATTTAAAATAGATTGTTACAGAACACCTTGATCGGTTATTTTCTTAAATATTATATAAATATAAAATTGCAAAATATACATTTTATGCTCATAAAATTTTAAATAATAATAACAACGAAAAGATTTTATTATCCCCTGTTAATTTAGATTGGGGTTACGTTGTTATAGTTTAATATCTATAACTTTATTTGTTGATATTTTAATGCAAATATGTAATACGGAGGTAAGGTTTCTGTAATAAATAATTGAAATTTAATTGGTAATTTAAAATGAGAGAAAATGTACCTAAATATAATGTGCAAAATAAAATTTTTATCACAAAATTTTATTTGCATATCTAGGGTAAATCGCTTTTATACCTATTCTGATATATGAAAGTAAAAGCTAGGTACTACCAAAGCAAATGGAAAGCAAAATTTAGGCTATGGAAATAAGATACCTACGTAAAGGAATTATAGGAAGAGGCAGGATTAGAAATGACTTAATGAGAAAGAAACTAGAAGTAGAAACAATCATAAAAAGTATCAACCGCTAAAAACTACAATGGTTTGGTCACATAACACGGATGGGGAAAGGAAAAGCAACAAAAAGAAAATGGGAGTCCAGATCTCAATATAAAAAAGGAAGAGGAAAACCAAGGAAAACATGGGACAAAGAAGTTATGGAGAACTTTAGACTTTAGATTTTCGACGTCCCGTGGGCGAAAGGAACAATACAAAGTACCAGAAGCCGACTGTGAAACATGGAGGTGGGTCTGTAATGGTATGGGGTTGTTTCAGTGCAAAGGAATTGTTCCACTTGTTCGGATCCACGGTACCATAAACCGCCTCGGTTATTGTTGGAAGACTATATGCTTCCATACGCACGTAAAAACATGTCTCGCGGCTGGGTATTTCAACACGACAACGACCCGAAGCACAAGTCGGCCCATATGACAGAAATCCCGGCTAAGAATAAAGTGCGCGTTTTGCCATAGCCTTCTTAGTTCCCAGACTTAAATCCGATTGAGCATCTTTGGGATCAGTTAGGACGTCGTTTAAAAGGAAAACGGGCCCGAAATTCCGACGACCGATTCTAGCAACTTCCACAGGAACGGCAGAAGATTGCACCAAATGTGATTGACCGATTGATGGCTTCCATGCCCAAACGTTGTGTGGAGACTATCAAAAACAATGGCTATGCTACCAAATGTTAGTCTGTTGTTAGATTTTTGTGGTTTGTCCCGGTTTATTGGTTATTTTTTTAAGTTGATGGTATAAAATTCAATTACTTTTGTCTCGGTCAAAATCGTCCACCTGGCACTTGCTATGGAACTTGGCGCCTAGTGTTCTTGTGTGGAATTGTTGCCTAGAGGGGCCTTGCTATTAGCAACTTGGTACCAGTTGCGGGTGATTTTTGATTGGAAAGCTAGAGCGGTTTTTCGGATTAACAGTAAAATAGCTAAGAGTCATTACCACGAATCTTAAAAAGTTTACAAAATACCTTTTGGTAACTTCTCGTTACCCAGCACCATCATTTACATATCACATCCAAACCAACAAACTTTTCCTTGGTTTAGTGCATCTTCCACAAAACGACATTCCTGCCAAATTTTTACTTCAAATCTTATAAGTAGAAATGTAGGGGACACAAAAGATCATTCTGCTCCAAAGACTCATAGCTTTCTTTAGGGTATAGGTATATTTTTGATTTGGATTTTTTTTAGAGAAGATTTTGCACACACTGTTAATGAGTAAAAGTCAGGTTGCTTCAAATTAGTAAAAAAATTGTTACAAATTTTTTAATTATAAACTTCATAGTTGTTGTCAGATTTATGGATCAGTTAGAGGGAAGGGAAAATATTACTCTCAATATAAGATACGTCCGAAAGTATAAGGGTCGGCGACCAAGCCTTTCAGTCTTACGATTGGTGCGAGATTTCAGGTAAATGATCCTTGGAAAAAAAAGCTTTTAACACTGTATTTAGACAATTGCGTTCAAATTAAAATAGTTCAACCAAAGAAATTAAGGTCACCTTGTCCTCTCGTTTAAGAGAAAACCGAATTATATCGAAAATTGTTTATGCAACTAGAAATAATGTTACAATAATAGGTAAAGGAGTTCTAGAATGAATTAATGAACACTTTTTAGTATACTACTAAAGGCACGTTAAAATAGTTAGTTTTAGTAATTTATAATGTACATTTTGTTAGTACATATAGAAATTCCGCATCATGACTTTAAAAATGAATATTGCTGCAAAAGAAAATGAACGGATATTTTGTCTTTACTTACGAATCTTTAAAAACACTTTTCTTAACGCTAACTATGGTTTCCTAAAAAGCCATTATTTATACTTTAGATTACGAAACAACAAATTGTTTTGTATTTTTATTCTAGTACACATAAATGTAATACTATATTTTATGCTGAAAGAGCATTTTATAAAATTATGAAGTTAGTTGTGGTTGTGTATTTTTGGAATTAACTTCAGAATCATGACAAATTGAATTGTGCAACCTTCTATGCCATTAAATAACAGAATTTTAAACGTTCGATATAATATGAAACTTTTCAGAGCAAGAATGGTATTCAATCCTAGAGTGCCATCAACGAGTTGACGGCACGAGCGATAGACTTGATAATCTAATTTAAATTTAATAATTTTATTATTTATCGTACATATTATAAGGTAGTGTGTTAGCTGGAAATAAAACCTTGTATATAATAATACTCTGTTATAGTTGACCTGAAAAGGAAAATCTTGCATAGTAAATGACGACAAAATACTAGTATATAATCAAAACACACTAATCAGCAAATCTTTAAAGATGTATCTACACCCGTTAATTTACCTCGTGGTAATAATAGACTCGTGCTATATTTTTCAAAATCCGTAAATGGTAGCTATGACAAGAATTTTTTTTATAATGGTTTGATGTTTCTTCTTCCAAAGTATTCAAAAAAATTAAAAAATTAAAATTATTTTTGCAACTGCAGCATTGGCGTTCAACACCATGACAATTCGTTAACACATTTGGTGCTGCTGCCGTTTTATAATTTTTCTCTTCTATTATATATATGAAGTTGTTTGTCTTTGTACCTCTCAAGGCAAAATACCTTGGACATTATATATGCCTTATATTTTATGCTTTTTTAGATTAAATAATAACATAATAAATTTAAATGTAAACTATAACTTATATGTGTTCACTTGATTTGTCTTAAAAATATTCAACCTTTAGTGCCCTAGAATCTCATACACTTACTTTAAAGTATTTCAAAAATTTTGCAAAATTCTGTATTGGAACCGCCTCGTCGTATGGTTCGAATCTCGTTTACGATCTAAAGTATCTTTCACATTACATTTAAGCTAGATTTGCGGCTCTAATTGCTCAGTTATTGAAAATTCAACAATCATACACTACATGTGTTACTCTAATTAACAACTAAATTGGTAGTCGAGGCAAATTAGTAATAAAGCTCAAAATTTTTAGGGAATACACGTATCAAGAAATTCAAAGGCGCATTCAATTCGTAAGAACCTCAGAAAAAAATGTTACCACATATTTTTTTGTTATAATGCAAAAGTGCATTTGTACACGCAAAAATGCATTTATTTGATGAGCTTTTTGCAGACCCTAAAGAATATTTTATTTCTCGCTTAATATTGGCCAAAATAATCTCATTCTCCTTACTCGGAGATTTTTTGAGTCGCCGATTACGCAGATGATGCTTATAAAATGCCCAAATGCACTAGGGGGCATAATTCTGGGGATGGGAGTGATTTTAGAGAATTACTTCAAATTTGTTTGTTTTCCGAGTTTAAACTATTTGAATGAAAGTTTTTGGGGTCACTGATAACGAATATGATGTTTAAAAACTGCCCCAATGCACTTGAGGGGGAGCATAATTCTAGGGATGAGGGCGAATTTAGGAAAAACCTCAAATTTGTTTGTTTTTCGAGTTTAAACTGTCTGAATAAGTGTTTTTGGAGTCACTGATAACGAATATGATATTTAAAAAGTACCTCAATGAACTTGTGGGGGAGTATCCCCAGAATTATGCCCCCTAGTGCATTGGGCCACTTTATAAGCATCATCTTCGTAATCAGCGACCTCAGAAACCTCCGAGTAAGGAGAATGTGCTTATTTTGGCCATTTATTTGAGAAATAAAATATTCTTTTGAGCCTGCAAAAAGCTCATCAAATATATGCATTTTTCGCGTTGCAGAAATGCACTTTTGCATTATAACAAAAAAATATGTGGTAACATTTTTCTGAGGCTTTTACGAATCGAATGCGCCTTGGAACGTCTCGATACGTGTACCCACTAAAAATTTTTTTTTCTTACTAATTTGACTCGACTATGGCCAATAAAGTTACACGTGCATATTACAGTAATCGTCATTTACGTTACTTCGCAACTGCTCAAACTGTTTTTATTAAATTAATATTCGCTGAATATTTTCCGAGACGTCTCGTATGAAATTCATTATCATATCCTTATTCTTTCAAAAAGCAAGAAAAGTCGTAAATTTATAATTTATTTATTAAATAATAAAAGTACCACTCTTGGTTTAAACTAAATAAAATATAATAATTTAATGGATAAGAAATATCACTGTTAGTTTATCACTTTTATTATATTAAATAATAACACATTACTGTTCCAAAGTCGACCTAGTCACTACTTAACGGAAATTTCGTTTCATGTGCAATAACATTTTCAATTTATTCCAAATCAGTTTCATGACAAGCACAACAAACACGGACACGCCGAATGTGTCACAAGAGAAAAGCATGTCCGTACCCTCGGGTACTGTTACCGAAATCGCTTGAATTTTAATTTTTGTTGGATTCCACTCTTTATTGTTTTATTGATATATGTAAATGAAGAACTACCCGGTTCTAGTCTATTTCGAATGTACATATCTTAAAAATACATTTTGTACAGAAACAACTGTAATTACGTTTTAAAAAATAGTTTATTTATTATTTATTTTATTTTACTATTAAAAGTTTTTAATGACCATTTTAAGTTAAAATAAGTGTATGTTTTGGTTTGGCTTTTCAGTTTATATAAAATAATAAAAATAAAATCCATTTACGAAGTAAATTCATATTTCTTAGTCTTGACAGTTTGTATCAATTTCTTAATATCTCATTTTTTAATACCATCACTACATCTATAATTATGTATTTTTATAATGTCGTCCAAAATAGTTCATTTACATAACAATCCATCAAACTTGGTTAATTCCGTGTCACAAATACCATAAACTTACTTCTGTAATTAGTCGAAATTAAAGTACTAAATGCATAATAAAATAAATAGATCAGAATTTATTAGTAAATTTCCATTTGTATGTTTTAGCATCATAATAATATTTAAAGTAATAGTTTACCTTATAAACCAACTTAACATCGTCAAAAAATAAAAAAAATTAATTGTGATTTAATTATTTTGGATAATTGAAAATTAATACAATAGATAGTGTTTCTTATGTATTATGTTTAATATACTTACTGTAATACATATGTCACAATTCAAATCGACACTATAATATTTTTCTTTTACTTAGCTAAATTATATATATAAAAAATTATGAGTGCTGCTTCTGCTGTCACACAGGTCAAAGTTCAACTCTAACTATACTATTGCTGTCAATGATGTAGTGATTTGAGGCAAGGGCTAATAAAATAAACAAATGAGTCATTAATACTAAAAAAAATTATTCTGCCTATAAAGACACATCATATATAATCCGAAATTTGTTGATTACGCACCATGAGGTAAACCGAGAAGATTGCGGCTTCTAAGCATTTTAGGTAGAGATATCTCAAGGGGATTCCCCTCGTTTATGAAAATAAAAATAAATAAGACAAATCGTCAAATAAATAATCTTAAATAACTCACAATAATTGTAACTTATTTTGCTCAAATATCATTTTTAAGAAAATTATAGCTTCTGTCAACTATATAAATTTATTTTATTCTAAAAAGAATAATAAACAAAATTTAGTTGCATAAAAGAATTAAATTTTAGAATATGCTCAAGAAGGTTTTTACTTCGAAGGATTTACATACAGGGTCATTGAGATAAACTCTGAATTTTTTTAGGTTGTATTACGGGAAATCCTATTATGCGTAAGCGCAATCCTTTATTAGGTAACACAACAAGTTAAGTTGACATAACCAAAAACCTACTATGTCGATAAAATGAGCCAATACGACCACAGATCTGTTATGCTCAAATCTCTTTGCTTTATAAAATCGCCGACATAAATTAATGCGTGGATTGGCTACAAAGTTTGCGATGTAGACAAGAAGTACAGGGAACCTGACCACTAAGCGGATGTAACGGTTAACAGAACAACTTGCTGCAAGTGATTTGATCGCAGAAAAGATGATAAATTTTTCCACAAATGAAACGAAATATAAAGAACCTGGCAAAAGAAATGGGAGGAGACAAGGTCGAAGATTATTCTAGCAGTACCCTAGGACTTGCACTACAATTATTTTCCCCTAAAAAACAGCCAAGGACAGGAAACTAAAGACCCAAGCTGAACGACATGAAACACAAAATTCCCTTCGGATAAAAAATTGTCAAAATCTTTGCCTCTAAAGTGCTTAATGTCATGTATACCAAATTTCCCGTCTTTGTGATGGTGTTAGGACTTGTGAGCTGTAAAGATGTCATGGAGCTCTACTTGTTTGAAGAAGTCCTGAAGGTCACCGCCAACTTTTAGGTACTATCAGAGCCTGTTCAGGACCTATATGTGCAGTTGATAATCTTTTTTGTCCTGTCTCATCAGCTTTCTCGTTGCCTGCAATTCCGCAGTGCCCTGGTACCCACAACGGAATTAACTTGTTATAGTCCTGCCAGACCATTAAGTTCTTAGCGGCAATATGTTAAATTGTCTATTTTGATAAACTCTCACATTATTTTAATTCACCCATTGCAATATAGTAAATATCTACGATTGAAAATTATATGTATTTTCCTAGTGAAAACCTTAACTGCAAGTTTTCCTTTTCACGGTACATGACTGCATTCACTTTGATCTATAATATTAACTATATATATATATATATATATATATATATATATATATATATATATATATATATATATAATAATTATTCTCATATTCAGTATGTCTATAACCACATATAAATTTTTAAATGTCCCACTTCCTCACAATATTTGCTGATAGATACTTTGCGCAGTCTATTATAAAATACTCCTGCCTCTCCAATGATTCAAAATGAAGATAAAAGAGGTCTAGCAGTGTCTTCATTGCCGCTGTTGCTGTTATTTTTAGAACACCCATTATTACCATATATTTTTGCCACTGTAATGTATATCCAATACATTTCTTTTGCTTTTATATCCCCTAGCTAATACTAGTGTCACCTATTCACTTATTCTTTTGATTTTTTGAATGTGTTGATTCTATTTGTTTTGAGTTTAAACCCCTCCAGGTCCTTTATCACATCTGATAAATTTATTTCTAGATCTCGGGGCCTTAGCGGTTACTTTAGCTTTTTCCTTCTTGTGAATGTCACTATGGTAGATTTTAATTGATTTTATATTATATTTAGTGCCTCTGCATTGGTCCAATTTGTAACTAGATTTAAAGCTTTTTGCATACCCTCCCTAAGTATATGTATACAATAAGCTATACAGTTCCGGAGAAACTTCTTGGTTCTGTTGATCCATTTGCCGTGGTGGATAAGACCACATTTTCTGTTTGTGTTCTTTCTTTTCCTACAGGACCTGGTGTGTTTTAGCTTAATTTACTATCTTCTTCCATTCTTTTCTATCTTTAGTCAGACTTTTCCAGTTATGTATCTTTATTAATCTTATATCCCTTTCAATTTGCTCTTTCCATCTTACCTTTGGTCTTCTCGATCTTCCTTCTCCTGGGCTCCGTTCTGTTAATATCCTTACCGGTTTTTCATTGTTCTTTCTATATACATGACCATACTATAGTATTCTTTGTGATTTGATCATCCTAATTATATTTTCTTCTTTTAGCAGTGCATCTATTTCATAATTCATCTTGTCTTATTTTATCTTCTTCTGTCTTTTTCGGACCCATTGTTATTTTTACAATTTTTATTTCGAATATTTTAAGTTGTTCTTCTTCTTTCTGCGTTATGTTTGCCGTTTTCGTTTTCTAAGTATATTATTATATATCTTCCCTAGAAATATCCCAATGTTCTATATTAGTTTCATTCGAATATTTTTTAGTAGTTTGTCTATTACAAGATTCCACAACAGAGGAGACAGGACCCCTCCTTGTGGATATTATTTTGCACCCTGAGTCATCATTGTTTTATCTAAAACCATATATATATATATATATATATATATATATATATATATATATATATATATATATATATATATATATATAATTCAATCGCTGACATTTTTACGGCCCAGCTCGACTCAGGCTACAATAAATGAGTACCTGGAGGTCAAACTCTGGGGTAATAATATATATATTGCTACAAAAGCAAAATTTGTGAAATATATTTCTATTTTAAAATAAATATTCATGTTTTTAAATGATAATATAATTTATTTAAACATGGACGGTACAATTCAAACAATTACAATCTATTTAACATAGATCTTGTGCATTAATGATAATCTGTGTCAATTAGTTAACGACATATTTACATGGTAACGCTTTAATTGCATAACAGTATAAAACTTTATTAATTATGAAGCATAAATTTAAATTCATAAATAAATTGTAATAACTGTCAATTAATTTTTTATTTCTATTTTACCTTTAAAACAAATGGGTAGATATAAAACAAATTATAATTAAATTTCTGGGCAAAACAGCAAATTACTAACTTTGAACTGTAAACGCATCGAATTGGGAAAGCATCAAAGGAAAAGTAATAAATATTTCAACGCTAACAAACGCAACTACTCCAATTTCTGTGCAAAATTGCGAGGAGGGTAGCACCCCCTGTGACAAGCGAGCATCTCTTGATACAACCCTCGTCAACGGCTCCCAATATAAAATAAACTTAGTTGACACTTATTCCCCACGCGTCATTTCTCCGCTTTATTTCTTCCACTCTCTTGACAACGAATCGCCTTTCAGTCAGTGTCATCATTATTTTTCTGTCGGCTGCTTATTGTTTTGGCTGATAAGCCATAGCGGCTGTCGCGATATACTATCGATATAGTATACAATCGGTATACAATCGAGATATTTTGTAATTTTAGAGTTTCCCTTTCATGCGATTAAGCGTAATAATATAGTTTAACAAAACAAACTTTTTGTTATAAGACACTTAGTTTTGACCTTTGACATATATACCAATTGCATATTTCAAATGTTATGTACTTTTAGTGCAAGATTTTTATTTCTGAAACTACAGATAGTATCGCTTAATTATTGGTGTTAATCATATAAAATTAAAAAAAATTGCTTAAATTTCCTGCATTAATAAGCGTTTCAGATAAATTAATTTTTTTTTAAATCGCAATTCTAATTACGTTTACTATTGCCTTATCAAAATTCATTAAACTGTTATTCAATATTCTTTATTGTATAAACATTTAGGATATACTAGTTTAAGCAATTTTCACTAAAATTAAGGAACTCGCTCTAATTATGTAGCTTTTAATTTAATTATTTAAATTTTTAATGTCTTATATGATCAAAACCGTCATTAATTTTATAACTTAATGGTTGGTGTTAGCTGTCAATCTTTGTCATCCCGTAATTCCATATTGGTTTAATATTCGCTTACACGCTACGATGTTCAGTAGTCACTTAATGGAAATGGCAATTTGAATTTAGACTATCTCAAGATAGTTCTTTATATACATATTGTATTAGGACCACAATAGCGCCAGATTAATGTTTAGACGATTGGATTAATGAAATTTAAACACAAATTTTACTATATGCAAGTGCAATAAGTAGTACTATTTTAAAATTAATGCCGTTTTTGTAACGAGATTTAAAGCAGATTCGTGTGCCACTACACCTAAAAATGAATGTTAAGCAACAGCATGTTATCTGCTAAAGTTTCTTAATTACCCAATCGAAGAAAATACAAACTTAGCATTATATTAAGTTTACTTAAACTTGCCAAAAAATATGGTTGAAATAGGAATTATAACAATTAAATAGCATTTAAAAGCCCGCACTGTTGCATGGCAGAGTACGAATCGTGGTAGCGTGAAATCATTTGAAAAAACAACATCCACAGATAGAGAAAAATTAGAGATGGACTGGAACAATGACATATTTACCGATATTCATTCTTAAAAAAAAGGTTAAAATATATGATAAATGTTTGCTATGGTCTGCCCAAAAGTAATATAGAGTATATAATGAAGGATAGCCGTTACAAATACATTACAGCCGACGGTCTATGACTTGAAAATTTAAAAAAATCGAATCAGCAGATTAATCACAATGTTACGACACTAATTCAACTAAAAATATCTGTTTCTACATCAAAGACTAAGTGATAAAAGCAATTAACTATCAAAAAGTTATCCCAACATATACAGTTATCAAAGCGCACGGGAGTTCGACAGAACAAGTTCCGGCCTAACGCATGCAGTGTGTGTATTACACAAACCCATTCGCACCAATTTGAACCTCCTCATAACTTTGCTTTTCTTTATAATATAATTATGAAATTTGAAACATAGTTTAAGGATCATCATACGATATTAGTTGGAAATATTACATGCAAATTTCATGCGTGACAAAGATACAGGGTGTTAAAAGTTGCAAATTTTACCACTCACTGACTCACTCACTCATTAAAATTACGAGGTACTTCCCGTGGGGTCAGAGACTTAACATTTAGCATGATGACAGATCTTAGTATATAAAGAAGAAAATTAAAAAAAATTATTACCCCAAAGCCTCAAAATCAGGGCCGTTTCAATTCTATGGTAATGACCAAGTCAGTATTTAGTTCTTGCTTATTTTTAAATGAACTCGAGCAAACAGCCACTTAATTAAACTTTTGTCTGAACTTACATATTTGATTTTTTTACAAATATTTGAAAATATTGGCGATTTTTAATTTATTTTTATTAGATTTAAATTTTTATGATTTATTATAATTAGAATTGTATCTTTCTACACACACTTTTTTAGCTTTTTAACTTGTATATATCTTAGTTATGCTGCACAAAATCCAAGACACCTACATAGAAATATTTCACACTCCGAGGACAATCCCCATGCTTAATAAATTTTCTCCATCATTGCAAATGCTAATCTTCTAGTTACATACGAGTACACGATTTTGATCAAACTTAAAACTTTGAAAAAATGTTGTTAAAAATAAGACAAAGTTCCTATCAAAAAACTTTTATCATATAAAATTTGTAAGATCTAAACCAATTAAAGATAAGCCGTTTGTACGTAAGGACGAATATAAAGTCCAACTGAACGCCAGATGGCTTTTTCTTGTAACCTAAGCTGGCTTCCCGTTTTTCGTGTATCTACCCCGCCGTATTTATTATTCAGCTCAAATTTCAACATCACTCTTGCACTTCTTTATTCTAACAATGATTTTCTATCCTGTAACTTGGTTATTTTATTTTTTTTTCATGTCATTATGTAACTATATCAAGTAAAAAATAACGCATTAAGCCACTAAACTAGAGGAGCTAAAGTTAACAGAATACCGATCAATAATATAAGATATGAGGATGACGCAACATTAACAGCTACCAGCTTAATAAAGTAGTTTTTTTATTAGAAGTTTTCCAAGCTCAACAATTAATTGTTATGCATGGTAGAGATCATAATTTGTTGTATCCACTAATTAACCGCAAATCTTCCTTAAAAAATTGCTATATAAAAGCCTGCTACGATCTTTTAATATGGATCACCGATATTGTGTAATATATCTCAAACCAACATACGAAAGCTACAGAAGTTACAAAATAAAGTGTTGTGAATCGCAGTCAATGCGCTCTGATATTTTCGAAATACACAACTGCATTATAAATTAGTAATTATGTCCATTAAGGACCACGTTAAAAAAAGTGCAAAAAGGGTTATAACTAACTCAAGTATGTGTAGTGGTCAACTATCTCAGGACTTTATATTAGCTGATTGCGGAAACTGTTATTGAAAAATTCACCGAGACAGCTAAAAGTCTCCTTATTTAGTCACAGTTAACCACATTATGTAACATCAATGCTATAACAAAAATATTTGTTGATCGGGCAATAAATGTAATATTAAAAAAAGAGATCGTAATTCGGTTAGATAAATGTCTTGGGGAAGTTTTCGTTTTAACCTCGGTTGGATTCCTCTTCGACCTAGTTCATAAAAAGTTGCAGCCGCATTTGTATTGAGATTTAAGTGGAAGTTGTTGGTCAATTTCTTGATGTGTTTGAAAATGGTTCCTATACCAAGTTTATAATGTAGTTCTTTATTAGTAATGTGCCAGAACGCGTTAACTGCTAATCTCAGTACTTTGCTTTGTAGCACCTGAACTCCATTCAAGTTTGCTTGTGATGTGTTCTCTCAAATTATCTAATCATATAATTGTCTTATCTCCCTAAACTTATAATTCTATCTCCCCCTAGACGCTTCAACCGATTTCCTTGAAACTTGCACACCACATTCACAACTATATTTGCTAATTCCGGGCAAAAAAACAGCCTTCTAACTTTAACCGCTTGAAGTTTGAATTATTTAAATATTTTGATTATTGTCGCAGAAACATGTGGAATGTTCTACACGACTATCTGGCGTCTAGATCAGGTTTCGTCGACGAAGCCTGCGGGGTCCCAACTGTTTTAGAATAAAAACAAACATTCTGTTACTGTTGCCAACGTTAATCTAGAGAAAAATTAAAAATTACTGCAAATGAACGTAAAACGTAAAATTACGGGGGTGCATTATGAACGAGCGCATAAGCTTTGCATTAATTCAACTTTACGTATTACGTATTTCCTATGGGCGGCTTATGCTTACGTCCACCATGAATGGGCGTTAAATTGTTCCATGTTTCTGATCCAGAGAAAAGGCCGGTCTAATTAAAAATTTATACGTTCGCACCTTGCAAAAATTTGAGGGAAGGCGGGTGAAAAATTGTCAGTCTAGGACGCCAAAAATATCTTTTGGCGGGCAACTCCTAGTACATCTATATAAGACTAGTTGCTGAATCAGGAATTTGAAAAGTAATATGACACATTCAGCTTGCAGATACGATTTTTTATTGATAAGCAGATAGAATTGTACTAATCTAGTGTGACTCTCATTAAGACGAGTGCCGAGGTATATCACTAGGTCATCAAAATCATTCCAGATTATAACATGATTGCTAATGTGCAGTGACGGTGGGTTATTAATTCGTCTTAGAATAAAGATCTTTGCAGCGGATGATTGACAAGTTCCAATATCTGAACCATCTTGCTATCTTATTCGTTGCATTCTGAAGTTCAGCTACTGCCTCTTGTAGTTTTTCATTTTTAGTCAACAGTACTGTATCATCAGCATTAGAGATGGACATCTCTGGGATCAGATCCAGATCGCTCACTCACCAAAAGGAGCTAGCTCTTTTTTATAACTCATAACTCATTTTTCTGCTACATTCATGCCTACTAGCTATATCAGTTAAAGTATTACTGCTACCATTATAAGACCAATTGTAGTGAACTGTTTAATTCAATAACGTTTTATTTAAATGAAAGAAAAAAAATAAAACAATAAAGGAAAAATCAAATACTTAACAACCTCCGTTATCTAAATGGGACGATATATTTGCAAGAAAAATTACTTTATAATCCATTAAGTTATATTCTGTACCTACCGTTAAGACTGCTTTTCAAACAAACTTCGATTTAGAGGCCCTAGACTCTTAAATCTTAATGCGCCTCGTCATTGAAATTATTGTGCCCTTTCAAAGATTCTGTAGAGGGTAAAAGGATCTCAGGTATGGTTCTTTGTCCCAGATAAGAGTAACGAAAAAAAGTCCTAAATACAAATATTTCTTTGGCATTATGTTTTAGTATTAGATGAATTTTTGTCGGTAATGGTCGTTTGAAATAAAATACGACCTGAATATAAAATTATATTGTCATTAAAAATAGTATATCAGATTATTAATTTAAAAAATACAGAAATTGTTTGTACGTACAATTAAATTATTTACATTAAAAAATTACAATGAACCTAAATTTTAGGTTAAAAATAGAATTTTCGAAACTTTGTTCCTTGTAAGCCGGTTTCTTTCTTCACAGCAAATTTGACCTGGCTTAGAAAAAATTATTTCGCGCGGCACCGAAGATGCAGGAATGCAAAGCCGTTTCAACACCAAGCCGTATAAAATTGAGTAAACATGCTTTCTTGATTCTCACCAAACCAAGGGGTCGTTGGTTCTTAGGAGGTACCCTTCTGCTAAATATTTATCTAATTCTACGATAGCAGTTGCAGACGAATCGTGGCTACCTTGCAATTTGTTGACGTCTTTATCAAATTCATCCCAAATGTGTGGGTCCTGGCGAGCGATAGAATTTGAGGGCGCAAGTTGATAATAATGGGTCTGTGAATTATCATTGCCTGCAAGGGTTGTTAAATGGCCTCTCATTTTTTCAATGAGCCCCTGATAGGCAAATTTATATTTAGTACCATCAGAAAAACCCAGTCTCTTGAACCTGGGATCTAGGAGGATTGCTTGAGCAACCAGCTCTTGGGACTCGCTCTCGCCAAACCGATCTGTTAAACCGCTAAGGAGTTTAGACGTTAAAGACAATATCCTATCCCCGGAATTTATACCATTTTCAAAGACCTTAACACGTCGTGCCATTAATCTAGCTAAAACTGTTGTTTTCGACAGTGTCACGTTTTTTCCTTCGAAACTATCTTAGTAACCTCATCAAAAACTTTCAAAATGTCAACAGAAAGCCTGATTATATGCCAATCGGCATCATCTATTTCAATTTTGACCCCTAAAAATTCCAGCGTAGAAATGATAGGTTCTTTGTTTTTTAAAAATCGTTCTAACATATCAATAGTGGAATTCCAAGTGGTTGGCACGTCTTGTTTTAGCTTCAGACGGTTTTGTTTTAAACTGTCTCACATCTCTTGCAATTTTGAAAGTCCATGGGAACTTTTTTTAAAATGTTGCATAACAGTTTTAACTTTTTCTACCGTTTTGGCAACAGATTTAGAAATCGCGTTTTGGACCACCAAATTCAAGCTATGGGGAAAACACGAAATGTGTCTAAATTTCAAATGGGTTGAAGCAGCTTTCATGTTTTCCGCATTACCAGTAACAACGGCGACAATTTTGTGGTGGATATCAAAATTTTTTAACACATTTGATATTCAAGTTGAAATATTTTGTGCAGTATATTTTTCTCCGAATTCGGAGCATTCTGAAAGAAAGGATTTGTGAGTTGTATTTGCTCTTACTGACATTTAGTTCTAAAATAACAACAAAATATTATAAATAACGTAAATAGCTTAAATATTATATTATAGATGTTGTAGATAAATATTACATACCAAGCTGTATAAAGGCAGACTGATAGATAGAATAAGCAAAGTCTCAAATAACCGAGGAGTTATCAGAATCAGAAACAAGTCGAGATCAAGTTTCGGGAGTGAATCAGATCATTGAGTCAGAACGAGACGGGGGAACCAAGAGCTGCTCGCACGTGCGCAGACCGCACAACAGGGAAAGAGCGAGAGTCGAATGCGAGATCGAAGAGCTAGTGCTCTTATTTTGTGAATCATAACTCACTCACTCACCACAAAGAGCTGTTTCTTTTGAGTAACTCATGAGCGGATCGTCCATCTCTAATCAGCATATAACGCTAGCTCTGCATTGGTGTTGGGAATGTCATGTATATATATATGTTAAATAAGATAGGCCCTAGTATTGTGCCCCGCGAGACTTTTGCTTTGGTGAGTCTTGTTGAGGAGATAGATGCGTGTATTTTTACTGCGAATAAGCGATTTTCAAGATATGAAAGCAGTATTGCTTCTAAATATTTGGGAATGTATAATCGAGAAATTTTGTATTTGAGCCCTTCGGTCCAAACCCTATCAAAGGCCTGAGCTAAATCTATAAATACGCAGCAGTGGATTGTTTCATCTTATAACTCTTCTCTATTATTTCGACAGTGCATTGGAACTGATGACAAGTGGAGTATCTCTTTCTGAACCCAAACTGAAATGTGGGAAGGAGTTCCAGTCTAGTAATTTCATCATTAAATCTTATGCTAATTGCTTTTTCGAACACCTTAGAGGTGGCCGTTAGAAGGATAACAGGGGTGTATCTGCTAAGCTCTTTATTATTTTTTCCCGGTTTATGAAACATCAGTATAATTCCGTGTTCTATTTTCTTGGAAAATCACCATTCCTGAGACATGCATTGAAAAGAGTGGATAAATAATCCAAGGCTTTTCTTGTGAGGTTTTTGAGTTTGAAGTTGGTAATTTTGTCTTTCCCAGGAGCTTTGTTACTTGGAAGCGTTTTTATTAGGTCAGCCAATTCCTTTGGTGAAATTGGTTTCATATTATGTCCACCACATGATTAATGTGTTTCTAGATGTCTGTTAATTATGTTAGCATACCCTAAAACATTGTATGGATGCGAACTAAAAGTTAGTTCTAAGTGGTTTGCAAAAGTTTCGCATATATCTTCGTCAGTGGTTAAAATTTTATTTTGCGTTGGTATAGATGCTACTCCTTGTGTTTGCTTTAGAATATTCCTTGTTGTTTTCTAAACACCTGGATCACCAGGTTCGTACATATTGATATATATTTTTAGTAAGTATCAATTCTGCACTTCTCTAGCTTCCGTATGATAAGATGGTTCAAGTTATTGACTATGTTTTGTGTTGCTGGGTTTCTGTTACGTTGGTATTCTTTGCGGAGTTGGACTGTTTTATTAGTTCGATTATATGTAACGGGGGTGTTTTTAGATTGGTATGTGTAGGATTCTTTTTGGTAAATATCGCTGCCCGTTTACTTTCAGTTATGCTTGTTTTAATATGATCTACCATTTCGTCCAAGGCTGACTTCAATTGGCTGATCCAACAGTTTTCGAAGAGGTGGGAAATTGATGTTGTTATTTGGAAGAGATTCTTGTCTATTGCTACCAGTTTTGGAATTAGTATTTGATAATTTATTTTTACTGTACTTAGATTGTTGGAAGTTAGCAAGATGATTGCCTTCGCAGTTGACAGCAGTATTTTTATCCTTCTCACAGGCAGTATAATGGTGATTACCTATGTATTTTTACAACTAAGGCGCGGCTATAGTCGACAGTAATTCCATAGCGTTGGCATTTATGGCACTGGGAAGTGTTTCCAGATGTTCGTTTTGGTTCAAGCGTGGCAAGTGGTATTAATTATGTAAATTTCTTTATCTTTCTCATTTGTTGTCAGAAGTCCTGCGCAAATCGATTTTGGTTGATTCTTTTTATTACGAAACCTGGTTATCCTTATTATAGCTCCCTATAATAATATTGTGTTGAGCTAGTTCTCCTTGTATGTCTTCGTCTGTTAACGAAAGAGGTTTATTTTTAATGACAAACCGATCGAGGCCTTTTGTTATCGTTTTGGTATGTATGGAAGACTACTTTGTTAATCAGGTAATATTAAGAGTTCTGTAGTTAGTTTTAAAATTTAAGGTGATTTTCAAAAATGTTCCGCTGAGGGCAGTGATAAATTTATCTTTAACGACATTACTGAGGTCATCAATTATTTTTGTGATTGAGTGATACATAAAGAAATATTGGGGAAATTTTAACTGTGGTCCCTTTTTGGAGAATTCTGGAGGGTGCTAATTGCGTTTTTTGCTCTTGAGGTAGAGGGATCGATGTATTTTGGCAAATTTATTTTGCCCTATAAGCGTTTTATAATTCCATAGATACTTTTTTGTAGATTGCTGATTGGTGGTGAAAGATGATCGCTATTTCTTTTGTTATTTGACATTGCGTTACCCCTGTATAGAGAGACTGGTTTTACTATTGAGATTTTCAAGAATTAGTTTGAATAGGTTAAAGATGAAAATAAATAAAGTTTAATGTTAAATATCAACTGTGTTCGCGGATAATTTGTCGCGATAGCACTGCGGTTACTAATCACGTCCGTACAGTACAAGCGTTAACACTGCACTTTTTTTATTAATGTAAACCGATAAATAAGACATACCGGGGGATTCGGCCTTGCGTGCGGGGCTTCTGAGTTGCAAAGCCAGAAACATCTTTCCGGCGTTCGGGGACCTCCTGTTGAGGTTTTTGTTGAATTGTTTAGAGATGCTGTACGTAGTTGGGCGCCGTCTTCCCTAAATCGCTCGGGTAGCGTCGAATGCTTTAGGCACTAGTATCACAAAGCGCATAAACACACGTCCGTCGGCTTCGAAATACAAGTGCGAAATCGAATAAAGTAGTAGAAGCAAGCAAAGAATATGGTCTGCCTCTGAATATAAAGAAAACCAAATTTATGATAGCAATGAAACGTTACGAACATGACGAACCTATAGAAAAAGTAAACAAACTTAATTGTCTTGGTACACTTTTAAATAAAAATAATGACTGGTCAATAGAAATAAGATCAAGAATAGAGAAATCCAGGGCAATGTTTATAAAAATAAAAAAGTTATTTTTGGCAAAAGTCTTATCTTAATAAAAGTACATCTGTCTCCCTTGTTTTCTTTTCTGTAGAATAGGTACTCTGTAATGGAGGTGTACCTGAGAAGGAATGAGTGTGCTGATTAATAAAACCCATTTATTTATGCTAAATTTTACGGACTGCTAGGTTTTTTTGACTCAGGAAGCATACAATATAGAGGTTGAGTTAAGGCATTTATATCAAGACTGTGCTAAATGGGTCTTGTGAATAAGTTTAAGTGAAACGGAATAACCATATTCAAAATAATTGCAATAGGTAAATGTTTAGAAATTAAGCGGTTATGAACAATAGTGTACGCAAAACTAAAGATAAAAAACGAAGACTTAAAAAAGGACATAGAAAGCCTCAAGAACGAGAATGCAATCACTCAGAAAAGTAAAGTAACAAGAAGGAGCCTGGACCAGTGTAATAAAGCGGACAAGAGCTTGAAATATTTTAGAGGATATGAGAAGAAATATTAAACAGGTAAAGAAAAACCAGGAAAAAAATGGAAGAAATGTTAGAAGAAAACAGGATACAAAAAAAATAATAGAGTGGCAACGGAAATTAATAAAGTTTGAAAATAATATGGAAGATGAAAAAAAGAACAATCTAGTTATATCAGAAATTAAACCAGCGATCAAGGAGTTAAAATACGACATGAAGGATTTTATAAGGCGAGTAATTAATATGGAAACAAAAATAAGCAATGCAAAAAAATAGGGGAAAATATTTGCGTAACTGAAATAACAAATTGGGAAGAAAAATTAAAAATACTTAGCACAAAAACTAATTTAATTATTTTATGATAGAAAACAATAAAAAACTGGCAAAGAAAATAAAGAAATGCGCTCTGAATATAAATATAGAAAACAAAAATTATGACAATAACCATTGAGCAAGAAGAACCCGAGATGAAAGAGAAGACCATTAGGGGAGTAAAAAATTTAATACCTTAGAACATTTATGGAATCTCATAGAAGATTAAATGAAGAAATAACAAACAGAATAAAAAAAGTAATTATTTTATGCAAAAAAAGTGTCAAAGAAAAATAAGACCAAAATTTATGAGTTAGTACTGGCACCAATGTTTATTTACAGAAGCGAATCATCGGCCCAGACTGATTATTTAAGGAAGAAATTAACATGTGAAATAAAGATATTAAAAAAATAAAGAAAGCGACTAAAATCGATAAAATTAGAAGTGATATATATTATGAGAATGGACGACAATAAAATAGTGAAAATCATATAGAAGACACAGATCGGGGAAAAATGAAAAAGTTGAAGCCCGAGAAGAAATAACTGATTTACTAAAGAAAAGATGAAAGGACTGGGTTCAGACAAAGAGAGAGACCCATGACAAGTAGAATAAAAAGCGGATAAGTAACTAAGTAATGTAAAGTAAAGAATGGACGACAATTAAATAGTGAAAATCATATAGAGTAAGTAAATAAATAAAAATCCGGAAAATGTTAGAACAACTAAAACAAGAAACGGAGAAGGTCGGATTGCGCATAACAAAAGAAACAAAAATTATAACCAACTTGGTGATTGGAGGAGCAATATCCTTAGATGATAATATTGTAGAAGAAGTAGCAGAATATATATACTTAGGTCACGAAATACTAACCAATAGAAACAATCAAAGCACACGTGTTGAAAAAAAAAATAAGCCTGGAACAGGCAGCCCTCGGAAAGCTTCGAGATATATCAAAGAATAATAAACTGTCTAATAATATAAAAAGAAAGATCTATAATCAATTGGTTTTGCCTTACAGAGCAAAGACTCTTACACTAACCAAGAATAGTGCAAATAGGCTGAGAATAACCCAAATAAATATGGAAAGGGACATGCTAGACATTAAGCTGCAATATAGTATAAACAACACAAAAAGCAATAGTTGAAGACATCATAAACTGAATTACGATTCTCAAATGGAACTGGGCAGGTTTCGTTGCGAGACTCACAGATGATGGAGGGACATCCAGAATAACAAGCTTAAAATCCTGTGCCTACAAAGGGAGCAAAGGAAGACCACCGACACGATGGAGCGACGATCTTAAATCAGCATAGAACGGAATAGAGACTTTCAAGGGAGGGCTACGTCCTGCAGTGGATTCCAATGGCTGTGCGATGATGATGATGCTGTGTTTAGATCCAAACTAAACTAATAATGGATACAATTTTACTCATGCAAGAGACACAAGCAAAACATATAATGTATAACTCCAACGAACAAGATTATCAAAATAAACGGACAAAGAGCGGTTAACTTAAATATTTTAAACCTCATTTTTGACTCTCTTTTGTTTATAAAATTGATGCTACAACATAGATATAAATAATATATAGAAGCGTTATGTGTATTTAAAAGCGACAACAATTTATTATCGCATTATTTATCTAAGGAAATTACTAGAAACTACTTAAAACGAGCCACATTCTCCAAAAATCAAAGACAGGTTTGTTCCCTTTTTCGCATACCCACTCGAATAAGTGAATAATAAAAACAAAGATTACAGGAAAGTACAAAATATATGTCGTTTTCTTACGATCTTGACTTGCCATAATTTGACTCGCAACACCTATTTTGTTTTTTATCCTTTAACTCGAGCACATGCTGTAAAAAATACGAAAACATGTAATGCAATATGATGTTAGAATGTAAATTACAAAAAATTCTAATGCAATAATAGATTTATAGAATGTGTACAGTAAGTTATAATCATAATATATTTAATAAATACCCTAAATTTATTATGTATTAAAAATCTGCTATTTCTTAGTAGTTTTCCTTTCAGACTGGAAAATTGCTAACCTAAGAAATTTATGATCAAAAGCCCATTTGAAAGCTGCAAACAAAAGTAAACCATTTTAATCCAAAACTAATTGAACAACTGAAATCCATTCTGCGTCTGGCAGATAATTTAACATCAGAAATACACTAGTAGAAATAACTATAGCCAATATTACTGCCCTTTTTATTATTTTATTTATCTGAAATATTCATCTTAATATTAAAAATGCAATTTATGTAATTTATTGGTAGAGTATATAACATAAAGATATGCAACAAAAATTAAGAATACACATTTTATTAATATATAAATTTAGACCTTTATAATACCGACATAATCAAAATACAATTTTGCGTACAAATCAGACCTTACTGATTACTTCACGTTTGCACTATTTTGGAGCATATTTCCATACGTAAAAAAGGGTACGAAATTATAAATATGTAAAATACATTTCTTATAAAATCTTAATGTAGAATAATTTAGCAGTTCTGTTTCAAGGATAATTCGAAAAGAAATTCTCGTTTACAAAAGCGTGAGAAATGAGCAAGAATAGCGTTGCCCGTATTGTGGCGTCGTACTTTATAGCGCAGAGAAAAATAAAAAAGTTTTATTAAAGATTACTCTTTTGCTGGGTCCCGTCAAATGTGAAGTGCGTGCATAATGTGATTTTTGTGTGCGAAAAAACTTGTGGCAGTTGCGATTTATCAATAACTGTGCAATGTTTATAGATCAACCGTGATGAGTGTTTACTCATCGTACTTCAGTGATATCGCATATTTAAATATAGAAGCACTAACTGCACAATGGGGTACGAAGTGGCCGACCATATGTGGCCAACGAGAACCTTGTGCGACTACGACTTCTTCAGGCATTGAAACAGTAGCTTGCGTCGCACTGCTTCGACAATAACATTGTGCTTTAAGATACTGCCAAACATTTGGATGATATCATATCCAAAATTGATTGATATCTAAATGGCAAGTATTTTTCTGTATAATGATATAATAAAATATGGAACAAAATGTACGTTACTATTTTTATTGTCGTTTAGAAAAGGCGAGATTATTCTAATGAGACCTGTGTTTTACTTCTTCCATTTAAAAGCCACATTTGTATTAATAGTTAAAGCAAATTTACAGGCTCTTTCACAAAATCTAGAAGCAAATATGTTAAAAATTATATTTTAAAAAGATAAATGATCTAACGATAACACTTCTGTTACGAGCAATATTTTATTTATATTTTATTGTTGTCGGTTGGCTATTTGTGTTTTAGTCGTCTTTTAACCTCGGAGAGGTTCTTCATCTATCTAACTAGTTCGTTTGATTATGCTGCAAGTCTGTCCAGGTTGTTGGTAATAAATCTGGGAATTATTTCTATTAATAGTGAAATACATGGGCTATTGTGCAGGGTTCTATTGCTGACAAACTATGTAGTATTAAATGTTATTCTTAGGATTTTAGATTGAACTTTTCATAAAATGTTTGTGTTTGAAGCCTTTATGCATACCTGTAACTGTATTCCTTATGTCCAAATTGGAGGAATTTACTTTTTATTATGAGTCTTGGCTTGTGTCTAAGAAGCCAATTAATTAGTTTCTATTTCATGTTAATTTCTGTTTTATTTGCTGTTATATGTGGTCTATGGTAAACATTTACTTGATTTGTAACTGGTGGTCGAGTTTTGTGTATTAATGCAAGAGAAAAGACCATTTATTTATTTTTACATGTAATCTGAGCTTATTGTCATTCATGACTTTGTATTAGAAATTCGTTTTAAAATTTGTGAGTATACGCATTTTAAATGCTTTAGTAGATAGTACAGTATCGGTTTATTCACAATTTTAATTTTATATGAATACATTTACGTATTCGTATGCAAAATTTAGCTTAAAATTTTGCCAGACAGATCTAACAGAGCTGTATAACTCCTTGTTTAAGTTTTCTGGTGGTGTCTTACATTAGCAGGAACACTTCAAATACTTTTATTTTAGTGGTGAGCACTACCAAGTTGCGCATTAGACATTTAGAGCATTTGATAGCGATATTCTCCACAAAACCTACCAAGATGTTTACAAAAAATATGCAAATCATTTTTGTGTATTCTTGTATAACAAGAATTTTTTATATTCTTACTGCTTATAAAACAAAAATAACCAGCTAATAACATATAAATAGAGTATTTACTCTCGCAACAGGTACAACATGCAAATCTAAAATAGTTTGTGAAAAATTGATGTGACAAACTATTAATAAAAAACATACCTTATGCTTGCATTCTAATTAACAATTTTCTATAGCATGCTCTGTAATTTTCGGCGCTTATAAAGCAACCTTAAAGAAATTTATTTTTTAAGTATTTACACTACAACATAATTCATTGCATATACTCCTATTACACTGTAGCTAATAAATTAAGTAATTTAATTAAATAACAACTAACAAATGTTCATTACTAAATTACATATTAGGTAACACAATTATTAGAGTAAGTAACAATTAAAATAAGGAGTGAATTGTTATCGTTAAATAAGATACATTTATTATATAGAATGCATTTTAGTATTTAGAAAATGCTATTTTTATAATTTATAAGTATGTGAAAAGATGGATTTACTATGCAAAAAGCCAATCACAACACATGTATTAAAAAATTACAAGATATACAGGGTTTGTCTGGAAAGTAAAGTAACCAACTGTTTCTATGAACCTGCTATTAGTACCTGTATCACGACGCGCAAAGAAGAAAAGTACAACGTTATGCGATCAAATTCTGTGCTAAACTAAATAAAAGCCTCGCCGAAGCCCAAAAAATAATTCAGACATCCTACAGCGACTCTCCTCTTTCATATTCTCAAATTTCCAGGTGGTTGAAGTTGATTAAAATTGACTGGGACGAGTTGGAGCATGAGCCCTGCTCTAGACGGCCGTCAACCAGCAAAAGTAACAAAAATATGTCTCGTGTCCGTAATCTTTTAAATGCCGATTGTCGAATGAGTGTTTGATTGATAGCCGAGACTCTCAGTATTCCGAAAACAACTGTGCACAAAATTGTTACCGACAATTTGCACATGCGGAAAGTGAACTGACGACCACAAGTAGACCCGAGTGAACTTTTTGAACGTGTACAAAAGAAACTTGAGTTTTTGGACAATACTATTGACGAAACATGGGCCTTCGAGTACGACCCGGCGACGAAGCGCTACAATTCCTAATGGTACACCTCGGAGTCTTCTTGCCACAAGAAATTAAGAATGAGCAACTCTAAAGTAAAAATCATGCGCATTGTCTTCTTCAACACCAAGGGGGTGGTCTACAAAAAATTTGTACCATAAGTACAAACGCTCAACGCTACTTACTGTGTGCAAGTGCTCGACAGATTAAGAAACACGATCGTACGTACTCGAAATCAGATCGCCGCAACCTGACAGCTGCACCACGACAACGATCCCTGCGTATCCAGGATTTTCTGTCCAAGCACAGCTTGGCAACGTTGCCCCAACTCCCCTACAGTCCTGACTTGGTTCCGGAAGACTTCTTTAAGTCCGCCTTAAAACAAGTCCGTATTAGAACCATTGAAATGATCCAAACCGCCGTGATAAAGGCTCTAAACGAAGTCCTGTCGATGCCTTCCAGGATGTGTACCGTGCATGTAAAAGTCGTTAGCAAATGTGGGTGGAGCCCAAGGGGAGTACTTTAAAGGAAATAAATTTTTTACGAACTTAATTGCATTACTTTTCGGAAAAATCCTGTATATAGGGAGTTAATTAAGTATCTGGCCAAACATCAGGATGATATTCTTCACTTTAAGAAAAAAAGTTCATATAAACATAACTCCTAAACGGCTTTGTTTTTGAGATGCAGGAAATTGGGGACGAAACAGGAAAACAGCAGTGACGACATAACAACCTTACCTACAAAATTTTGGGTACTCTGTTTTGAAATAAGTAGTAATTGTTGACGATTTCTTGCACGGCTAGAAAAGAGTTCATTTACAATATTAACAACGACTTTTTAAGTGGGAACGTCAAAGCCACTTACAAATCAAACGCCAAACTGCAAAATTTTTAAATATTTACTCTATTACATTCCAAGCTTACCGGAAATTCATTCGTTTGTCTCTTAAAAAAATCGACAGAGTACACTACAAAACTTTTACAAAATTTAAAATTTGTTGTTGACTTTCAGTAATATTTTGGTATATTTAGGTAAGTTAAAATAAGTAATTTAGTTTAATTATTTAACGAGCTAATTCCAAATTGGAAGCACAAATTAACAAAGGCTTGTATTTTAAAATATCTTAATATTTCTATTAATTTTGTGTGTATTTTGTCATAATTTATCAGAAAATTGGCAATTAGAAGCTAGTTTGATATACTTAACAATTTTTCAACCAACATATGTGAATTAAAGTTTTATTGTTTATAATATATGTATGATCAATTATTTTAGAAAAAAAAGCAACATTCAACATTTCGTAGACGCCCTGTTATTTAAACCCTCAAAAATCTTACTGCAACATGATTAGGCCGCGAGTCAATTACAACAACTACACCATTATTGATTGTTTTATCGAAAAGAAAAACATGATGGTTATGCTTCAAGGAAAATTTTTTTAAATGATTTCCTTAAAATGCTTGTTTAAAATTTGGTAACTTTGTAAAACCTACCTTGCATTAATGTTGTACTAGACATTTTGGTAATTATTTTAAAACCTATAACTTTTATCTATTTTTTGTGTGTAGTTAAGTATTAAAAAATACGTGTGATCTCTTCTTCTACTATTTTACTAGTAGTTAGCAACAATTCTTCTTGCTGTGGAAATTCCAGAACTCTTGGGTTTTGTATAAAGCTCAAGCAGCTCTAAATTTCAATGTTACAAAAAAACACAAGTACAAAATTGCCTTGACTACTTTGATATTAATCTTGAAAACGATTTTCAAACGGAGAAATTTTTTCCAGATAAATTCCTTCGGAAATTATCTTGTAGGAGTGCACATATGAATCAAGTAAACATGGCTATTTGTTAGTTAAGAACTGTTATTTAATATCCTCCACTTAAATTTTAAATTTAATACAGATGTGGATACAAAACACAGTAACGAATACACAAACATTCTTTAGTACATAAGCAATATTTGCTGCACTTCATTAGATTTCTCTATAGTAACCTTCGGCTCTAAGTTATATAAATACTCATCTTCAGACACTGGATTCTGAGCACTTGTTATAAACCATACTTCTTCTAAGATATCGATCAGTTCCTTAGAAAAAATTAGTCCATTGGTTTCCATTTAAACTATTCAGTGTCTTCAGATGTTAAACATTTTCAGCATTGAAATTTAATTTAGAAAGTTAGAAAAATATTGTAAGTGTGCCAACTTGGTTCTACAACTAAACTGCACGCACTGAATAATATAAATTAGGCCTGTACCTCATTTGTACTGCTGACAACATGCAGTCTAGTGGAGTTGTACACCCAAGTCAATTATGCTTTAAGGTATAAAATGGATTTTGATAGCAGGGTAATTCTAAGTGTACAAAAATTGCGCAAACTGTAATTTTATGATAAGTTAAATCGAAATGTACGTATTCTCAACCACAATCCCCGAACAATATTAGCTACTAAACCAAATTTATATGGATTTTACGCCACCTATTCAGCTAAAGCAAAATATTTTAATAAAGCATATGTGCGAGTATGTTGCGTCAGCTGGCATTATTAGCGCAATTGCATAAAAATTTAAAAGCAAATAACATACAGTTTACTTTAGATCCACCGCAGTTGCGCATTTCGTGAAACTGCGACTCTATTTAATAATGAGCCCATAACTATTTCAAAAGTTATAAGAGTCAATTAAAAATAAACTCAAACAATCCAATGAAATCTCAATTGTAGCTAATTAAACATAAAATTCTACTTATTTTTCCACGTTTGATCTAAATAGGGTTATTAGAAATGTATATTTCTAGACTAAATCAAATATTATAAAATATAGTTCGAGATATCATAAACTCGCGCTTCTTTTCTTTCTATTACGCAATTATATCAGAAACTTAGTTAAAGAAAATTATAAAAACAAAGGTACACATTATGTGTACATAATGTGTACCTTTATTTTTTAAAATAATTAAGAAACTATTTTCACATAAAATTAACATAATAACAGTGTATAGACAGTAATGGTAAAAAGTAATTGTATATTTTCTAGAAGTGATTTCCAATTAATTTGTGTAGGTAAGTTGATTATAAATAAGAAACATTTAATTTATTTTAATTAAACAATGTATGTATTTAATACATATTTTTGATTTGCGCTGCAGTTAGTGATGTAAATAAAAAGTATTCAACCAACCCTCAGTAAAGAAGAAATCTTATTTTTAACAAAATTGGTTTTTACTAAAACAAACAAGAAACCATCATACGAAAAAATAAGAATACATGAAAAATAGTATTAATCAAAATTTTATTCATTAAATAACAACTTTATATATGTATATAATAATAATAATATTATATATAATATATATTACATTAAATAACTAATATATTTGTAGAAAGTTTTAGTCCTATAATTCAGTAACAAAAATTATTGAAAATATTTATCTTCTTCTTAATTCGCCTTTTCCTGTCGAAGGTTGGCGATCCATCTGGCAATCATCGTTCTAGATACCGCTGCTCTAAAAATTTCTATTGAAGTATAATTAAACCATCTTCGCAAGTCCTTTAACTAGGAGTTTTGTGGTCTTCCAACTAATCTTCTGCACTGTATTTTTCCTTCTATTATTAGTCTGAGTAACTCATACTTCTCTCCTCTCATTATGTGTCCTTTATATCTCGTTTTTCTCTCTTTAATCGTGATTAGGAGTTCAAGAGATTTCCGCATTCGAGCAAGTAACTCCTTATTTGTTATTCTTTGAAGCCAGGATATTTTTAGTATGCGCCTGTATAGGTACATCTCAAATGCCTAAAGTTTTTCTCGGTTATTGGATCCAGAGTCCATCCTTCAGACCCATAGAGCAGAACAAAAATAAGTAGCACCTGATCATGCGCACTTTGAGCTCTAGGCTGAGTTCGCGAGTTGTAAAGAACTGGTTCGTATTTATAAATGCTTTCCTTGCTTGCTCAATTCGAGATCTAATTTGCCTTCTTGGGTCGCACTGGCTGTTAATACTTGTCCCCAGATATTTAAATGTTTTCATTTGTTCTATAATATTACCATTTATTGTTAGATTAGCATCTATGTTCTCTTTTGAGAAGACAAGCAATTTAGTTTTAGGCATATTCATATGGAGACCATGGTCTTCAGTATATTGTACTATGCGGTCCATCAGTAAGTGAAATTTTCCTTTGCTATCTGTTATTATTACGTTGTCATCCGCATATCTAATGTTGTTTATTATAGTACCGTTTACCTTTATAACTGTTATCTACAGCTTCTTTGAAAATAGCTTAAGAGTACATGTTAAATAATAGTGGTGTCTAACTCTTTTCTTGATCATTGTAGTTTCTGATGTTTCATTTTCAATTCTAACTTCTGCTGTTTGATGCCAGTAGAGTTGTGATATAATTTTGATTTCCTCTTCATCGATACTAGTTATGTTAAGGATTTCTATAAGTTTGTCGTGTTTTACACAATCGAATGCTTTTCGATAATCGATAAAACAAGTATATACGTTCATGTTCATATATCTGCACCTCTGTGTCAACACGTTTAGCGAGAAGAGTGCTTCGCGAGTACCATAACTATTCCTAAATACAAACTGTGTCCTATTAACTTGCGCGTCGCATATTTTATAAATGCGTGTGTGTATAATCCTCAGAAAGATCTTGAGGGCCTGTGACATCAGACTAATCGTTCGATATTCGTCGCAGGTTGAGGCATTTGCTTTCTTCGGTATAGTTACAAACGTTGATTTTAGTCAGTCGGAGGGTGTAATACTTGTTCTACGAATAGTATTAAACAATAAAGTTAGTATATCCAGCCCCTTGCCCTCCTTATCAGCTATTAATTTAATTACCTCAGCGTGAATGTTATCCGAGCCAGTCGCCTTTTTGTTCTTTTGTGCTTTGATCGCTTTTGATCACTTTTAGTGATTTCTGATCCTTTTTCATTTAGCTCGCTATCTGTATATGGCGGACTCTCTGGTCTGTTGTAATAGAAAAATTTCTTTTATATATTGCTTCCATCTATTGAGTTTCCCTGTTAGCCCTATGATTATTTCATTATTATCGTCTTTCAGGATTGTTACAGGAGGTTTCCGTTGTTGATTTTTCATTTCTTTGACTTTTCTTGTACATTGAATAGATCGTCTTTTTCTTGGAGGTTTTTTTTCTTTGCATTTCTCGGAAAGCAACGCTTCCTTTGCTTTTGCGAATGGTTCTATTCAGTTCTTCTTTCAGTCATAAGTCTCAGTATTTCTGAGGTCATCCATTCTTTCCTTTTCTCGCTTTCTCCATATTCGATGTCTTATTCCTGTATTTCTGTGATAGCTGATTTAACGTCTATCCAGGTTTGTTCTACTTGTATTGGATTCAAGGTGACCACGTCTTTTAGCTTGTTCTCCAGCTTATTGTCCATATCTTTTCTTATCTCATTATTTGTGAGTTTATCTAGATTAATAATTTTTCGGGGTTTTAGTCTTTTTATAAAAAATATTTATGCTAACATTTAATTATTAAAAATAATTGATAACAAGAAACCTCAAAAGATAACAATTATTAAAGAAGATAGTTATAAGAGAAAACGGAAAAACAAAAAGCATGACAAAATCCTGTATGGAAATAAACAATAAATAAATAAAAATCGTAAGACTTTTCAATGGTTACATTATTATAAAATGGTCCGTGTTTGCAAAGAAATAAATTTAAATTAAACTCTCAAGCAACCGAGTAAAAAAGCTCATTAGTCATCACTGTTGTTAAAAAAATAGCTAAAGTGATTTTTAATTAATTAGGTAAATATTATATATTTTGAGTAAATTAAGGGCTAAAGTAAATACAAGAACATTTTTTATATTTCAGTTTTTTAAAGTTTTATATTATAATAGATAAATTGAATACTATAAACGTAAAATTAAAATTACAATAATAATTTTAATTCACGGGCAGCATGAGGAAAATAATGTAAATGGCTGATAAATTTTGCTGCAAAAAAAGATATGAAAATTATGCGCGCATATTTTAGACACAAAAAATTCATAAGAGAATTTGTGTCGTGCCAGGTGGAATAAAACCAATCAAATCGACCATATACTGTCACAGAAACGTTTTTCAAAGTATATTAAGGATACAACAAGCTACAGAAGGGCAAGCATAGGGTTAGACCATTATCTAGTAGGAATACCGGTTAATGTAGATATAAAAACGACAGAATATAAAAAATAAAAAACGACGTGAAGCATAGAAGGTTTGCAAAAACCATAAAAGAGAACGGAGTATTAAAAAAAGAAAAAAGTGTAACAAAGGAACACAAGAATGGACAGTGGAGGAAGTACGTAAATAATTATTAAATCAGTAAAAAATACACTAGAATGAAACAGCATAAAAAACAACATTTGGTTTAGTAAAGAATGTAGACTGAAGTTACATATAAACCAAAAAACAAGAAAGAGGACGTTACAGATAGGTTTAAAGGAAAATAGGTTAAAGTACCAAGAGCAAAAGAAAATAACACACAGGGTTCTGCATCAAGTTAAAAAAATTATAAATAAGCAGAGCTGCAAGAGGCGGAAGAAAAATAAGAAAAGAAAATACTTAATTTATATCAAAGAATAAAAAGAGCACGCGCTAAAATACAAAGATCTTATTTGTTACTTTGTAAAGATAAGAAGGGAAAATTGATAAATGATAAATAATAAATATTAAATAAAAAAGAAAGTGGAAAAGAAAATAGATTAGATAGAGTTAAATAAGACAGCTATTGAAATTCCTACTAAGGAAAAGGTAACAAATATTTCAGTAAAGTTAAAGAATAGAAAAAGTGCGAAAAATTAAAATAAATAAAGAGTTACAGAAATACGGAGACACAGATTGTTTGGAAAATGGAATGCCTCGAGATGGGAGAAGAAATTATTATATTAATAAATAAAAATGAGATATAGAATATAAAAATAACAGAGTTGTTATTCTATTAAATACTATTTCCAAACTGCTACTTACAAATTTAACAACTTGTATTAGGGAAAAGCTGCATAACTATGTCAAAAAGGAGATTAGAGAGTACAAAGGGTGTTTCAGAAAAAAATCGATGCGTAACGGATTAAAAGTTTACATATAAAGAAATATACAGAGAACTTGCTCTGAACAAGGAACTGACAACCATATGACGCAATCAAGAGGGAACAGTTGTATAATATTATGAGGACACTAATGGTAACATATAAGTTAACAAAGTTAACAGAAATCACAATAACCAATAAAATAAGAATAAAGGGAATCCGCTCATCAAAATTTTCGGAAAAGAGAGGTTTAAGGCAGGAGGAGCCGCTTTTTTAATATCGTCCTAGAAAGTGTAATAAGGAAAAACGGTAGAAATATGATGGAAACACTAATGACCAAAATGCCCTGCCTACTCAGATGACGTTACGTTGTTGGCGAAGAATAGAAGAAAATTGGAGAGATTGGTAGATATTAAGATAAATGGGGCTAAGAATTAACAAAGACAAAACTTAAAGAAAACTTATTAATCGCAGAAAGAACAAAAGCAATTTTCCAGTTAGAATGAGGGAGGGTATGAGAAATAGAGAAAGTCCAACAGTTTCTGTATCTGGGGACTTCAACAACAGCAGAACAGAAAGAAGTAAAAAAAATAGAAGCTAGGTTGGTAATACAAGACAAAAGCAACTGGAGCTCTCAGCACCTTCCTTAATGCCAAACATGTCTCGAGGTGAGCAAAAGATCGATATGCAAAACAATATTAAGACCAATAGTAACTGACGGGTGCGAAACGTGGATGATGAGTAGTATAAAGCGATACAGACCCTAGTTGTGAAAACGGAAAGTTTTAAGAAACTTTATGGTGGAAAGAAGATAGTAAAGGTATATATATATACACGCGCTTAATATTTACTTTAAATCAAGCGCCATACTTCTGAAAAACTTTATTTTCTTACTATTCCTACCTAATTTTCTTTTTTTTTTCTTTTACTAATTGTAGAAATCGTAAACAACTGTTATTCCATAATCAAAAACAAATGTTGCATACTTAGAAAATAGTTCAAAGAACTGTCAGAAGCAAACAACAATATAAGGACTTACAAACACCTACATAATTTTAAAAAAGTGTTGGTTGTATATATATAGATGTCGAAGGGTATTCATATATTTCCTCTTTCCTTTTTCTCAGCATTCTCCATATTTTTCTTTGCGTACCATATAAATCGTATTTCATATCCGCAGAAAAACTGGCCCAGTTATCGTTTGTAAGTTATCTAATGTTGTTGTTCACTTCGTTTCTGATTGTTTTATCTTATTATACTCTTCCGGTGTTTTATTTTTTATGTATTTTAAAAATAGTTTCCGTTTTTGTTTGGCTAGCTGTCTCACTTCTATTGTAATCCGTAGCGTAATATTTTTATTTACGGTCCAGTTTACCCTTCTCTTCCCTAAAGCTTCCTTTCCCTCATTCTGAATATTATTTCTGATCTTCTTATGACATCACCTTCAGGCTGTATACTTTTTCTTCAAATTTTTAGCGGACCCAGCTTTTAAGCTTTTGACATATCCGTCGTCTGTCAGGCCTTATAACTTTTGATCAAATCAGCTTCCAAGCTAGAGACCAGTTCTATTCTTTATGTGTGATAGATAGAAACAATGTTTTCAGTATTCAACTAAGGACCTTAAGTCAAGTCCAGACGCCAAAAATCAGCCTGATCGGAAAATCTTGAAACCGCAAAGTTTTCGGTTTCGGCCGCTAAATTTTTGCCGCTATTTACTTTCATTTGAATATCTTCACTGTCATTCGTGTTCAATAAAATTTCGTTAAAGCCCACATTTTAGTTTCATACATAGGGTCCGCTCTGTTTTACCTGTAAAGCAAATTTTCGCTTGTTTTATCCACTATTAATTCGATATTAAATTTTTCTAAGCAATTGTTTGTGATTTTTTCTTAGTTGCATCAATAATCTTATTTTACTCAACATCAATAGTGCCTGGAATTTGTGTCTGTTGAGTTTAAGCTGCGCACGCCGATAATTTGTAAAGGCTCTGTCTGATGTTACCTATATAGTCTATTATCAAAAATTGATCTTTAGGGTTAAATCATGTTATTTTATGTTGTTTTGTTGTTTATTTACAGTTTATTTTTTGTGCAAATTTCTATTAGACTTATTCCGTTTTTATTCAGAGTTGGCTCATTAAATCATTGGTTTATGTCTGCTACTAGTTTTTCCCTGTCCGTACTTTTAGGTCATCCATTGTAAAAAATTTTATATATTTTTTCTTAAAGTTGCATGTAGAAAGCCTCTGTCTCATTTCCATGATTTTCAGAGTCTGGTCCAGGTGTTTCATATACGATTATCAAAGTTATTTTTTTTTCTTTCCGATGTTTAAGGTAATACGCAAAATTTTCTCATTAACGTAATGTGCATCCTCTATATATTGATTCTATTTTTTATTTATAATAAAGGCTACCGCTGGTGTTGCTTTTTGTGTTTTGCTCTGTCACTATACTTGAAAGTATATTTTGGATACCTTATTTTGCCCTTTCGTTTGGTTTCGGAAACTCGGCATATGTCTATATAATGCGTCGGTATATATTCCAAGACGCAAGTTTAATGATGTTTTTTCATTTATTTTTCTTTATTTTCCGTGTGTCCAAACTCATTGTCCTTGTCCATGTACGGATCGTTCCTTTATAGTCAATCCTGTTTCGAGCTGTTTTTTCTTAATTCTATCCATTATCTAGATTTTATTATTATTCTTAAAGCGTTTTATTCATCATCTCGTTGCTTTGCTCGGTTACATGTCTATGAGCGTTATTTAGTTTTACCCCAAACAGGTCGCTATTCTCGTTTAGGTTTAACTAGCCTAGTTTAATATTTTACAAATATTTTTGCCTTTAATTTCGGAGATTAAAAATAAGCGAATTAGCTTTTGCGTCTTCATGAGCAATTTGTCTTTGAGTGTCTAACAAAACCCGTCAGTGAATACGAAAATACTCAAAGCACAGGTGTGCCGTATCACTCTACTTCTTAAAAGGCGGCTAATTAGAACTTCTGAAAGCTGAAAGCTCGGAAGCTCCGCAGCGTCGCTACTGCCGTGACCTATCCTTGTTATTTTAAAGCGGGGGTAGTTAACTGGAACGCGCAGTCGGCCTGTAATTGCTCAGTTACACGTCCGTCCATCAGGATTAACTGTGCATGACGCCGTCACAAGGGCTGAAATGAATATTTGCGTCGACTGCTTTTTGCTCACCTTCTATCTTTAATCGCAAACTGGAATGGACCGCTGGCGCGCTATTACACACGATTTGTGCCCTAAATAAACGAATTTTCAATTAGCGAAATAACTGCACTGGAATACAACCGCATTAATTTGTGCGATGCCACCACAGCGCTTCCAGCGCACCGAAACTGCTTTATTGTGCGCAGTATTACACCAATTAAAACGTAATTAAGGTTTACTTGATAATAATATTTGTAATATGCGGTTGTAAACAGTTAACAGCTGTTAGTTTAACTGAGCTTTAAATATCTTTATCACACATGTTTAATTGCATCAAATTTTAAAACATTATTTTTAATATGTCTGTATATGCTTATGCAAAGTAGATTAAAGAATACTACTTTTAAAAATATTTAAAATAACTATACATTTTCTAATTAATCTTCTCATCTTTAATATAGCACAGTTAGTTAAGGCAATAGATTGATTGCTGTTCTATACTGCTCTAAGCGGTGAGCTTTAAATTTTATTGAGAGTATAAATACATTTTTATGTCTTTAGTATATGATTTCTCTGAAATTACAAACTGCTAATAAAACAGTTATATACTTTTTTAAAAAAGACAGTGGTTTAACTATTAAGCGCAATATGTGGTTATTATATAACTGAACCATCAAACCCACATAAAAAATCTAATAATTTCTAGGTGCCCTATTAAGAACTTTGTGAGAACAGCCAGAAGAAAGGTTTATTGATTATAAGTAGAGAGAGTATTTATATGCGAACAATTTTTTATGACATGCGCATATATACGCAGTAAAAATGACAAAATGTGCGAAAACTAATGCACATTTTGTAAAACTACAATTTTACTGTTCTGATCTAGTGTGTTTTTATGGGTATTCTCATTCGAATAAAATTTATATTATTTATTATACAATTTATTTACATTTATTTACAAAAGCTATATAAACGGGGAAGTATGTATAATGTAACAAGACTAAATATATCTTCTATTATAATTTACGATAATGTGTTTTTCCAAGTTATTTACAAGGAATTGTTGTCTTTTATCTGACAAAATATTTTTATTACATGAAAAGCTTCTTTGTACATCTACCGAGGTAATTGGGGCATATTTAAAATAACTTGTTAAAGCCGCAAATTCCACACTTAAGTGAATTTCAAAGTTTCCATTCAAAATTTTGTAAATGTCCTCAAGGGTTTTGAAGGCGCTGTTTTTTCTTCTAAAATGCATAAATAGTTTTTATTAATTAAATTACCCATTTTGTCTGAAATTTATCAAATATTGTTTTTAACGTTGTTTTAACGATTTTAACAGATTCTGATAAAACATTTTCCGCTTTTCTAAATTATAAGTTTTTACTATAGAACTGTAATGCGTTTTGAAAAAAGTTAGTTGATTTACCAATAAAGTTTTTGTAACAATATTTTGGCCTTTCTAATAACAGCACTGTTTCCGGCATTAAACCCTAAAAAAATATGCACAATATGCAACCTCAACTTTCGCAAAGTTTCGGCTGGTTGGGTGCCGAAAATCATCTCCAATGAACAACAAACCAATCAAAAAAGTGCTTCACTTCAAAATCTTATCCGATACCAAAAAGAGGAGAATTTCTTCATTAAAAGCATTGTTATCAGGGATGAAGCCTAGATTTACGAGTAGGAGTTCACCAAAAAATTCAAAACTCAACCATCTGTCAGCAAAACCATGGCCACCGTATTCTGGCATAGTCAATGCCTACTTCTGTGTGAATCCTTTGAACTGCGCACAACCATTAGCAGCGACAGATCCTACGAAACTCTCCAGAAATTGCATGCACCCATTAGAAGGAAAAGGCTAAAACGATTATGCGAAGAAGTTAAACTTTCTTACGATGGTGCAAGACCCTACACGTCAAATCAAACTAAACTGTGGTTGCCACAACCGAATTAAGAGGGCTTGCAATATTCTCCATATAGTGCAGATTTAACCCTTTCAGATTTTTATTTATTTGAGCCTTTGAAGAAATTTTTGGCGGAAAAACACTTTGCATATCAGAAGGAATTGCAAGACACTGTTATGAACTGCTTTAAGCATCTCGACGAGCAACAGTACCGTAAAGGGATGTTTAAACTACTGTCATTCTGGAATAAATGTCTCAACTTTTACGAAGATTATGTCGAGAAATAAACAAAAGTATGTAGTTTTTTGTGAAATGTGTCAAATATATTTTTTAAACATAAACGTTAGTGACATTTTGGCTTGTACCTGTAATACCGGGCATCTCTAGTACTTTGCTTGTGCAATGGTGAAAGAGATTTTGTCAAAAATGTATACGCGTACTTTTCCGCACTTTCTCTAATTAGTTTTTGACCGCCATCTATACTAAACAAATCTTTTAAATTAGCTCACCTTTTTTAACAGCTGATGTGGAAGTCTCCTTTAACTAAGTCTCTATAAATTACTTAACCATTTGTTTCTGTACCTTCATACTTTTCTATTGCCAAAATAAGAATACGTTTTCAAAATAGACCTTCTTTTTTTTCGTTAAAATAATAATAGGCTGAACTTATATACAATTACCTTTTATTTTATTTTTTTACCTTTGTTCTGTTTTAATATAACTTTTACGTTATTCGCCCATTGTAAACCACCCTTTTCTAAATGCAATATGTTTTTCTATTTATATATTTTCCCCAGTTTAAAATTATGTTACAATCCATCTACTTACATCAATTACTGTGTCGCCTGCGTAATATATAACATAAGTTGTACCCGGAAACAGTATTTTTATGAGTTTATTGATTAAAACATTAAACAACAATGACTCAAGCGCCAAGTTTAGCAGTACTTATTGATAACCACATACCTCCTGTTCATTCGAAGAAGGGAGGCTTGAAAATAATTTTCTACGGTTAATAGCATTTATAATATGCCAATGAGCATCAGGCATACATATTTTTCTCCAAAGATTTTGATTGTAGTACTATGAAAATCCAGTACAATAGCTTTGACAGACTGTCCTTTTTAAAATTTATATTAGTGCTAACAGCATCTTTGGTGATATCTAAGTTTTATTAAGAAAGCATAATAAATACCGCTAAAAATTATATTACGTTTTTTTCCTATATTCTAATAAGCTAACTGTGCTCTCTGTAAAGCTGTCCTTCGTTTAGTATGTTGTGGAATTTAATGTCTTATTATTGTTTCTAACATTTGTATATCATATTTAAAAAAAAAACTTTCTTCTGTACCAAATCTTAATAATATTTCTGTCGAGAGAAAAAGAGAATTTTCAAAAACAATAAGTTTGATTTCACACAGCTTAACCAACCTCTACAGTTTGCCACAGTGTTATGTAAATCGCTGGTTATCGTCTTGCTGAGATGTTATATTTTGTATAATTTTAAATTACTTTAGCTAAATGCGTATAAGTTATATAGGAATTTTATACATAATATTTTTGTTTAGACACTACTCAAACTTAGTTAATTTTATTATGTGTACGCTTTTTATTATCTGTGTACTATCTTTACATTATTATCATTACTATCGATTATAACATAAGCTGAGAGACCTAGTTTATGATTACAGTACAGACTGCACCAGGCAACTCTAATTCTATTACATATTAAGAAAACGTTTAACTATTGTACAAGTATTAATGATTGTTGTTGTTGTAGACATCTATATTAAGATCTAGCAGTTTTATTGTCTTGTGGCTTTAGTTTGATATAACTCTTGTAGCTAAAAGGTATTATTACTTTATTTTAATTCCGCATTCCTGTGAATTTTTCTATGAAGTGTGTATATTTTTGAATTTTATCAGTATGATTTTGTTGTAGATTATGTGTGTTAGGTATGAAAATGTCTCTGCGATATGTGGTTATAGTTGTTTATCTACTAATGTGATATCTGGTCCGTTTTGTACAATTGTTCAATCTGCAATGATATTTCTATTCCAGTATAATTTTACTGCAATTTTTTCGAGTACTATTTGCGTTTTGTATTTGTACTACGGTTCAACGTTTTGTTGTAGCTTGTACTTGTCTACCAGTGCTTGATGTATAATGCTGCATGTGGTATCTTATGTTTGTGTATTCTACTTTAGCCAGCTCAATGGAAGGACTGGTAACGTGTTTCTGGTGTTTTGTAGGATTTTCTAAATATGGTAACTAATAATTTTTTCAGATGTATTTGCTGTGGTTGTTAGTATTTATAATTCTATATTAAATGGCTATCATAAATTTCTCTGTTTTGGAATAGAGAGTATCTGATTTTAACCATTTTGCAGATGCTCCCTTATCAATATGTTTCATTGCTATAGGATATGGGTGTGCCGTGTAATTTTTTATTTTATTACTATTTATTATAATTTTTATTCCGGATAGTATTCTTTACTTTTATAAGTTTGAGTCTGTATCTTTTATTACGTGCGTTTAATTAAATGTTGATAGAACTTCATCTACCTGTAAATTTTCCGTCTAAGTTCTTATTGCTTCTGCTGGGATAGAGTTGCGTTCTTCACTTGTTTCTTCTGTGTATTCCATGTCTTCTGCGTTTGTGCGGTTTTTACGCTATTATTACCTATTGTTTATTTTGTATCTTCTATGTCTTATATATTTTGTAGTGTCTTTGTCTTCATTTTATAGTGTTTCTTTATTATTATGGTTAAGTATATGATAAAAGTAGAAGCTCAGTCTAACTACTAACCAATCAGCTTATTTAAAATATGACACAGATAGAAAAAATACTTAGTTACAGTCTTTTTTAATTTCCAAAAAGCCAATGGTATGACATGATTTTAAAATTTTAAAAAACAAAGATACATAGGATTTAAGTTTAAGTGTATTATTTATTGCTGTACAGGACTTAATATCAAATCTTACCGGTAAAATTAGTATATGTCTTTATGGGGACACCCTGACAACGGTGTTACTAAACTGTGTACTAGAATTGATATTTAGAGAGAACAAAATAAGAATTCAGGAAATAATATACGACAGGAAGAATGAAGTACTCGCTTATGGAGACGATGTGGTGCTCATGGCTAGATCAAAAGACAAACTCATCAGAATGTTCAAGGTTTTTGAACAAAAAACAAAAGAGTATGACCTCCATATTAATGAGGAGAAAACTAAATACATAAAGATGGGGGACAACACAATCAGGGAACAAACGCAAATCAAAATCGTGGCAGAACAACAGAATACATTTTTAAAATTTTTGAGCGTAACAGTAGCTAGTAAAGGGAACGAGATAAAATAAATAGACAACAGAATTGCAAAGGGAAGTAGATCGGTAAGAACGCTTCAAAACTTATTTAGAGCCAAAAACAACTCATGGGCAGCAAAACTTAAATTATACTAATCGGTAGTACTATATGAATGTGAATGATGGATTATGATCAAAAGGGAGGAGGAGAAACTGAACGCCCTGGAATGTAAAGTGTTAAGAAAAATCTTTGGGAGCATCAAAGAACAAGGAAATATATGGAGAAGAAGAACAACTTTGAAAGTTAAGCAACTATACCGAAAACCAAAAATAAGCCAGAAAGTTAGGGCAACTATATTACAATGATTGGGGCACGTTTGTAAAAGGACGGATAACAGATGGACAAAAAAGGTATTGAGCAGAGAAGGAAGGAGAAGAAACAGAGACGGCCACGAAGAAAATGGCTGGAGGCATGCGAAGAAGACCTATGAGAACCCGGGATAGAAATATGGCAGAACCTAATCAAGAACAAGAAGAAGTGGAAAGAGATAATAAAGAATATAGAAGCCTTGGGCCTTTAAGGCCTACAGAGATGGATTATATATATATATATATATATATATATATATATATATATATATATATGTCAAAAATATAAAAAATCAAACAAAATTTCAAAAATATCTATAAACCAGTTGGTATATGCAGAACATATTGAATACCAGTTCTCATCAGAAAAAAATCATGCGTTCTATAGATTTTATTACATTATTTACATTATTTATTACATGGCAGTAGTATAGTTAAATTTCTAGAGCTCACAAAATGAAGCACGGCATTAAAAATGCTTAATAATATATTAAATTTTAGTAATATCCAAACTTCTTTGAAGTTGTTAGTTCCTATTCGTCATAAAAATATTCGATTTTCTATAGGTGATTTCATAGCAAAATCACTATAAATTTGTGTTCTAAGTCAAAACCAGCTAATCGAAACAACTAAGAGCAAAATTTAACCATAAAGATTTTACTTTTTTTATAATTATTTTATGTGGCAAATATTATCAAAACTATTATGTACACAAACTGAACAGTTTTGAATAAAATAGATTGTTTTACCAAAAGTATTACATGTTGGTTTTTTAAACAGTTCCTTAGTTAGTAACTACTAAAATTTAAAATTGTATAAACTTATATGCACACAACAAAAGCATGTGCTTTGCAGTAGGTACTATAATACTGTCTTATAAATCAAAATAATAAAATATTATAATCGCTAATGATTTTTAAATTTTTTTAAATAAATGACATAGGGACTCTAACTTTATCTGTGATCTCTATGACATTTTAAAATGCATTTGTTTTAAGTGGGTTTCTAGTTGGTACCGATATAATAAAAAGCAAGCGCACGGATGTAGTAGCATATATAGTAATAATTACGAACTCTGTAAATGTATAATATTAAATGGCACCCAATTATATGTAAAATTTATTAGCAGAAGCTGTCGTTATTTTCACAAAGAAAACCAATTAAAACGAGTTAAACCGTTAATACCTAAAGTCTACTTTTTAAATATCACATCCAAGAACTAATTATATATATATATAAAAAAAATTATGAGTGCTGCTGCTGTCACACAGGTCAAAGGTCAAAACGTTCGTGCCTTTCCGTGCCGACCCGAGCGCCTCCGAAGGACAAATTTCGGCCCGGCGGCAGGCGCGACCGAGGTAATATATTTCCGGAACCGCAAGCGATGGAAAATTTTCGTTTGAGAGCGGGTAATAAAGCACTTATATATAAGAAAAATTATTATATATAAAAAAAATTATGAGTGCTGTCACACAGGTCAAAGGTCAAAGGTCAAAGTTCAACTCTAACTGGGTATACGTAAATGCGTTGTCATCAACGCGATTCGTCAATTATGTCAAACAGAGCTTTTAATCGTGTTTTATTTATTTTAAAACTACTATGCAAAGGGGCTCAAGCATGTCGGAGTTGGACAAGCTCTCCGGGGGGCCGCTGCCAGACCTCGTTAAAATAAACAGAATTCAGTTAACTCATATATAAGATTGATTGGACAGATACAACAAAAAAGTAAACGCAATAATTGTACGACATATCCAGGGACATCAGTTATGCTTTCCGATCATATAGTCGCTACAACAAGTTTATCCTTATGTTTTTGAGGTTGCTGAACACGAATCCGATGATATTGTTTCGCTAAAAATTGGGCGCCTATGTATAAAATGGCTTTTTAGTGAAAAATGAAGAAAACATTTTTCACGATCTTTTACATTTAACTCGCGATATTCGATATCGGGCCCCACAAAATCCTCAATAACTCTATGATTCTCCATATTAGCATGTGACTCTTTAATGGCATCAGAAGGTTATATTTTTTGAGGAGACAGGACGCGCTGTGACTGGCACATCTACTTGTTTTGTGCAACGTTATACATTTTCCTGTAGTCCAGAGTTAATGAACATGAAATGCACTATGGCGGTTCCAACAAGTTGGCATTACCACACACACGACGAGAATTTCTCAAGAAGTTCTGGGATAAATGTTTTTAGGCCGTCTCATCTCATTACATGGTAACGTTTCATACCCTTCCCCCCTCCAATTTATTTCTTTGAGGACATTGAAGACTGAAGTCTTTCAACTCAGGTTGTAGATTATTAAGGAATTACTATTTACGACATGACGCAACAGTATCTGTAGAAGTAACTCGGCAATCAATGCCGAACTTTAGGGTGAAGTTGTAGGAGTATATCGCTCGTATGGGCAAACATTTGGACAATATCGCATTCAAAACTGATTGTTATAATAAAACGTTAAACAGAATGTATGTTCTTTTTATTGTCGTTTAGAAAAGCAAAGATTATGTCGATGGTACTTTTGTAAAAATCTCTCCAAAGTAACTTAAAACACAAATTTCATAAACGAAAAATACTCTATAACTCTCTCAAATCCAATTTTATTGCTCTGTAAATAAAGGCGTTGTGATCTACAAAGGGTGTCCGATATTAAAGGTACAAGTCAAAACGACACTAACATTTATGAAAGAAAATATTTAATGCATTCCACAAAAAGCTATGTAATGGTGGAAATGGTAAGGCTCTAACGCCCTGCGTGGAATCATGGTCTGCGCACTGAGAGGCTAAGGCTCTCATATGTTCGCCCACTGTGCCCAGTCGTCGCACACCATGTCTGATGCGGAGGGATGTGGTAAGCACCGCGCCTTAGACAACCTCCATTATTACCTCTTATTGGAGGTGAACACAGATACTAATTATTATTTTTAGTGGCTGAGTAGGCCACCCCGCCAGGCATCAGAAAACTACGGGAAGGAACCCGGGTTCGGCCGCATCGCAGCCCGTCTTTTAACCGCGGGACCACGTTGGCAACGAAAAAGTTATATACTTTTGTTTATTATTCAACATTATCTCCACAAACGTTGAGACATCTATTTCTTCACGGTACTGTTGCTCGTCGAGATGCTTGAAGCAGTCCATAACGGTGTCTTGTAATTAATCCTTGTATGCAAAAAGTTTCTCCGCTAAAAATTTTTTCAAAAGCTCAAATAAATAAAAATCCGAGAGGGCCAAATCTAGACTATATGTAGAATGTTGTATGATCTCCCAATTTTGCTATGTTTAGTTTGATTTGACGTGTAGGGTTTTGCACCATCGTGCAAAAATTTAACTCCTTTGCGTTCCGTTTTTCCCTTCTAATCTGTATGCAATTTCTGGAAAATTTCAGGGATCTGTCGCTATTAATGGTTGTGCGCAGTTCAAAGAATTTACACGGAAGTAGGCCTTCACTATTCCAGAATATGGTGGCTATGGTTTTGCTGGTAGATGGTTGAATTTTGAATTTTTAGTGAACTCATACTTGTAAAGCTAGGCTTCATCTCCGGTACTTGTACGAATGGTTTTTTATTCATCGGGGAGCATTTTCGGCACCTAATGAGCCAAAATTTCGGGGAACTTTAGTTCGTATGTGATTTCATGAACACAACTTTTAGAAACGCCAGTTATTTCAGCAATTTCACGAACATTAATGCGACGATCTTCCTTGATTAAACGTTCAATAACTGTGCAGTTGTCATTCGTGTGATATTCTTGTTATGTCTCTTTTTTTTTGTCCACATCATCATTTAGCTCGGTTCGTTCATCTTTAAATCTCTTGCACCAAACGCTAATATCTTTTTAGCTTAAAAAACACCCCTTATTCTGCGATAAATTTCGCTCTAACTTCTTTCGATAACAAAAATCTGATAACTCCGCGCACTCCACATTTCAAATACTTTACGATTACACACGCCATGTTTGTTTGCTTCCCTAAAGCTAAATTGAGTCTTGCGCATGCGTAGTTTGTATTTGTAGAATTGGACACTCCTCGTATAAGTATCATCTGTCATAGAAAATCAAGTAAAGGTTGCAAGCTAAGGGCCGTGCTTCTAAATACATTACATACTTGTTAACTATGTATTAAAATTAAAACCCAAAATTAGTAATAGCAACACTTTAAAAGAATAGCCTCGTAGGAAGTGTTCTAACCAACTATCTTTTTAATAAAATAGCAGGTAAAATTAGCAATTAGTTTGCTTCATGCTGGCGCTGAAAACAAACGCAGCAAATCAGACGAATTTCTTAGACGCCGTATTACTTTGTGCAGTAATAGGTACATATTTTACCCTGGCAGTCTATTTTGCGTTGAGTAATCTATCCGTAGATTTTCCCACACCTACAATTACTAGCGTTTTAACATGAAAACGTCTCTTGGGAAATTCTCTTGGCAGAGAAGTACGCTTTACCGCGTAATCAGTGCGTCAGATGTCCTTTTAATATTTCGTTCAGGCTTGAGACTGCACGCGTAATGTTTATGTTGAACCTTGGTCAACAGGTGATGCTTAAAATTAAAATGAATCAGAAAAAGAGAACCTAATTAAAAAAAATGTTATTTTATATATATATATATATATATATATATATATATATATATATATATATACTAATAAAACTATATATTATACTAATATAACTTAACTCTACATCTTAGTATTTGAACAATTTCGTGATTGCAGTTTGGTAATATTCGTGATTAAAACCGTGGTTTCTACGTCGAGCTTTGTGACAGGCACGACTATCAAATGCAGCTCAGCATCGGAGATCTGCACCAAAGAACTCTAATAATGAACTGCCGAGAGTAGTAAAACTACTAGACATCTGCAGCAGAGATGTATTTATACTTCGTAGACATTTCGGCTACACAGTAAGAACGTTTAACACGTAGGCTTTAGATTCTTTTAACGACGTACATAATTTGTGATTGGATAGGTTACTAATTTTTTAGTAATGAATTTTAATACGCGCTTTGTAAATAAAATTTGCAGTTGGCTGTTTAAACGTAGTGCTAATAATAGTTACCTCTACATACATGAGTTTTCGTATGTATTACCCATAGAAATTACCTGCAAAAATATACAATAACATTACGAAAGTTTAGACTGCATTAAGTAATAACTTTTGTATCAAGCTAATTAATGTTGAAATATTTTCTATATATTCTTTTGTAAATTTCTAATTCATGTAAAAGATCGTGTTATACTACAGTTGGTATACAATAATTAAAAGTAATAAATTTCAATCGAATTATTAATATAAACTATTTAGTATTTATCAAGTGAATATTTTAAATGTAGGTAATATATAATATAATAATTGACAAATTAAAAGTTAAATAAAAATAACTACTTATATTTTTACATGTGTAAACTTTAAAAATATAATAATAAATATATTTATTTAAGACTAACATAATTTATCTTTTTTATGTATTTTCATTACTTTGTTATGTTTAAAAAGCTGAGGTATTACGCCTCCTCTGTATTATACCCAGGAAATTGCTTTTTACGGCAATCTCAGCGAGTGTTTGTAAAATGAAATATGAATAAAGCGATATGTTAATATGAATATAAAAAAGATGCTTTCAAATAATTACGCACACAAATAAAGTATTTGTTATATTTGTCGATGTTTATGACATATAGACTATTTATAATTAGAAATTATTTAGTAATTTAATCAAATATAGTTTATGGACACGAAAGTGGTTAATACTTATATTTCACCACATCTAAATATTTGTAAAGCAATATTCGTTTATACTGTGAGTATTAATTAATATATTAAAGCAAGTGTTTGCAAAAAAAGACATAATAAGCAAGGCTTTGCACTTAAAGCCTTCTGAATTCAAATAATAAACGTGGTCTTTTCACTAATAAAGAAAATATTAAAAAATATACTAATATGAATTATCACAATCTACTACCACTGTTACTATTCCTTGGCTCAGCAGCTCCAATTTTATAGGGGAAGTAGTAACCCTCTTAAAACTAGAAGAAAAAGAGTCTTTTGGATTTGATTCGGATACGGCTGCTTTCCATTTTATAAATGCTTCCTTGTTTTTAAATATTTTCTAATCTTGAACTCCCGTCTTGACATATTTTTTTTCGTTGTTAACATTGACTAAAAATAATTAAAATTTCTGTTGTTGAGTTCTACTTAATGTTTTTGATTTACTATCTATTTTTTTTATTGAGATTGTGTATTTAGTTTTAGTTTTCTTCATTCTTAATTCTTGCTTCGCTGCAGCTTCTTAAAAGTATGCACATACATCTAAGAGATCTTTTTAGCTATGTTGATTAGGTTTACTTCGTCGGTGTAGGCTAAAATCTGATATTTATAAAAAATAGTCCCCGTAGGATTAATTGGAGGCTTTGTGCCGCTTTTTTTAATATTAAACTCCTTTTGCCTTAGCCCTTCATCGATCAAAATTCTTCTGATTATTGATTCGAAATTTTTATATTAGCCTTTGTTTCTAACAGACACAATTTGATTAGTTTTGATGGCATTCATAGCTCTAGCAAAGTCCTAGATAATTCTTGCCTTTTTATCGAGTCTTGTGTTGTTTGTTTTAAGTTGATGTAGATCTGTATTATTAAATATTTACCGAATTTTTCTAATAGTAAAAATTTGAGCTATTGTTGATCTTCCTCTTCAGAAATAATTTTTTTATAACAATTTGCTAAATATTTTATATTCAACATTTTGGAGCTGTATATCTCTGAGGTTTCGCACTTTGTCTTATCAATCTTTTTGTTAATTGGGACAACAATGGTTGTTTCTAAAATATATCCTTCTTACCAGATATTTTTTATAATGTTGTACAAAATTATTACAATGGCTTGTCTTCCATACTTTATCAATTCTATGGTCATCGCGCCTTGTTTCGGTGCTTTGCAATATTTTATTTCTTTTACTATTTGTCTATATCTTCGTATATTGAGGGTATTTTTCTATTGCTTTTGTTGTATTTTCTTGTCATTTGTTGGTATTAAAATTTGTTTGTATACTTACTAATACTCAAGGTACTCTTTTTATCTGTGAATAATCCTCTGCTTGCTGATAACCAAGTTTTTTTTCGCATTTCTGCACATCATTGTTCTACTAATATATTCGTTCTAATTTTTTTGTGAAAATTGTATTTTCTTTGTTCCGTACATTTTTTGCTTGTCTTTTTTGAACATTATATTGTTTATTTAGTTCTACTGTTTTTAAGAACATCGGTCATGGTTTTTATTCTTTTGTTACGAACTTACATGCTTAATATGTCCGTTGACGTTTCTATAATTATGTTTCTTAACTCTTTTCATATTCTTTTTATTACTCTTTTTTTTGCTTCACTGGATTCTTTAATCGTTGTCAGATTTTTTCCTCTTATACTTGTCTTTTTCCGCTATTTACCATTAATTCTTCGGTGTCATACTTAATATTTTGTTTTTCTTTATCATTTTTTTTCAGAAATTTTATATTTGTTATACGTTTATATATAAATTTTTACTAAAACCGTTTTCTTACAACTTTTAATATCTAATATATCTGTTCCATATCTTGTATTTATCTATCGTTACATGTTCAATCTTATTCCTTAGTTATAATCCGGTAATATCCATGTTTCTTTGTGAAGCTTTTTAGAGCTAAATTTTGTACTACATATTACCATTCCCTTTCTACTTGCAAAGTCTATTAGCTTTATCCTATTGTTATCTATATTATTAAAGCATCAAGGAAAAACACAAGTTGTGAATCGAAGAAGCAACCTATTTTAATGGTTGATGGTTTTTTAGATTCGTCTTGAAGAGACGGGGTGCGAGTTATAATTTTAAATGCGATTTGAATTAACCATGGTCAGATAATAGTAGAAAAGGAGTTATCTTTTACCGAAAATGGTATTACAAGGGAAGCGCGCGCAAAATGGCGCCAAACGCTTGATATCTTTTCGATGTTCCATTACTATTTAGCTGGACCATCCTAGTTCGGTCGACTGCAATTTTGCTGATTGTGTTCCTTCGATACCCTCGATCGTAACTGAATTCAAATCCCAGCGGCCTCATTTAGCGCATACCCAATTCTCGCTAACTATGCGTACGTATGAAATTTTTAACATTATTAATGTTATTTAAATTTTAGGAATTTCCTGCCTTTGTATCTTTTTATCCACGATTTCACTACCTAACCTTATCACTATTATCCCGTTTTATTAACTTTGTTTGTTAAAAACTTTGTATTTACAAAAAAAAAATCAACAAAATTCTTGTAATTTTTACATGACCAAGTTCCAGTTACATTACCTTAACTTTAAAAATCTATATGCATTGTACAAATCAATTATCACAATGTGGTTTTGTGTTTACCAAGATTTTTATTCTAAGCAAACGCATCACTGCTGTTGGAAATAATTATAAACATTTGTTTTGAGTTATCTTAGATATAGTATTAATCTTAATCTTATAATAGTGCCCATTAAACAGTACAAAAGCTTATTTTATTATTGTTATTATTCAGTAGTTATTCGATATTTAAAAAAAAATTAAGAAAATGTATATTATCATGTGTTTAAACTAATTATATAAAATTATCAGTTACAGTTTGTTGTAATATTGTTTTATAACAAAATTCTATATCCTGCGCAACAAACATTTTATTTTTTTAAGTTAATCTATTTAATACATAAAGATAGCAAGAAAATATAATAATTTTATTTATGGTTAGAAATGCTAGAAGACTTAAATGTAAAAAATGTGAGAAATATAATTTTAATCTTACACATGTTTTTATTAATAATAAATTTACCAAAATATTTAAACGATTTTGTTATAGTTATAGTAATATATCACTTTATTTAATAGAAGTTTCTTGGTATCGGATGATAGGTTGGAGTTAGTAATGAGAGTTTTGATTTTCTTTTCGAGGTAGGTAATGGAATTATTGGGTACATGGCGATAATCAAAGGATTTAAGTAAATTGTACATCTTACCGATGTAGTCTGCAATATTTAGGATAATCCTAGAGAAAGCATCCCAGATGATAGGATAAATTTTGGAGGAAGTTAATTTATGGAAAAGGTCATAAAGCTTCAGATTGGTATTGGCGAGGTTTTTACGGGTTTATGGTTGGAGTTTCTAAGTAGAGACAGCTCTGCTTTTTTAAGGATACGGGAGGTGGCGGATGATTTCTGGTGATGTTTTAATCGTAAACCAACAGGTATCAACTGTTGGTCTCTTCAGGATTTTAAGAATGCAAGGTCACACAAAAGTTTGGCCTTACGTAATGTAAGCTTTGAATATAGCTTAGTTAAGTTTATAGTTTCCTCCCCGTAGAAGCCCTACATACTCTCGTAACAAGAAATCCTTCTAATGACAGCTTTAAGTACACTGTCTACAGAAAACCCACTCACACTAACCGCTATCTAAATGCAAAATTCCATAACCGCCCTGCCCACATCCATTCGGTTGCAAAGTCCTTCATAACCATCAGACTTTCCGACACTAAAAATTGACAAACAGAAATTAAATTCATTACTACCACCCTACTGCAAAATGGATATTCCAACAAATCCTTAACTAATATAATCAAAAATCTAAATGAAACAATAGCCCCCAATCCCAAAACTCTCCTAACCAACAAAAAGCATTCCTACCTTACAACAGAGCCATCACCGATAGAATAAGCCGCATAGTAATGCGGCAAAATATACGCACGGTCTTTACAACCAATAACCAAATATCTGGACTTATTCGCTCAACAAAGGATCACTGCCCCAATGAATCCCAGGGAGTGTATGAAATACATTGTGGAGACTGCCAAAGGACCTACATAGGTCAAACAAATCGGCAAATATCTAGCCGAATATATGAGCATTCTCTGGTCATACGGAAAGGCGATAATGGTTCGGCATTTGCCAAAAACAATAAAAAAAACAGGCCACAAAATTAATTTCTCTGGGGCTAAAACCATTGCTCCCATTTCCCATTTGACCAGCAGAATAGTACGTGAAGAAATTTAAATAAAAAAAGCACCCACAGTTGCCTCAACACAAGAGATGACAGCCAACGTTTACCCGTCATATGGAAATCCCTTATTACCCCGCACCGACAATTACGCAATATCCTTAATCCTACAAACTTTCCCTAACACAACGCATTTCCCGCCAAACAAATTTTCACTTCCAGCCCAATAAAAGACCAAGCAGGTTACACGAAGACTGGTAGCTCTCCTTGGGGAGTAGGCAGATCGAGACTCCGAGTGAAGAGCTAAACTCTTGAAAATGGCATCAAAGCCGATGCCGAAACGTCGAGAATTTTCTCAAAATAGATGCGGTTCATGCCGTGAACTAAGTTGTTTAAGCATAATTAACCGCGGAAACCTATCCGAATATAAATAAATATATATAATATATATATATATATATATATATATATATATATATATATATATATATATATTTATATTTATATTTTATTATAACATAAGCTACTTGCTGATATGGTAAAAAAATAAAGATTATTATTAAATAAATTATAAAGGAGCAAGATTTATTATTGCATATTTTTATATTTTGTTTAAATATTACTACTAAAAATACACATATGAATTATGTAAATATTTAGTACATTTTGTATATTATGTATCTATTTCAAAATTTTGCAAAACCAATTGCAACATTTTGGGCAGACTAATCAAATCTGAGGATTTGAACTGATTTGCTGGTCTGATTTTACATTTGTCTAACAGTGTGATTTCTAGGTCACTAGGATGTAATGGAAATGCAAAACTAACCTTTTAATTGCTTTAAATTACTGTGTGCTAATAAAGTTTTTAAATCACTGTGTGTTTGCGTATTGGACATGCGGTATGGCACATAATCACTTAAAACGCTTTCTTTTAAAATTTTTGAAATTTCTGGCTATCGCCAAAAGATCAATCGCATAAGTCCAAATCCAAAACTTTACATTAGCTCAATAACAGTAAACACAAAAATCCCAAGCTTGTTCAAATTAGCGCATGTGTTCACACTTCAGGAGATACAAAAATGTTTTATCATGCAAAACGTTTATTTTCTCCTTCTCTAATCTTACAATACATTATAAATATGTATTTAAAAAGAATTAACTAAATAATACATTTTTGTGGACAAAAGAAAATAATCTTACTTTTTTTTGTTTCTGAGCTGAATTTGAAACTACAGCTTTTTCATAAACTTTTTTAATGTCCGATATGTCAACATTATTCTATTCGGCCCACTCCAATAATGCTTTCTAAAGCTTAAACAATTTTACGATGTTCTCACTTTTTGTAGTTCGGGTTTATCCACCATTTAACAATCTTTATTATTTTTAGGAATTGCTTCACCATTAAGTAGGTTCACGAATAGAAAGACTATTACTTTTCGCAGTGGCTAAAATTGCTTTCCTTTATTTGTGGTTATTCTAAAACCGACGTAACGCTTTTTTCATTTCTTTCAAAAACACAATTGAAAATGCCTTAAAAATATTATTAGTGTTTTAGTTTATTATTTTGTCTTGAAGGATAATAAACTGCATCAAGTATTAGTTACAGCATATAGCAATACTAACGGTTTGTATATTTTTACGTTTATGTTGGCTTGTTTGATAATATATCATGTTTAATAACCATTGCATTCTTGCATAAACATTTTTACCAAAGTTTTTAAAATAACAAGTATTGTAGTTGTGTATTTTTAGGTGACTGATCCACAAAGGATGTTTCTAATTAGTAACACATGTGAAGTATTTAAAAATCCTTTCATTTCTTAGAATTTCCATTTGTTCTATTAGTTTTTTTATATGTTTTTATCTTTAGTTAATTCTTTGTACTCGAAAAAAGTGGGTATACGCATATCGTTGGCGCTTTGAACAAATTATATGTCTTTTATAAGTGTTTGAGGATTATTGGAAGTGAACCACTCTGCTTTAGTTGCCATAACTGCTTATATATTAAGTATTCTTCATAATTGGTGTAATTTATTTTTGTTATACTTTACTTATACAATTTTTACATACAATGTACACAGCGTAAAATATTGTAGATTTTTTTATGTTATACAATATAAAATTTTTGTTTCGATTTGTAATTTTAAACTATACACAGGTATATAAAAGTAGTTACAAATATAAATTAACTGTGCCAATGATTACAAAATTCTCGACTTTTGGCATCTACTTATATAGATGCCATCATCGAAAAGATTAAAGATATTCCCTTAATTCGGAGTCAATTTCCTACTCCCTAAAGAGACCTATGAATCACAGAAGACTAGTCTTTCATGCGCTTACCGTTGTGGATTAAAAGTGATGGTTTGGCAGAAACACTTTCTAACGGAAAAGTTTGGAACGGTTTAGATTATGTAGAATCAATGTTTTTAATTTCAAAAAATTAATTTTACAACAAATTTTTTTATTAAGTTGTACAAGTGACAAAAATTATTGCGCATTTGTATCGTCAAAGATATTTGCATATGTGATATAATATCTGTTTTTCGTTTTACGAAGGTTCTTTCGTAAGCTACACAAAGTATTTCATACACTTCTAGAATTTGTGCTGAGTGGATAAAGTCGACTGTTTTATTATTTGCTGCAGAAATCTTTTAAATATTTTCTTCTTTAGTATGCAGCTTATCTTGTAATGCATCTGATCAACGCTTCTAATTGTTCAAAAAACTTGTAGGTTTTATAATTTGTGTTTTTTGCTAATGCTTTTAATTATATGCGTTTGATGAAATAAGTGGTAATAGATTTGGTAAGGGTGATAGTGGCTTTTAGTATTTAAATAATACATTTCTGTAGACAATGTGATTGAAACCGTCATTGAAAGAATCTTTTGTTACGATAGTCTCTATAGGAACACCAGGAAATTGCTTTATTTTGTTGTAAACATAAAAAAGAATTAAGTAAATCATGTAGCCACGGATGTGTAGATATACTTACCGGACAGAAACCGGTGTGACAAGGACTGGTTTCTTTAAATCGCAAAACCAGAGTAATCCATTTTTGAATTTTTCCATGGGGCTAGTGGGTCCATACATATAAAGTATTAGAAGAAAAACCTATGACCCACCCAAAACTATATATGCTATTGGACACGCCTGAAAATTAAAATTATTAATTTTTGAGATAAAAATTCTAACCCCGCCCTCTTAACGAACTATAGTTCCAAACTCGGTCCACGTATAGACCCCAACACAAAATATTTTCATCAAAATTCAGTTACTTTAGAACGACCACTATGGCATAACGTCAATAATCCCCCTCCCCCTCAAAGCATAAGGCCAATTAGAAAAGCATATAGATATATAAATAAGAAAAGCATATTTTGTCAATAAATTTAGACTAGTAAATTCAACAAGCAGGTCTCAGGGGAAAGAAAGCAACGGTTTTTATTTTATTTATCACCTGTGAAAGGGTTTATTAATCAAATAGAAATAAGGAACCCATAGACGGAAAATTTGTAAAATTCATTTTGCACATGAATATAAGTATTGAATAGGCAATAGTTAAGAGAGGCAACATAAAGACCCACCTTAATTCATACTTTATACATAAAAAAGTATTTGAGTATTTCTAATAAATGGTAGGGGTTTCAAACGCCTGATGATAATTACTCTATTAGAGACGTAAAGAAAAACTTTCTTTGTGTGTTTTAGGAAAAAAAATTGGTATTTTTAAAGATTTTTCTATGGTATAAGAAGTTTGTTGATATTGAGGGTATGAAGTTGGTATTATTCTCAACAGTCAAAGGAAATACTTCCTTATTACAATTTTCAAGCACAACTTAGCCAAATAAAATCTTTCAATCTTTTGAAGAACAAGCCCTATCGTACGTTCGAAATTTATACCACTTTTTAAAAATACTTAAATGTTTTCTCATATGTTTAGACGACAAATGAACATTCTAATGTTGTATAGTAATTTTACAATATTTTTACCTTTAAAACTTAAAATCCTCTCGAAATGTAGAAAATGGTATTTCTTTATTAATTAACTACTGCTTATCATTTAAAAAAATACCAGCAAACAACGATGTTTCTATACGTTCTATATTTTTATCGCTTATAGCAAAAGGGAGCAAAAGTAAATTTGTATTGTTTTTTTGTTGTATGTCCTACATATTTTTAATACTAAGCTTTTTTTTGGTTGTATAAGAATAAAATACAGCTTTCTTTGTTTATTAATATTCTAAGCTTAGTCAATACTTGTTTTTGAATTAATCTTAAAGTAATTCTATTAGTAGTTTTACATTCTTTATTTCTGCTGAAAAGATTGGTGATTTTGTTTCTTTATTATTTGTTTTTAAAATTATTGCAAGGTTTTATATTATTTTTCTGAATTATATTGTATTAATTGTTAATAGACAATGGATCAACTATTCAATAAATGTGTTTTTAAATTTGTTTGGTATTTTCATAACATAAGTCCGTTTTTTAATCTGCATAAGCATAAGTCGCTTGATTATGGCTTTAGCATGCCATTTATACAGTCATGTAAGGGTGTGTATAATACCTAACATTTTAAGGGGGGGGGGTACATTTGTTGTATTGCCAAAAATAATGGCGGTGATGTAATGGCTGGTATTTTGACAAACTGACATCATTAAATTTGTTAAATTAATTGATTACATATAGTTTTAAACGTACAGTTTAGTAAAATATCTGTCATAAAGTCACAAATTAAACAGTAAGCAGGGGAATATTATTATATATACAAATAATGCTGTTTAATTTAAAGTACGGAATGCACCAAAGTAATTCATTCAACATGAATATAAAGAAGTACCGCCCTGGTGTTTAGTGCTCAGGTAAATTTCTGTGCCTCACTTCAGGCAGTGGTATCACGTCCGGTCGCCACGAAATAGAAGCGGGGAATTAATAAATATGTTGGAGCACGGATTTTATTTCTATGGAATATAAAACAGATACAAAAATATTTGCACAAAATTATATAAAAGTTAGTAGCTCAATCAAAAAATCCTTAAAAAATTTAACTTTGTCTTGGTTTCAAAGTTATCAGATAAGTAACCATTACTGCACAGGAGAAGTATTAGTTAATCGATTATTTATTTTTAAAAGTTCAAATCAATTACAGTTAAAATACAGAATGTTTAAAGAATAACTACAGATTAATGTTTACAATACAAAACGGTCTTTTTATAAATAAGTTTTATCAAAGAATAAATATATTTTCTTTCGATTATGTTAACGAAAGCTTATTTCAAACACTATAATGCATGCCATTGAATATTTTGCCGAAATTATTAGTTGCAATTTTTTACTGTATATGTATTATATGTGTTTTTGATGCTAGTTTTTATCCATTGACCAGACAGGCTATAGTCTTCAAAAGTTAATTGGTCAAGTTTATAAGACATTGATTACAAAGTATTTTAATATTTGCTGTAAATAATAACAGCAATTCATTTAATTACACTTTATAATTTAAACTTAGACATACGCTTGTTGTAAACAATGCCAATCTAAGACTTGACTATGTTAATTACGTTATTGGTCAGGTTGACAAATATCAATCCTGTGCTGTTTATTTTTCCTTAATTATGTAATGTATAATTACCAGTAAAATTATTAAGTTCTTTTTTATTTTCAATTAAAATTAAAATATTTTTAACATAATATATAACTTATTGAGCAGATACAAAAATAACTATGGACAAATTACTAAATTTGGCAATTGCCAAAAAAAAAACACGAAAATAGTAATATTAATAAAAACATATACAAACGACAAAATGTTTATGATCATCAGAATGACATGTTGAAAAAAGGAGTTACAAAGATTTACTAAATCAGAAACAAACAGATCAAAAAATGTCACATACAACGACAATAAAAAATGAATATAATAAATATTTTTTGCAAAGAAAATAAAAATACTATCAAATCGCCCGGTTCTGGAGAGATTCTGCTAAAAATACAATATTTACAAGATGTACTAAGAACCTAAATCAATGTAAGTAAAATACTATAGCTTAATTTATAAAATAGTAGCACTAAATTATAACAATTATAAAGAATCGGAGAACTCGCATTCCTTGCGCTTTTCGATCAGGAAAATTGTTGCTTTATAATACTTTTAGCCTAAAACTCTTGGTGGAAAGAAACTGATACCTAAATAAAACTATGAGAGAGTATGGAACAAACCAAGGTAAAAAATGAAATTAATAGACATTAAAAAAATATACACTGAACATTTATGATGGAATGAAATAGAAAAAATATTTTAAAAAAATTTTAAATAAACGAAAAGTTTAGGCACGGCAAGTGAATTATTAAGCTCTGTCCAACAATAAGTAATTAAATTTATTTAATTAAATTAAAATTATTTAATTATTCTGGCCTAAAATAGGATAAATATGTTTTTTAGGTGCAATCCTTGTCAGGAATTGGTCTTGTACAAATAATTTATTTAACTTACCAACTAATGGCCCTAGATTTTGTTAAAGTAGTAATCATGAAAGCAAACAGAGAAATTTTTATCCGGGATGTTTCTCAGAGCATTTGTCGCTATATCTTTATACCTTTCACAGGAGAACAAAAAATCACACGACGACAGGTCAGGTGAATTTAGATATGTTTGGCTTACAAGGTATTTGGGTCTAAACCTCCAACCTTTTTTCTTTGAAAAGCTCTGACCCTGAAAGTTGATGTACCATTTAGGCGCTTCCAAAGTGTAAGTTTAGTAAGTACTGAGGTGTTCAAGCAGTCCTGAATTAGGCCTTGAACCACCTCCCCGTACTTCACGCACTTCAGAGAGGCGCGATGGCAACGCCGGACATGTCCAAAGTACTGGCAAGGGTGGTACTAACTCACAACCTTTCTATTGTTTAATTGTTTATGAAAAATTTTCGTACCCTTGTCGAACCGTTCATCGGTCGTCTTTTGGGGGCCTTCCTTGTGCACCTCACCGTGAGGACGAGAATGCCTCGATCGAGAAACTCCTGCTTTAGCTCCTTCTTGGAGACGTTTTCGGAGATGTTACACATCACTGCACGAAGAAGTCTGTTCACATTTGACTTTCTCCAGAAATCGAGTCAAGCACCGGTAATCGTTGGATGTGGCGATATGGATGGTGATTTCATCCACTATATTCAAAGCTTTGACAAAAGCGACTTTTCTCTCATGGATAGCTTTGAGAGCTGCAACTAGGCCTGTTTCTCCCGCAAAATAATTGTCGGGATTCTTTCCTGCAGAGTTGATGGACCACGGCTGTCACTTAAGACTGCGAAGGGGTTATCGGTAATGGTGAACGCCGAAAGAGAAGGCAGCGGCATCCTTACCTGAGCTCGACAGCGGACTAGGTGGCACTTGCGGGCGGGTTTAAATTTCTCATCTTCTATGGGGTTTCACTAGGTGAGCTTGGCATGCTCTAAATCTCTCTCCGGCAGGACGGGCAGAGGGGTAGTGCGACTGGAGGAGCTACGCTGATCTAGATTCGCGACGAAAATTTTCTTCAGCCACGCATTCAAATCGTCACTATCACTACTGCCGAAACATTTTTTAAATTTAATTGTACGGTTATACGTCTGGAATGACTGACGAATTGTGATACTGTGTATGGTCGCGCAGGGATAGGATGTTTAGTTAAGTGTTTCTGGATTGATAGAGTAAGATGGAGCCATGTATTATTATGCATAAGGAACTACTGTCCAGATGCCCACAATCAGGATCGCTCAACCGAATTACTTAATGTAAACGTTTCAGCAGTCCAATGGTTTGGTTTATCGTCTGGCGTTCAGTCAGATATTTTGTACGAAATCTCCAGTATCAAAATATACGCACAACATAATTTTTGTTTTCAAAAGTTACCACTTCAGACTTTTGGAGGCTTAACGCGAAACGTTAATTCTGCTTGGAATCCATGTCCATCGTGTCACTCATGTAATTTTCAATTAAATAAACCAACAAATCGAAGAGTAGGTTACTAAGCCCCGCAAGCTAGTGAATTCACTTGGAGGCACTTCTAAGATCACGTTTATTCAGAACACGTATCAAGTGGCGTCAATTTCTGGTTCTATTTTAGAACTTTTTTTAGAAGGAATGTCGTTATGAATTAAGTTATCACTGATTAGTTTGTACTTAAGTTATAATCTATCAAACGTTAAAAACTGTCTATAAATCTACTGTCACATTAGCTATGTTATTAGTGATTAATCTTGTATTTTAATATACCCATTATTATTGTTATACTTAGAAAAATTAAATTTAAAAAATTAACCTGATCAGTTATTTTGCAATTTCTTTTATAGACTATAAACCTTACAGGTTAAATAAAGATGTGACAACAGCAACTGAACGTTTTAGAAGATTCAGAGCAACAGTATTTAACTGAAAAAAATTATATATATAATGAATTTGTAAAATAATAAAATAACTCCTTTTACAAAAAAAGAAGTAATAAATATTCAGCATAAGAAAACCACACGATTATATTCGACAATTAGTTACAATTGCAAGGTACTAAAGCAACACGCAGAACCCCCTTTTGTTCATTAGCATATACACATAAAATTTCAAAAACACCTGTATAAAATAAAACCTCATTTTAATTTTTTTTATCCTTTCTGACCTAAGAAAATAAGTTATTATTAACCTTATATTCTTGGCTCCTATTAAACGATTATGAACATATTTATGGTAAATTCCCCGTTGTTGTAAAAAATACAAATTTAGAGATGAAACTAAACCAAACGAAAACTAAAATAATGGTATGTGGTAAACACAATATAACAATTTTAAGCATTAAGCTAAATGGAACAGAACTACAACAAGTTAATAAATTTCCCTACCTGGGCAGAGATAACAAGAGATAGAAAATGCGAAAGGTAAATTATAACCTAAATTGCACTAGCGAAAAGGGCTTTCTACCAAAAGAGGAGTTTACTAATAACAATCGAAGTTCCCATTTAGACTAGAATAAATTTTATAAAAGCATATGTTTGGAGCGTTATATTGTATAGGGCTGCAAAAAGAGACTAGAAGCATGGGATTAGTGGAGTTACAAAAGAGCCTTAAAAATCAGCTATCTCGATAGAATAACAAACGAGGAAGTACTGAAAAGGATCGGACAAAAGAAGTGTTTGTGGAAGAAGATGCTTAAACGAAGCAGCACACTAATGAAACATATAATAAAGAAGCAGGGGTATTAACCACAATTATTGAAGGGCATATAGAAGGAAAGAATGCTCGTGGCAGATTACGGATGGAATATATTAAACAAATAATGGAAGACCCAGGATGTGCCACGTATAGACCTATGAAAAATAAATGTATTAAAAGGAAGGAATAGAGAACTGGACAAACCAGCTGAAAAGCTGAAGACACAGAGAGATCACTGGTTATTAAACTAATTGAAATTACTAAATAAATATATACTAGAATACTAATCGAGTGATCGGTTATTAAACAAAAATGGTCAGTTAGACGAAAGAACATCATTCAGCTTGATAAAACGAAACTGCATTTAAATATATACAAAAAAGTCTTGCTATCAACTTTGTAATAGTTCTAAGTCTGAAATGTTTTAATTCGATGTAATCAACTCATCCAAGTCATAAAACAAGAATTTTATTTTGTAATGAAAATTCTCACTGAAAACATATTTTTATGGTTATAAATATCTATGAAAAATATTATGAACTGCACAGATAACGATAACAATACACTGAAGCATATGTCTAAAGAAAAGCTTTATCATAAGGGACGACTATCAATTAGCATTTGTTGCAACAATAATTCTATTAGTTTTGCAAAATAATTCTTTACTTTTATAATTTTTAATTTACTGTTAAGCATATACTTATAACATTAATCAATCTCAACCTTAAATATGTAGCATAACATAAATAAAATAAAAAATCAATGAAATAGTAGAGAGTTATAAAATGTACCATGTGAAGAGTGTTAAACAAACAAATGTTACAGAAATAAATTGATGAAAAAAGTATGTCCCAATAAGCAGAACAGATGTGGAAACAACAAAACTGAAGAAAAAATAGACATGCGCTAACTGACTGCTAAAAAAGAAAAAGCTCGGGTGTATGAAAAAGTAGGTTTCCAAAAAAAAATAAATACCTAATATTTGTGAACAAAATTTTCAATTTTAACGAAACATGTCTAGTTTATAGTGTTGCAATAGCGTATTTACGTGTCACGTTTCAGCACAAAATTCGCTTATACGTATAATATATTCTCTCCTATCTTCAAAATTTTCGCTATTTTGATAAAAATAAGACTGAACCAAATTATATAGCCCATGCTACAGATAAAGATGTATAAAATTTTTATGATTTTATTAGATTTCTATTTTTTAGATATTTAAATTAATGTTGAAGGTTATTATCCTTAACCTTGATCGATCATAAAAATTTAAATAGTTTAAAAAACATTATGTTACAGAATTTCATAAATAATATACTTTTGCCATGATTTTATAAATGTATGTACAAATGTTTTATTTAATGTTGTTGCCTAGAAGATAGTTTTATTATTAAATGAAACATTTTTATTTTTTGCAAATATGAAAACACCATGTAAATAAAGTTTGTTATTTGACTATTTATTCAATTAAATTAAAATTGTTGTGCAACAATTTAGGCATTAACTATAAACAAGAAATTTAAGCGGAGGCGTTTGACATCAGCACTTTACATATTTTACAGATATTAATACACCAACTACCAATATATAATCCTTTCTTCCTGAATGCATAAAATAAATATATTATTATTTAAACATTAGAAATAATTTAACAATTTAAATTACATTAACATGTTAATTGGTTGAAAACTTTTAAATTTTAATGCATATATCATGTGACGTAATTAGATGAGTTTAATGATATGATAATATTTAAGTATGCTCCCACATAAAAAAATCACAACAAATTAAACTTAACAAAAATCCAGATTTTATTACTTTAACATTCGAAATTTAAATGTGATCTTAACTTTTTAATTCTTATTTGAATACTGTTCCAGTGAACACAGTTCTTAATGTTACAAAATGTTGATATTTTAATTCGTGGAAGTATTCGGTATTCCTCATAAGATTTTTTAGCTACTAATGTACATAGATATACAATAGTCTTATTTATAAAAACAGCCAGTATCCCTACAAAAAATTATTGAAGTTATCTACATAACCAAATAACATTTTTTATTGAAAACATAAATCTTATTGTATTAGGCACAATTTAATTACCTTAAATGTTTTGGTAGTACAATAGTATTATTTGTAGTACACAGTAACAAATATGTTTAACATCATAATGTAGGTCACATTTTACAATTCATAAATCTGTAAAGATAAAATACTACACGTATGATGGTAAGCGAATTGATATTAAAGTAATACACGTTAGAAACGTATGTTTTAAAAGTAAATATATTGTAGGAGGCTACAAAACGGATACTAAGCTCATTCAAGAGTAAATAATTCAACAAAGGGCTTATAGCTGAAGTAAGGTTATTGAATCAGAAAAGAAGAAAGATCCGACTTATGCCGAATTTCATTCAAGCGCAGTCGTCGCCAGTATATCGATTCCATAAAAATGTGTGTCAAAAAGTGAAAATGTAAAAATTTTCCGGGCCTGCCACTTATTTCAAGTAGCATAAGAAGGTAAAATTTGCAAAGTGCGTCGTACATGTATTAGTTACAATTAAGTTTTGCATATTTAAATAAAAAAGTGTTCTCATAAAATATAAGTATTACACTTAACGAAAATGTTAACGAAATGTTACCAATTATTTTTGTAGGCTAGTATTACAAATTTCTTATCATTATATATCATAAAATTAAACATTATATAATAAGACATGTTTCGTTTCAGATAAATGAAAACAAATTTCTTTTTGAACTTAGGGGAACAACTATTTTTCATTACATCAACCCCTCTCGGCTGAATATATATTAAAAACTCAATTTTGCAAGGAGTCGTGATGGTATGCTGACCTTTATTCTCGACTTTTTCTGCACCTCAAAGGTTAATTTTAGAGCTAAATTACAGTTCATCCATTACTTTGCCCTCTTTCATTTTTAATTTGATTTCGTACAGCACCGAATGCAATTTTTGCAATACTTCGGTTCCATCAAATATCTGCACTCTCTTAGTTTCAATAATTAAATAAATTAACAATGATCTTGAACAACATCCATTTTTTGACAGCAAAATACTAGTTGTAATTGTCTTGCAGCAGATAACGAGCACGATGTTAGAATGCCTCGTATGTTTCCGACATCATTTAAGAGCTAACCAGGTCCAACTTGTTAGCTTTTGAAATAAAATTACTGGTTGCATTTACTCCCAGATGTATGTGCAATAAATTAGAAGACTGCAGTACTTGTTTTATGGTGTATTGTAAGCAGTTTGTTAGCCGCAACTTTAGTTTAGTTTTCAAAATTACTTCCTGGTGTTAAAATTAACATATAAATACTAATTAATTTGTTGGTAATTGCTATAACAAATAAGTTATCATAATAAATTTTAAACAATTTTAATAACGTGATCGTAGTCATAATAAGTAATGTTATCCTAGAATATTGTAATGTTGCTAATCTTCTAAGTATTATATATATATATATATATATATATATATATATATATATATATATATATATATATATATATATATATATATATATATATATATATTGCGAGTTTTATTACAGCCGAGGCCGCGTCTCGCTTCCCAAACGCCACTTATTTCTATCTAGCCAATCTCCTTCTTCTAATCTTCGGGATTCCATAGCGTCCTGTACCTCTGCTCTCCAGCTTCGCGAGGTCTACCCCGTTTGCGACGTTCTGGTGGACCCATTTCCAAACTTTCTTCGGCCATCTGTCGTCATCCATTCGTTCTAAGTGTCCATACCAGATTAAGCCTTTTTGTTTCTATGGTATTGATTATCGTACCATCCACCTCCATTCGCTGTCTTATTTCTTCATTTCGCACGTGTTGTAGCTTAGATACACCACAGCTCCGCCTCAATAGTCCATTTCCAGTGCCATTAGACGGTTTTATTTCGCTGATTAATGTCCCATACCTCTGATCCATATGTGGTGATGCTTTCAATTATAGTCTTATATATTGTTGTCTTCGTTTTTTGTAATTTTATCATTCCAGAGTACCGTGTTCAGCAGTCGAATGGCTCTCCTTCCTTGGGCTATTTTAAGATCAATGTCTGCGTCACTTGCTGGCGTGCTTGAAAATAAAACTCCAAGTTAGCGAAAATTTGAGCAACCGTGAACTACGTCGCCACTAATATTCAGGTCCATACCATCGTCTCCAATTACTAGGTGTTCAGTCTTCTGCAAGTTAATCTCAGGCCCCATTTTTATACTCTTCCTGGAGCTTGCGTAACATATAGTTCGAGTCGTCTACGTCTTCAGTGATAATGACTTGTTCGTCAGCAAACAGAAATGTGCTAAGTATTTCGTCTCCAATCTGTAGTCCCATGCCACCACACTTTCTTCTCCACTGAATTAAGGCTTCGTTAAGATAAATTTTAAACAAAGTAGGAGCTATACAGCACCCTTGTCGAGTCCCTTTGTCACCTCAAAATCAGTAGACATACGTGATCCAGATTTTATGCAGCTTGTGGCCTTTTCATATAAGTTTTTACGGCAGCGATATATATATTACTAATGTTGGAGTTTTTCATGCATTCCATAGCCTTCTTTGAGGTACACTGTCGTATGCCTTCTTAATATCTATGAAGGTAAGATGTAAGGGTCTTCCGGTGCACTCTTCTTTTCAATAATTTGTCTTAGTATAAATACGTTATCGATACATGATCGTCCAGACCTAAAGCCGCTCTGTTCTTCTACTTCATTCATCTCTTCCTCTATTTTTCTTTCAGTATTTTTCCGTATATTCTGGACATTGAGCTGATCACACTAATGCCCCTGTAATTCTTGCAGTCAGTTCTATTACCTTTCTTGTAAATTGAAGAGATATACGCTTGTTTCCATTTTGGGCACTTTCTCACCTTTCAGGCATTTGTTGAATAGTTTGGCTAGAATGCTAAACAGTTGTGTTGGAGCAGCCTTTATAAGTTCAATGGGAATATTCCCCGGTCTTGGTGCTTTGCCATTTTTCATTTTATTCACCACTTTTACTACATTATCAATTTCTATTTTTTGTAACATATCATTAGGGGAGTGAATTTCATTTATTTCTACTTCATCATCTTCTGTTTCTATAAAATCTGCTCTATCTTCTCTTAGTAGTTTCTTATAGTATTATCTCCATGTGTTTGTACTGATCAGATCGATACCTCCGTTATTCTTACTCTCTACACGTATTGCTTTCAGGGTTCTCCACGCTTCATTCGATCTTGTGTTACCTCTTTATTCATTTATTTCTTGACATTTGTTTTTCCATGCTTCGTATTTTGCATGTGCTACCGTTCTCTTTACTTCTCTGTTTATTTTTTCTATCTTCGCTGTCGTTCGTGTTTAACCATTTTATGTAGGCGTCTTTTTTACTGTCAACAAGGTTTTCTATTTCTTGGGTCCACCACACATTAATGCTCTTCATTTTTGTTCTTGTATTTTCCCCAAGGGCTTCAAATGCTGCTTCGTGAATTATCTTTTCTATTTCATCATACATTTGTTGTGCTGACGACTCTTCTATGTATCGCAGTTTATTTGCCAGTCTTAATTTATATAGGAATTTTGTCGACTCGTCTTGTAGTCCCATTAAGTTATATTTTCTTGTATCTACCGTATTCAGTTCCGGTTCCTCCTCTTTTTCACGCTGGCTATAATGTTTGAAAGGGATATAGAGTTTTCCTATTAGTAGATGGTGATCGGAGCCGCATTCCGCGCCTCTCTTGACTCTCACGTCTTTACATATTAGGTTTGTATTTTGGCGGATAATTAAGTAATCGATGACCGATCTTAACTGGCGGGTTGACTGTGTCCAGGTATAGCGGTGGACATCTCTGTGTTTAAACCACCCATTTGTAATTCTTAGAGCATACTGATGGCATATTTCTATTAACTTCTCTCCATTTTTGTTCACCGTGTCTTCACCATATATTCCTATAATGGGGTGATTAACTCTCTTCCCAGTACGTCCATTAAAGTCACCAAGTAGTATTATTTCCTTTCGATCACTAATTCCATCTAGTACCGCCATCAATTCTGTATAGAATTTTTCTTTTACTATATTATTAGCACCTTCGCTGGGCGCGTATATTCCAACTATTACTATCTCATGTCCTCTTATGTGTAACTCGGCTCTAATTACTTCTTCGTTTATTTGCTCCCAACTCTTTAGGTTCTTTTTTAGTGTTTTCTTTAATATTATAGAAACCCCTCTTTTCTCTCTCTGATCTTTAGGAATTCCGCTATATATATGTATATAGTCTTGTTTTATTTCGGTTCCTGTACCCTTTCTCTTAGTTTCGGTAAGGACAGCTATATCTATATTATACCTTTTTAGTTCGTTAAGTACTTCTGTCATTTTGTTATTTATTCCTTGGACATTCCATGTGGCTATTTTGGTGTTCCATTTGTGCTTATTTCCTTTAGTCGTACATTTATTTATCTGTTTGGCGTTGTTTACGTGCGAATATCTGCCCCCCCCCCCCAGAATCCTTGGGGCTGACTGTGATTACAGTACGAGATTCTGAGCTATTTGCTCTACTCATCTGGGGTAGTGTCGTTTTACAGTTCGCAGGCATGTTTGGGAAATTTTAGCATTTGTCATTTTTATGATGCTGGGTTGCAAGTCCACTGCGATCAACCCTCCTCCTTTACCCGGGCTTGGGACCGGCAACATCAGCTGCTGAGCTACTCAATCCACTCAAAAACTGATGCAGGCGGAGTTCCTAAGTATTGTAGTGTGTAGAAATAGAGTTTCTCTCTTTGTTATTATCACAAGTCCTACCTTTGGAGGAATAGTTGAATTTTATTGTAGTGTGTCTTTAAGTGATTAAATTTGGTTCTCAATTGCCATATCCACTCCTATGCCCTTAAGCAATTGTAATGAGTTTTCTTTCAATTTCAAAGCCCATAAAAATGTTGTCGTAGCTCTGAATGCAAAACTTAAAATATATTACTCTCTAAAAGCAAACCAATTCCGACATATTAATTATTCAATCGTAAATGAATAGACAAATTAGTGTAGGCAATCTTATCTCAATAAAAATTGAGTAAGCATTCCTCCTAATCAACTACTAAAACACAAAAACATTATGTGGTCCAAATTAATTTAAGCATAATAAATATATAACAACGCCAAAATCATAAAATTATATTCGGCTATTAAAAATATAGTATCCAGCAAGTTTACCATATTATGTGACACGAACATGTTAGGAATAAATTTAACTAAGTATGATAAAGTAAAAACTACATATTTTAAAAATAACGACATAGTTCAAACAAACAACAAGTCTAGCTTAATAACATTGGTGCCAGAAAGTTAGGCATATAAAAATTATTGTACATTACATCCCAGATATTACAATTCCATAATCAATATACAGAGTTTAAGTTTTTCTTCCAAAATTCTGGTATATACTTTAAAGCACACCGAGGAAAGACAAATGGCTCTATAATTATCGCGTACCGTCTGATCCCCTTTCTTATATATTAGAACTATCAACTTCTTTTCCCAATCTTCCAGAATTTTCTTAGTTCTCCGTGCCTCCTTACATGTTTTCCAAAGCCATTCTTTACCCTTTTCCCCATCCATTTTATCATTTCCAGGTCTATTTTGTCAATTTTTATTTCCCATTCTTTATCTTTTTCAGTTTTCCAGTTTTCTCTTGTTATACTTCTTAACAGTTCTATTTCTTCTCCTGATACTTCCCTTTCTCCATTTGAATATATTTTTTATTGTTTCCTTTCTTTTTAAACTTCTACTCAAAGTAGTCTTTCCATACTTCCAATATTCTTGTTTATCTATTGTAATATGGTTATTTTTATCTCTAATTTGTCTAATTTCTTTTCGCTGGCTTTCTCTCATCTTTCCTATCTTAGCCTAGAAAATCCTTTTATTATCTTTATATGTATTATTTATTTCTCTTCCAAAGTCTTTCCAACTTTTATTTTTGGCTTGTTTTATTGTCTGTTTTACTTTATTTCTCTTATTTATATATTCCTCTCTATCCTGTTACTGTCCAGTCTGTATGTACTTCTTCCAGGATTTTTCTTTTCTCGTATTTCTTCTTTCACTTGGTCATTCTACCAGTTTGTTCTTTTCCGATTACTATTTATCTTTGTCAACCCACAGACACTTACTGCTTTGCATATATTACTTCTTTAAATACTTTCATCTTTCTTCCGTTGTCCACTCACTTTTCTGTAATTCTTGCCTATAAAACTCTTTGTCTCTTATTGATATTTTATCCTGTCTCGTTCTTCTTTTAGTTTATTTATCTTCACCTTTTTAAATTTTAATTAGTTTTCTGCTTTTTGCTTCTGTATTTTCCATGCCGCTCTTACTACTCTGTGATTTGTTCCTAGTTCCGCCTTTTTCTTAGTTCCTATTTGTTGTATATGTTTGATAATTAAGCACAGTTAAGTAACTTCATAAACAAAATAGGAAATAAAACAAAACAGAGCTGTGTAAACGGTATATATTGGGCAAAACGGAATTAATAAACAAAGTAACAATTAAGCAAGCAAAGAAAATTGAGAAAAACAATAAAAAAAACTATAATTAAATAACTTCAAATATGGTGGGTGGCAGGTCAGTTTGGCACTCTCCAGACTGCGGGAAAAAATGCTGTTGAGAACAAATGCACGGCGGAACAACTAAAACGAGACTTACTGCAAGTAATGATCTCTGGTAACCTGGACGGCGGATTTCGGCGTGCTCTTCGTTGCGGCTTCAACCCGGGGGTGGGTTTTCCTTGGCCAAATGTACTGGGGCACCACGGACGGGGCGGAACGCACAAAAGGCAGCGACAGCGTGCAAGCACAGCGCAATAGAGCACCTGGGTCGGCTGGCTCTGCTTCGTCGCTCACGAGGGTTCGAATCGGAATGCCGGGAGGAGGTAAAAATCCCGTTTAGTTGTGGCTAGGGTGGGTAGCGACAATCAAGGTAAAGAGTTTAGAGATGAGCACCAAACAGTATATGTCTTAATTTTGGTGTATAAGTTATATAATCTGTTATACTTTTGGCCTGTCTTTCCTCTGCCACAAACGTATATTTGTCTTCTAGTTCTTGTCCCCAGAAAATATTTTCTATCAAAAGGTCGTTTAACTAGCAGAATTCTACCATTTTAGTTCTACTTGTATTTATTATTTTCTCTCCATAACCGTCCATGCATCCCAGCCCTCTATTCATATCTCTTCCTACTCGAGAGTTTCAGTTTCCCATTATTAATATTTTATCGGTATCCTTTCTCACTTCATCTATTTTTTTTTGTAATTCGTTATAGAATTCTTTAATATTCTTTACTTTGCTTTTTCCTATTGGTACGTATACTTGTATAAATACTATTCTTTCTTCCATTTGTAGGTGTAAGATTATCATTCTTGAATTTAATGCCTCCACCTTGATGACTTTTTGGTTTATTTCCTCATTCACAGTTATTTCAACTCCCTCTCTTGCCCTTTCTTCCATTATTACCCCTGAATAATATATATAGGGTGTATTTGTTAGTTTTATTGTTCCATTTCCTTTCTTCTTAGTTTTGCTTACTCGTAATATATCAATTCTATATTCACCCATTTCTTCTAACCTCTATCTCTTTTCCTGTTAGTGTTATATTCCGAATTCTTATTGCCATTTCTTTTGTTTCCCTTATTTTTACTGTTGTTTTTACTTTTATCTTTTTTCTCCTATTTTTTTATACATTATATGTTTCTGTCTGTTTATGTTTGTAATTTTCATCGCTTGTCTTATTTCTATTTCATTCTTTGCCTTGTCATGTGCAGTTTCCTTCCTCGCTCCTTAATAGTTTTTTGTATACTGTCCTGTTTTTTTAATTTTAATTAACTTATCTCTTAGTGTCTCTTTATCGTTGTTGTTTGGTGATCTTTGACTCGTTATTTTTCTTCTTTGTGTTTTTTCTTTCTCTTAATACTTTTTTTCTGAGCCATTTCGTTCTACTTTCTTGTGCTTCTGTTTATCTATTTGACATCATTTCTCCATTTATTATCAATTTGTTGTATTGTAGTAGTGCATGATCTCCCTTTTCTCTGTAGTGTTTCATGTATTTCACTAGATCTCTTCGTTGTTTCTGTATATCTTTTGTGAAGTCCTCCAAGTATATTTCTGTTGCTTTTAATTTTTTGCAGCTTCCAGTGTCTCCATCTTTTTGTTCGGGTTTCTTAATTCTATAAGTGTTGGTCTTCTTTTCCTTTGTTGTTCACTTCCCAATCCTCTGATTTCTATGTCTTCTTCCATATTTATCTGTATTCCCATCTCTTTCATTATAATTCTCACTTTTTTCTAGTTCTAGTTCTAGTTCTCCCCCTTCATTTCCTTCCTCGACTTTGTATATTATTATTTTTCTTGCTTATTTCTTTTTCTAGATTCTCTATTTTCTTTTCTTGCATTGATATTCTGTGTTCTAGTAGTTCCTTATCTTTCTTCATTAGTTTATTTTCCATTCTTACGTTATTCAGTTCTGTCTGAAGAATATATATTTTCTTTTGAAGTCTCTGATTACTATTTTCTATTTTGTATAATATCCCATTTATTTCTTGTAGGAGTTTTATCATAATTTGGGTATCTTCGTCTTTAATTTCTATTTTTACTAAACCGACTAAGAACCGGCCCGGATCCACTCCTCGGAGGGCGTCGTTCTCTTTTTCCTTTATATTTTAGTTATACTTTTTATTTGTTAAGTTTATGTAAAATTTGAATATGGCCTTGCGTTATTTTAAATTACGCGCGGTTTGGTATCGCTTATCCTCTACCTCAAACGTTTCATTCATCGCTCAGCCCGTCAATTGTCTCTTATTTATATTTAGTTTTCTACATTATTTATCTCTTGTTTATATTTACATTATTTATCTGTTTTAACTTACTGTAATCACTATTTGAATTTAATTTCATTAAATTTTCACTTATTTATATTTAAACTGAGAGCTATTTCTTGGATATTACATGTATACTAATAATCATATTTCTGAAAACATCTTTAAAATACTATAATGATCAAAATACAGAAAAATATGCAGGTGAAGTAATAATAACTACAAATAAAATTCTGCACCATTGTATTCTTAATTTACTATTGTTCAATATAGAAACTACAAGCACAAACTTACACAATAATAAGCGAATATAAACAATCAAGTAAAAGATTAAACTAAACAAATATTCACCAATTCAACATATCTAAGACAGCACTGGCATAAGTGATCCAAACTGCAAAAGACAATATGATAACCTAAAGCATTTATATAACTTTGAGTAATTAAATTGGAAAACAGACAACCAGAAATATATTTCAAATTATAAGTCCAAACTTATATTATCCATATCTATAAGACTACAAGATCGATATCAGAGACATTCTGATGCAAACAAAATTTTACAGAATAAAATAAGTCATAAATAAGCTTGACTCTGGCCATTTCTTTCTTTAGACTTCGTTTATTAGCACCGTATAAATAAAGTCATTTACTGTTCATACAATTCACTGGAAAAAATTTCAAAATAACAAACGAAGATAAAGCTGAAAATTGTGGTTAGTATAATATAGGAAATTCCATGAGCAAAACAAACTTCAAAACTTTAAAAGTCATGATATTTAAAAATTTATAGCCAATCCCTTTTAAAAATTAAAACCAGGCGAGACAAGCGTGCAAGGAGCCGCAAAGAGAGCAGTATAACCAAAAAGGAATTCAAAACTGTAACAGAGATGCAGAAAAAATTACAGCTTTTGTCAAATATTTTATATCTGAAATCATCTCTAACTAATGCGTAAGGTATACAAAACAAATCATATTTAAGAATTTATGCATTGTCACTGAATCTATTTAGCCTACATCATCCATTAAACTTCTCAATAAGTAAAAATTTTTCGAGTATGACAACTCCAAATATAATATTAACGTAACTAACCAGGAAAGTTTTAGCTTATCTGTGAATTATTTACTTTTCAAAAACCTAATAGCACACTCGTGTAAAAAAAGGAAAAATTAAAAGCGGATTGAAATTTATAGGTCTATCAGTTTACTAACAATAATATACAAACTAATATTTCAGCTTAAACAATCAAGTGTTATTTCTTAACATTATTTCGCTGTTTATGTTCAGTCTTAGAAGAACGTATTTGCATCAACCAACAAGTCACTGAATTAACGGAAACTCATAATGAATGTAAATCTTACAAAACAGCTTTATTCCTCTATGTAGCACATGGCTTTGATAAGACTTAAACAGTAAGCCTCTTAGGTTACAATGCCTAATTATATTAAATAAATAGTATCTTCGTTTTAATAAAACGGAACGTTTGCAATTTAATCTTAATCATTTCTAAAACACAAATTATTTATAAGAACTAAGAGGCGATATTTTAGAACTACTTTTTTTAGTACTTACACCTCAGATATACCAACATTGAAAGCCACCCTAGTTACTTTTGCCGACAACACTGCCATCTTAAGATAAACTTAAAATCTTTTGCAAGCTATACTTTATTTACACTAGTCTTTTATTAACAAGATATTTCAGAAATATAAAAATATGTTAGTACCAAAGCGACAATATTGTTTAGTAACAAAAGCGCTTATGACGAATCTGCATATTACAACTGTGGCCAAATGTATCAAGTACCTCATATTTATAGATGATTTTAATAATTAAAAACAGAAACGCTTTTGTTATTATTATGTTGTAAATAACTGTAATCTAAAATGTAAATGGCGCATATTTCATAAAAGGCTAATAAAGTAAAACAAAAAATTTTTTATATACAAAATAGATTTTAAATACAAAATCATAATGTGAGGCGGAGTTGATCTGTAAGCAATTCAGAACTAAAGGCAAAAAATGCAAATTTCGATTTACTTTTTTGAAATTGGAAATCGAAATCTGCAATTATTACATTTTTCTTCATTTTCAATTCAGCGTAAAATTTCCTATAAGACATCCATTTAAAATCTACGTCGAAAAATCTAAGAAATTCGAAGTCGAATATCTCGAAAACTAAAATTGTCTATCCACTAACTGTCTCAATTAACGTTGAGCTCCTCCATACAAAGAAAATAATACCAGCCCTAAAACAAGCTTTAACAGATAAATTTGTTACAGACCAAAACCGTAAATTAAGAACGAAGACAATTACTCCTGTTAATATCTCTTAAACCCATTTGAACTATGTGACATATAAATTTTCTTCATTTTCGAATTCAGCGTAAAATTTCTATAATATCACATTTAAAATCGTAATGTCGGGATTTTCGAAATTCGAAGTCAAATATCTCGAAAACTATTCGACATAGAATTTCGATTTCATTATTGAAATCAGCGTAAAATTTTCTTGTAATTACTCATAAAATCGCAATGTCGAAATTTTCCCGAAATTCGAAGTCGAATATCTCGAAAACTATTCGAGATAGAAACTTTTTGATTTCGATTTTGAAATCAGCGTAAAATTTCCTATAAGAATCCATTTTAAAACTTTTTAAGTTCGTTGAAAATTCTTAAAGTCAATATGTGAACGGAGTTTGAAGTACCGGATATTACAAAGTCAAAATGCCTAAAGGCAGAAAATTAGTGAGCAAAAACCTTTACAGGTTTACTTTTTATATAAATGGAACAAGATGAAATCGCAAATTACATTAAATATTTTCGACGGGTTGCTTAAAATGTTATAAAACATATTAAAGACACTGCATCACGCGCAAATTGAAAGAGAACAGACCAAAAGAGATAAGTTTTGAACGCGAAAACTAAAAATTGATTCTGCACTTGGTTAGAAACACAAAAACGCGCCTTTGAGCTCACTGCCATAATATCCGCAGAAATTGCCTAACCCCATAGTACCAGAAAAAATAGATCTAAAAATCTACAAGACCAGGGAGAAGCCGTGGCTGTTGGAGAAGAACAAAAACGTTGGACCTCTACAATGTCAACTTTTAACAACGTTTAAATCATAAAAATATGTCTGTTACATGTACATATATGCGTAATAAAATAATTTTTAATTTTGACAATTATCCAGGTATTCGTCACTTCTGGCGTTACTTAGATTAGGTGATAATTGGCTTCTCCAATCAAACACAGGAGAGACAGCATAATATTCTAGGGTTGCACGATGGGCAACGGCGTAGAATAAAGTGCTATTTGCGAAGAACGCATAAACATTGAACAATATATTGCTCTGCTTGAAACACTTCTGTAAACGGTATGCAGCGATTTCAAAACAATCAAGTGCAGTTGTCATATTGGCTAGCCAAATTTCCTCATCTGAACACCCCAAATAAATTCTGAAAAAAGAATAGAAAGCTATTACCCTCATGAGTCTTGTAAATTAATTAAGTTTTAAAAAAAAATAGCTGCTATTATAAAATTTAATAGTGAATGAACAAAACAATTAATACATAACAATAGCTAATAATAAATAGTAAGACAAAGCTAGTGTAGTTTTCCTCCAATTTGCTGTTAGACTAAAATAAAAACAACCCCCAACTTATTGTTTAACGAATCTAGTGATTAACAACCATATTAGAGATATAATATTTTTCTACTGCTGGTTTCTTCAGTTACTGTATTTAATTCAGTATGTAAAATTAATGTTGTTAACCTAAAAATTAATGTTATTGTAAAAAAGACTAAATAAAGGGCGATAGACTTTATTTTATCGTTAAGTTTACTATTATGTTTAAGACCAATTTATTAAATAATTTTTATTGTATGAATAGGGATGAATTACATACAATCATTTTATGGTATTTGATACCGAAAAATCTAGGCACTAAACTAGTAGACTAAAACTGCAATGCAAAAAATTATATTATTATTTTCTCTGTCAGAATTTTACAATAGAAACCATAGCGCTGTGGTCTTGTGATTATTTACTGTGGTGTTAGAAATAATCAACATCTCTAAGCTCAACACTTTTCAAATGATGTAACTCAATACGGAACAAAAAAATTGATGAGAGTTAAATATTTGGTATTTACTAAATCGACGACTATTACCGAAATGAATAGACAATTTTTTCGACACTCCCTTTGTACAAAATTTTTCTTCCACTTAATTTTCTGTATAAAATGTGGTTTATCTATTTACAGCAAATGTTCAGATTGTTCTCAACCTTACCAATTTTATTTGACGCTTTGATAAATTAACATTATAGATCTTACTAATTTTTAGTTTGGTAGTCGTTTGTTTAGGCCTAATCATTTGTGTAAAAAAAGTTTTAATCACTTCCTATATAAACTTATGATAAAATGTACAGTTGGTTAATATTCAAAACTTCCAATATTCTGTATAGGAATACTCGTGTAATTTGTACAAATAAAAGAAGAGCAGAAAAATATTTCAAGTTAATGCTCGACCAGCTATTTCAAAAAGTTATTTATTTGCATATTTAAATAAAATATTTGTAATATATGAAAATATGCTTAAGTTAGATGAGCATTTAACTTAACACATTTTATCACAAGTATTCTACATTTCAAAATATTTAGCTTTTCTTATAGTCTTATGTTAATCTAATGCTGCTATCATAGAAAAAAAGAATAATCCAAATAAAATATGTAAATATTTCTAAAATAGTTTTCAATCTTACATTTTGTTATCTATCCCACTCGCAAGGATCTATATGTTTTTGTGTCTAAAATCGAGCGAATCGATAGTTAGAACCTCAGTAGGGAAATATAATAGAGTAGCATTCCACACCCAGTGAGTGCAAAAGTTTTCAAAAAGGCGAACATTACTGACTCTCCCCCCCTGCAACTCACAAAACCTCTTTTCTCTCATTCCACACTTCTGATTCTCCACTCAACTCCACCTGTCAGTGAAACGCGTGGTGTAATAGTAAGGTGCAAAACTGACAATATTTTGATCCTTGTTCGAGCCCTTTTGGGTGCAGAAAATTTTGTTTTATTTTCGAGGAGTGAATTTACATGTTTGAACAGAAAAGGCCATTCCTGTACGCGCCACATCGGCTGCCACATTTTGCAAAATATCGATTGATTGATTGATTTTTTGTTTTTCTCACGCTTGATCAAGTGAAAGGAAGGAATGTTAGGGAAAAGTGTACAGGACGGTTGCTAGAACATGAGGTCGTAAAAATCGACATTTTTGAAAACTTTTGCAGTAACAGAAAACGGAATATATTCTGTTGTGGTGCTGACAAGAAAGTCTTGAACACCTTTCTACATGAATTTACGGGAAAATTGATATTTTTTCAGTCAGACTTAGTATTGAGCAAGTGAATGTGGTTCAAACGTCGTTTTCTAAATTATCCTATTTTCTTGACACACATATATTAATCATAACAATTATTTCAATGCGTTTTTCTTTGACAACGGCATATTTTCTTCATTGACTGTTCTGACATCCATCCGAAAGTCTACATGGATAATCCCTGTCAGTTTCAGAAGAACGTTGCCGCCACCTTTCCTCTCGAACGGCTTCTCCACACTCTCTTGGGTTTGAGAGAACATATATGTCGCCACTCGCGTGATGACTGATGAGACTCGGGAATGAAGTAGCGTATCAGTGGTCACTATAGACTTCAAAAATGCATCACTTTCGTCTTCAAACTGATGTAGAGACGACTAGCAGCTTGCATGCGCACTATTTTATTCATGTTTGTTAAAGTGCCTGGCACCCATCGTGCATTCACCTTACGATTATGCAGGTGGATTTTCACGATGTCTTCTACATTACCAACACTGCTGGAATGCTCCAAATTTCTTGATAGTGCTGCGCATATTCTCAAGAGTAAGCGCGTCTGCACGATCAATGTTTGGCTCGGTGACGGATGTTCGCGGTCGACGATCATGCGGTTTATCCTCCACGCGCTCTCTGAAGCATTTACAATACTCAAACACACCGAGTCGGTAAGAGATACTCTTTCCCATATTGTTGATAGTCTGTGGTAAATTTCAGCAAACGGGATGTTTTCTCCAACAAGAAACTTGATAAAAATGCGTTGTTCTACGCTCCGCGCTACTTTTTATTCCTCAACACTAGCAATTTTCAAACAAGAATGAACAGTTCTAACCCAAGCAGTAAGGAAGGTGAAGGCTTGTGTCTCTACTCTTTCAAGATCACACAGTTGCTGCGCAGTGCAAAAATTAGTGCCGGTTATATTTGAACCACCTTGTATTAATTTGAAAATAGCATGATGTAGATATATTAAAACGTTTATATAAATTACCAAAATTTAAATTAATCAAATCAGAGAATTCATTTGAATTTTGTTCTTGGTAATAATAGGAATAAGCTAATAAGACTAAACCAACGGAAAACGCCCTTAACAACTCTGGAACGCCACTTATTTTGAAACGCGGTTCTTATTAGAAATGCCTCATAAAACAATTTCGTGAAATTATTCATTTTATGAAATGTGGCCTTATGGTATAATTTTAGCGGCGACGTAATTACAGCTCGACTTGTTAATTAATTATTTGTATTTGAACTTTACTATTTAAGCAGTTTCTAGCATCTTCACTTTGCAAATGCTAACTTCACCCCAAAAGTAAACTTCACTTAAGTACATATCCGTTCAGATAAAAGTGAGTATACTTGCTTAAAAACTAGTTTTAATAAACTTAAATTTTTTATTATATTCAATTAAAAATTCATTTTGGAAAAATAGTATAATTCTTCTAATTCCTCTTTTAGTTAAATCTGATTACGTTCTAATTTTATTGTCGTAAATTTTGTAGTTTCAAATAGCAAAGTACTTCTACAATATTATACTCTAGTATACTATGTAAATGGCATGCGGTAATTAAACAGATAAACTTGGAACTATACTATTATCATTTGTAATTATGCATTGTGATCTACGGTTTACAATATAATTGATCTAAATTAAAAAAATGTAACTTAACCTCCAATACGTGCATTAATGAAAGTTTTTACTATGTGAACAACGTTGTTAGTGATTGAAACTTGCAATTATAAAGAAGATTGCTCAAAAAGTTTTTTGTTACCCCAAAAAAGTTAAAAAGTTAATTAAGGTGCAACCTTTAAAAACTGTAAAAAGGAGTAATTTAAAAACAAAAAATTGGTTCAAGCAAATTTATCATCAAGTAGACGCATCACAATATAAGGAACGAACGCAAATATAAATCCAGGAAATAGTTTTTTATTGAAGGGGAGACCATTAAAAAGCTGTGTGGAAAACAATTCTTTTTTATGTGCTTACAGCCTTTAACGTAGCCCAGAATAAAAACAGTATTGGTACCGAAATTGGGACTGCGCCGGCATCCACAAATTTAACGAGGCTTTTTAATATAGCGTGCCAATTTTCTTTGTGCTTTTTGTAAAAGCATGCACAGGCGAACTGCAAACAAATTTTCAATAAGCAATCAGCAACGCGTACATTATGCTTTAAAAGCTAGGAACATTAGAAATTGTTATATTTGGCTTAAAATCAATAAAATATATTTTTAAGGGCAGTAATTCAATTATAGTTACGTTTATGGATCAAATAAAGTAAAACAGCCAGCTTCTGTGTAAATCCATTTATTCTGAACATAAACGGCTACATATAAAAGATTCCTTCATAAAAGACTACATACATAACAGCGCCAAATGTTACACGCCACAATGAAAAAATAACTTACGGAAGCTTATCGTAAACTCCAACGCGTGCATAATGGTTGTCGCTTGCCTCAATATCCACTATGTATATTAAGTGGTGGGCGAATCAGCACTTTGTAGACGTTAAGACAAATACGGCTATAAATCTTAATATTGTCTATAATAAACAAGAACAAAAAAAAATGTCATGAATAATAAAACTGTGACGACAATACAAAGTCTACAAATAATTACTTTAATATATTTATTTCAAACTAATACATTTTTAAAAATTTAAATAAAATATTTAATTATTAGTAAATTAATTAAAATAGGCGATTGAAATTAGCCCAAAAACACAATCAAATAACAGATCAATCAAAACGCGAACAATTAAGTTATACTAAAGAACTATAATTACCCAATTATATATTTTGTTAAAAAAAATTTGTCGAGGAAAATAAATATTTATGTAGAAACTACTTATCTTAGTATTTCTATAAGTCTGCAACGTACAAACATTAAAACTAAATACTTCCCATTTTTGTCAAAGTTTACGTTTTCTAGATTATATAATACAAATAGCAATAATACAATTTTTTGTTGTGGTACAATTGTGTTAGTGGTTTTAAGATTTGGCTATCGTTTTTTTTTTGTCAGAAAGTTTAATGGATTTGGAGGTTTTGCAACTGAATGATAAAATATGGCACTTTAACGAAGTCATATAAACTTTTGTTTGAAGGATTTGTTGAATAATTTTTGTAACAACAATTGTTTTTGACTATTTAAAGAAAAGGAATAGACAAGACCTAACTTTGTGCTTGACAAATTACAACTATAAAATTTATCGTCTATCAACTGCGTTTTTGCTTCTACATAACGAGCACAACTCAGTTGACGATGTTGAAAATTAGACAATAAGTCTTCCTAACAATATAATGACAACACAACATTGTTCACTGCTTCACGCGTATTTAACAACAACGGCTTCTCTCAAGTGCCTTTATTCGCGTCTTGAACGTCTCCCTCCCAGTGGTTCTAGTTATTAGAATCACCTCATTGATTCCAGCACGTTTATCCTCTTATCTGGGATCTACACAATCTGACCCAAAAAACTCCTCCATTTTACTGCTGGGTTAGATGTCAGCTGCTTGTCCCATGGAAGTTCTCCAAATACCTTGCAGCATTATGTTTCTTCCCACCCTCAAATTGGCTAAGAATCCAAGCAGCTTGAACAACCTTATAATAAGTTTCAGCAGCTTCCTTTTGTAAGTAGTTTCTCTCCGCTGATGATCTTGCTATCCGCGTTTCAAAAGAATGTCCTAAATTGAAATACATTAGCTTTTAAATCTCAATGCAATCCCAAAACCCTTTCCAGCTTATCTTCCTTGACGTTTAAAGTTCCACCAGGAATTGAATCATTAACTCTTTCAGCACATCTTTGTCATTGTAAAGCCATCTCCGAATCTCGCATCCATTTCGTCTACAAATTTCCCTTACTGCTATGATCTTTTTGATGGCTTGTCCTCTTTCGCAACTATCCAAATTATTAAAATAATGACGGTTAATGATGGCATAAGCTACTTCTGGATACTGCTTCCCAAATTTCCATAAATTCTTATTTTTGATTCACTCAGCCTAAAGCGGTGAGCTGGCTGCTCCAAACAACATGTCTATCGATTAGATATCAAGAGGTTCACTCTTCTCCTTTCCCCTCCTCAGAAAGCGTAGTGTCGCAACATCTTTTTGACAAATCCTGACCATGTAGAACATGTCTCTGATATCTCCATTAAGACGACTTTTCCTTGACAAAACTTCGGCAAAATGTTGATAAGTGGGGACATCAAGTCAGGTCCACGAAGCAGCCCATCGTTGAGACTCATTCCGTTTATTTTTGCAACACAATCTAAAACGAGTCTTAGTTTCCCAGATGTATTTGGGTTGGTCCTTCCAAAGTGTGGTGGGTACCGGATACGATCACTTTTTTCTTCAACTTCATGGGGTAGCACCTTGTTAGAAAATCCCTTTTGCACGTGCCTTTCAATCTTTCCTATTCATCTGCTTTGCTGAAGTTTGAAGTCTTTGAAAAACAATGCTTTTACTTTCTGGCAACTTTAAGTCGTTGTTCTTCTATAGCATACTTCTTTTCAAACAACTATTAAGGCATCAGCATGACAGCTCTATCGTTATCCTTTGACTGTGACAGGTAAGAGTGATTAGCTTCTTTCACAATCACTAATATCTTCGGTATTATTTCCGGGAAAGGCACACTTTCTAAATGTCTCCAACTTTCGCTAGATTCGCACATTTACCAGCTCAAATTCCTCCTTTTTGTTGATATCGCGTATCTTGAGATTGACTACCTTAGACGTGTCGTCATATTCAGACCTTTCTTCTAACTAGTTGGCTCTTTATCGATTCCAGGGGATGATGCAACATCATCAATCATCGTCAGCTTAGGCAAAGAGCTGATACTTTACCTAATGGTATTTTTGATAATAATGATATAAATCCAAACACATCTGGCTAAGTATCTTCTGTGTTGACATTAACATTCTTCTTATTTGATGAAATAGAATTTGTAGCGTTATTAACTTTCCTTCTTGTCTTGTAAAGTAAGCAGTGATAATCCTTTCCACAACCGTCTACGTCACATTTCTGAGCTTTGGAACACTTCGGCTTTGGATAACCCATCTTCAGGCATAGAAAACAGGCTTGATGTTTCTTGACGACGTCCCGTCTGTCTCAGACCTTCATCTACTTAAACGTATTGCATTTCTCTAGGTTGTGCATATGATTACAACCCAATGGATAACAGCAATCATGTACAACCATAACCTGATTCTTCAGCTTTTTTGATTCTGGGAGGCAGCTGAATCACACACGAGAATTGCTGCGGATGACACCTTGTCCAAAAACAAAGACAATTCTTTAAAATCAGCATCCTTTCCCATTTTTATAAAATTTCGACCCCACTTTAACTAAAAATAAGATGATAAATTCCTTCGAAAGTCCTTCACTATCTGAGGGTTCTTTAGATACATAGATAAACTCATTGATTTTGCCGTGGCCCACAAACTCTGGACGACGGCTGAGAAATCCACAAACAATTGGAAAACTCCCTTCGTCGGCAATTGCGTTGACCTTGCCCGTTCCAACATTATCTTGATTATTTATTTGTTCCTTTCTTTCAAATTATTTTTGCAAAACATCAATAATTTCTTTTAGGTTGCTCGTAGAGATTAGCATTAACATCACGGATTTCTTGCTTATCCCCTAAGACACTTCTGCAACCGAAAAATGTATTCCTTAGCTGAAAATCACATAATTTAATAAACTCCTTGGAACGGTCATAACCATTCGTTAGAATTTTATGGAATTCCGATAAGTCCTTTGTTCCAGACTGCCGACCTACAGAGTGCTTCATGTCACTGCTGGGTCCTTTTATTTGCATCACATGTTACATGATTGAAGTTATGGCATTAGCTATCTCCTTTCAACGTCTACGTTTTGTTTTCCCGCGCTTCTCATCCGCTTGATTTTCCGAGGCTGAGTATTTCACATTCATCACACTCACAACTGCTGGTGACGCCGGGCAATGTGTTCTTTTCTACCTGATTTGCTTGCTGATCGACTCATGCTACCACATCAACGCTTCCTAGTAAAGTGGGAACAGCCGTCCTCGTATCCTTTTTCGTTTTTAACCTCTGTTCTACGATATTGGTTTCGTCAGCAATACGAGCTAAGTCCGCCTTTTTCCTGATTTCCAACTTCTTTCTCTCTGCTTCTTTCGTAATCTTCTTTTGCTCTCAATCCGTTACAATCCTATGTTGTTCGACTCTGCTGTTCACAAAGTGCTCCAAGTCTTCCTTGTTTGCTAAGTTCGCAACGAGAGGCGCAAAGGTGTGAAGCAAGGCAAGTTCTGAAACTCCTGATTAGGGAGCGAAGTGCGTGAAGATGCTTAGTATTCTGCCACATCCCGTCGAATGCGTCGACGTTTTCTGCCTGTTGCGACGGGATTGGAGCGCGATCTTCCACCTAAACCTCGCTAGAAACTCCGGAACCTCGAGCAGCACCGGCAAACAGATGTCTTCTAAATACTGGAATTAAAACATTACAAACCTGAACTGATACCACAGAGCTTATTCCTTTTTACTTCGAAAGACCACTTGTTTTCGACTAATGTCAGTACCTGAAGAAAAGGAATGGACAGGCGTCACAATTCAATCAACTGAACTGAACCGACCCAACTTTCCGCCGGACAAATTACAACTATAAAATTCGTCGTTTGCTAACCGCGTTTTTTTCCTATATAACAGCCCAGTTGAATATGTTGAAAATTAAACAATAAATCTCTCTAATAACATAACAATGACAACACAACATTGTTCATTGCTTCACACGTATTTAACTACGATAGCTTCTATCAAGTTCCTTTATTCGCGTCCCGAACAACAATAATTAAGAATAGAAGCTATCCCAATAATTAAATGTCAGATAAATTGAAATTAGAAATGCAAATTCCTTAATGTAAAAGCAACAATTAATATTATTTTAAGTTACACAGAGAAATTTAACAAAATGTTTATTTTTGAAACGTTATACATTAAGGGACTAAAGTTACAGTTTTTTGAAAACCTAACTTTTAACTGTCATGAGTTATCGTATTGAGAGCAAATATTAATTACACAATTAGATGACACATTTTATACACAACTTAAAAGTAAGAAAAAACTTTACTTTACGTTTCGGGCTGTTATCAATTTTTGGGGTATATTGTATTAATCCAAAATAGTGCATTTTACTACATTTAACAATTATTAAATCTACCCTTAAATTTAAGGGTAAAATACAATCAAAACCGTTATATTATTTATGTCTTCATTTTCTTGTAGTTTCTGCGGCATATAATCTTATGAGAGATGTGTGGGCTTTTTTATTAGCTACTATTTTCTGTCCTTTGTATTTCTAGCTTGTAATTTTAAACCTAAATTTGTTTTATTTGGTATTACTGCTCAGCTACTTCAACATATTCACAAGAAATTTTTTTATTATTTATTGTATAATGATTGACTTTTGATTTTATTTTGATAAAGTTAATGAACGTTGTACTTTCTTATTTTGACAGTTTCTTATATAATTTGGTTTTTAGTTGTAACACCTTTCACTATACAAGTTTTACATAGTTTATTATATATAATATATATATTTTTTATAATTATTCATCTTCTTCTTCGCCTACTTTTTCATGAAACTAAAAATCATCTTATAGTTTTATAAAAATGTTGGCGTTAAAGGGCACATTTTTTGTGGTAATGTATATTATAGATCAGACATGGCAAAGTGTATTTTGCCATATTTTTAATGAATTTGAAATGGTTATCGTATGCGACCAAAAAAAAACTATACTTACTGCAAAATATTTTAATTATTTTTTAAAAATAATTAGTTTGTTAATGAAAGTGGTAGACGATAGCTTTGACACCTGAGTGTAGGAAATGATTATTAAATGTATCAATTAAAATTTAAATAAACTAAACACACTCATACAAGGTCTATCCCAAAAGTATCTAGTCAATAATAATATAATGAAAACAGTTAGCCGTCATGTAACCTGGGAACCGATGATAGTAAATGTAACGCGCGTGCGTTAATGTAGACGCCGTCATTGACTACGTGGAGTGTTTGATGTTCGTATTTAAAATGAAATTTATGAGAAGTTTCGTCGGCAGAAATATGATGAGTGCAGCATAAATAAAGACATAGTAAGAACAATTCAGAGATGTTCGAAGATATGGTAAAAGTGACCCACATTCTGAAAAGCTAACATTGAGCAAAATACCGAAAAATGTTAAACGTGTAAAGGCTTCAATAACCACCATAGTGAGTGAAACTTTGACGACATTTTTGACATGAAATGTGTCGCTGCAAAATTCGTTCCGCAGCTAATATTAGTAGATGAAAAAAACATAATGTTGTAGTTGCTAATGACTGTTATTAATAAACCAAAAGTTCGCCACGTCCCAAGAAGTTGCGTAAAAGTCCAGCAAGGTTAAGCCTATGTTGGAAAAGTATACGAGCTTCTAACCTACTTCCTTTGAACCTGTGACTACGTATAACGTTTTTTGTATTTTGTATCATTTTTACCAAACTCATAAATTTTTTTGTTATTTGTAATTATAATTTTCTGTGTTATATGGTCATGTACTTTTGGAACAGACCGCGTAATTAAACATTTTAAAATGTTAAAGTTAAATATTTTTCCCTAATATTAAATTTAATAGTGTTACACACAATCGTTTAGTAGTTTAAGATATTATAAAAATGTATAAGAAAAGACTAAAACAAATACGAATTTAAAATCGCCATGAAGTTGCAAACGTGTTCAAATATAAATTTGATTTTGAAAATCAAAACTTTAAATTATATATTTATTTGCTTATTTAAATTAAGATAATAAAACTAATTGAATTTATTATAAAATAATAAATTCTAAAATTTCATAGTTGTTATAAATATTGTGCGGCAGTCCTATTTTAAACAAAGTAAAGGCAAATTACCCAATAGAAAATTAATATATTTTAAATTAGTATATTTTACATTCTTCATCCTCCTGTATAAACCAAAAGTGAGTGGAATTGTAAAATTTTATTTTTTTGTAATCCAGCTCTGATCTTTAAGACGTTCAAACATTTTATATGCAAAAATGTTAACCTCCAAACACCTATACCTAAATAACTTTACTAAAGAAATCTGTGTGAGACATTTTGTAGAATTTAGTAATAAATCTTCAAGAGTAGGTAACCTAAAAGTATGTAGCCATAGCTGCAAAGAAATTTTAATAAGTCTAGAGAGAAGAAAAGTGAATCTAAAACTATAAAAAATAAAAATGTAAAACCAAAAATAAATTGTATGCATCATTATTATTATATTTAACACCCTTTATTTTCAAGAGACATAAGGTGTGTTTAAATACACAAATACATACAAAGTGAATCATCAACTGGTGATACATTTTTCAATGTTTTTATCAGTGACAACTACAGGCAATTTTAGAGCACATTTCCCAATTTATTTGGGCACAGTTTTTTTCAAAGTCTTATAACAACAAGCTATTCGTTTTTCTAATTTTCACTCTAACACCTTGTGGCTAAATTCATTTCTTAGTTTTCGCAAATTTGTTCTATATTAATAGCTTCTTGTCCTATTGTTTCCACAATTTCGTATTTGATATTTATTGCGGCTATCATATCTTTAAGATGTATTATGAGCATCTACTTACCAATGACTGGAGCTTTTTTATTAGTCACATACTGATTTAGAAATTTCACTATATTTGTTTTAGTTGCTACATTTATACTGTTTACTTTTCGATTTCATTCATATTTGATAACATGACGCTTGTTTCAGTTATTCATATTTATCCGTTATTTAATACTGCATGAGTGCTGTATGCATTAAAGTGTCCTATATAAATGCACTCACTCCTGAATTTCAATAAATGCACTATTTATTAATATTTTCACATTAATCCATGCAATAAATGAAGTGCAGAAAGTTAAATTTTGTAAATGGTACCTAGGCAAAATTGTTTGGAGTACTGAGGTTACTTCTAAATTACATGATTTAATTAATTGACAGAAGTATACTTAGTGAACTTACTACTAATTACAATGTGGTGTGACAAATTAACATTAAGCAATCTGGAGTTATTTTTTTTGATCAAACTGTTACTGGCGACGTTTATCTAATCAGGTTGCAGAAGTCAATCGGTACACGCATCGGTAAGCTGTGTGGCGACGAAGAAATTTACTTTCACTAACATGGAGTACATTTCCACAACCATTGCGATGTAGGAACCCATCTAAATGCTACTTTTTTGAATAATCGGATAGGATTAATTATTGGTTTTAAATTAGCTGTGCGTTTTACAGATCTTACTTTAATAAAAAATTTTATGGGGATGCCGTAAAAACAAGGTTTCCTGCACAAAACCAACACCAATTAATGAGCTGAAATAGAAAATTGAAAGACGTGTTTTGCATTTCCAAATAAAATTTTTCGTAACTCTGTTGAATTCCTTGATCTATATTTAAAAATAAGTGGTTGTCAGGTTGAATATATATGTAAACAGATATTTTTTATTTTATTCAATATTGTTATATTTAGACAATATACACTTAAAAGCAGTTTTTATTGAACGAAGACACTTAAAGCAGATTATCATGGTTATTGTCTTATCGGCTAAACAATCTAAACATACAAAAATATTTAACAAATTGCCTTTTAAAATATGTAATAATTCAACACAATATCATAATAAATAAAATAAATCTTAAAAATATATGAATATAAAAGCACAATTTTATATGTAACTAGAGTATATGCGTTTTTTACCTAAATATACTTTAAAATTGGTATAAATTTGTTTAAAATTATCTTATACAAATATATATATGTTTTACTGGCATTAATATTATTCAACTATATTTGTCTTTATAATAAGTAACACTTTATATTTTGCTTCATATATGTACTGCAAACAAAAATTCTGTCGTAATAGTTAACTCATAAATAAAACTGCATAAAAGCGTAAAGAGCAAACCGGACAAAGCACTTGACATGTAAGTTTTCAAGGCAAACTGCAAGTTACGAGTTGCTTTTAGAAACCGCTGGATTTGTGCTGCACAGCCTGCCTACCCCGGTTAGCTTCCGCCTTTCTTCGCACTAATCTTTCGTGCTAAATCTAGATCCTTCAGTATATCCAGGAGAACACGTCAGCAGCGAACTGTACTCCGGTCGCCAACTAACCTTCCTGTTACGCAAGAAGGTGGACTGAGATTTGTATTCATGAAATATAAAAAATGCTTTCGACAGGGCGCTCACCAGGGGTCAGCTTTGTTGGTATTCCGCGTTGGTCCTGATGTTTGATAGAAAAACGTCCAAAGAGGAGCGGGCAGGATATTGCACGGGGAGTTGGTTTCCATTATCGAAGCCCCGCGCTCGCCAAGAATATTTTGAAGCAAATTTCGACGTATAATTGATTTTCTGTCAGCAATAACATTTAATGTAAACCACAGTTTTATTCAAAATTGAAGTTTTGTGTACTAGGACGCAATTTCATGTCTAGCGATTTTAATGACAAAGCCGCTGCGTTGCAGCCTCTTCAGTGTTCGCTCGCATTATTACAGTTCAAAAATTAGAATGATGAACCTCATTATAGCATTTCTCGTTTAGAGCAGAATTCCCTTTTCTTATTTTTGGGGTTTCACCGCAAACACTTTTAACGTTACTACTATAAAGGTATAACTCTCTGATAGCTTTTTAATTATATAAATTCTAATTATTTTGACAGCTTTCAAAGAATGTAATACCTAGAAGTTTATACTCCGCTATTAACCCTAATTACAAAAGTGGTTATACAGTATGTAAGGTGTATAAATTAATTAATTCGAGCAACATTTAAAGTAGGATTACTGTTTACATAACTAAACAGACAACTTAGCTGTAACACTGACTAAATTACGGTTTTGGACTAGTCGACCGGGACTGGCTCTTTGCGCGGTGTGACCATGAAGTTAGCAAATAGTAAATACTAAACAGGGCCGCATCGAAGAATAATAGCTCAAAACTAACTGAACTTAAATAGTAGTACAGCACACTAATTGAAGATAAATAGTCAATAGTAAATAAAGAAATATGAGAGACGAAAGTCTGACATCGGCGGATGAAGTTGATAATAGAAAAGAGTGTATGATGAGGAAAATGAGAAAGCATTTAAAGGATCTAAGAAAAAAAGGAGATCACCAAGTCCAAAAATAAGATGAACAAAACGCTAAACGGAGTAAACTAAATGATTTAGCAGAGATGAGAAACGAACAAATCAAATTTAAAGAAAAATTAAAAAACTGAAAAAGAATATAAAGAACTGGAGAGAAAAAATAAAAAATCCAAACTGAATTAGTCGGGTTGAGAGAAAACATGGAACGCCTTGAAAAAAGAAGAGAGAAAATGTAGTAATAAGCGAACTGAAAATATAGTTAACGGACAATAAACCAAACACTAAGAAAATGGATAACTTCATTGTGAAAAACCGGGGAGTGAAAGAACAAGTCTAAACAGTTAGTAATCTATAATAGAGCGAGAAAACTTACAAGACAAGGAGCAAATTATTAAAAATAAATGGAAGTTAAAATATATACATACATTTAAAATTATAATTTAAAGCACAATGAAAAATGTTTACTAATTTAACCAAAAATACTTTTCCAATTTACGCAAGCCAAAAAAATTTACACCTAAACAAGACCTTGCAGTTCTTTAATTTCAGAAATCTCTGCGGCAAAAAACGTAAATAAATACCAGTTCGCGTTCTTCCTTACACCACACTTTATAAAGTACATAATTTTTATTTGGCTTATAAAATAAACTTCTCGGAAGTAATTCGGAATTGGGTTATTTTGCTTTTGTGAAACTCAAAGCTCTCTTTAAATTTAAAGCGGATAGCTTAAATTAGAATAAAAAATCTGCACAACAAGGAAAGGTCGCCCCAGCGCACGGTCGTGAGATTGATTCGATTATGCGGAAGCCTTTTTGTGCAGCTAAGCCTGTTGGGAATAATTTATTTTTTAATAACTACAAGAAGAACGGCTGCCACTGACCTTAGGATGTAGTAAAATAAGGCTGCGCATAAGGAACGCCCCGCGATTAATCTTTCATTTGCAGCTAAATAAATCTCTAAGCATGGGATTGGCAGGTCTTTTTGCGGCCGTTTTCACGGGTTAATGAATATCGATGGTGTGTAAATAACACGCGGAAAAGAAAAATGGGGATTTAATTTGCTGCATTAAGCGGAAAAACACATATATCTTGCCGCCTGATATGCCGCATAGAAATATATTAGCTGGCTACTTCATGAGCACTTTTTAGCTAAAATGTTGTAATGGTTACATTCGAAAATTAAGGACTGAAAATGATTGTGTCTTTGCCAGAACATTTATTTAAATGTTTTCACTTTTGTCAACGACGTCTTCTAAAAAATTTTAGCTTAGAACTAAATTCATTCAAAACACGTAAGCGTAAAGCGTGGTATGTCAGTGCGAAATGCAAACTGAAATTTCCTGCACAATGTTGCAACACCCGAACCTTAATACCATTAACTTTTCTAATTTCCGGCCTGAAGCTATTTGCACTAAGAGCTGTTTCCTAGTCTTCGACTTCCATCAAAATATAACAGAAAGAAGAGAAAAACATAATTGAAAACCAGAAACACCTCCATTAAGTAACTAACAGCGACTATCTTGTTTTTAAAAATCTAATTTTTAAAACACCTCTCATCCTAATTCCAAGTAAAAAGGCAATCTTAGAGTTACTATGATTAAGAAACTTTATTTTAAGTTTAAGTCCATATAAATTCGCACTAGAAAATTTTATAAATAATTAAATAAACTATTATTAGACCACTTACTTGTGGACTGCTTTAGGCATACAAGAAATATAAAAGTGATTAAACCTACGTGTATCATCTTTAAGTAATATTTGTCTTATCTCCCTAACTTTCTAAACTTATAATTCTATCTCCTCCTAGATGCTTCAACCGATTTCCTTGAAACTTGCACATCACACTCACAACTATATTTGCTAATTCGGCGCAAAAAAATCCGTTTTTGAATTATTTAAATATTTTGATTACAAGGGAAATTCCTCCCAATGTTTCTATTGTTTGTAGTGTTAAATGTACGCAAAACATGTGAAATGTTCTACACGATTGCCTGGCGTCTAGATCAGCCTTCGTCAACGAAGCCTGCGGGGTTCTCTTGTCTTGATAGAAAAGCTTAGCAAAAATTTGTAGTCACATATATCATTTGTTTTAATTTCGTTTTTTAAGCCGAATAATAAAACTCCTTTACCTTTAGTTTACAACATTTGTAATTAATATTTGAACTACAATGTGGTAAATTTTTATTTATTGCTCCGGCGGAGTCTTAAAAAAATTATCTAAGATCAAGTTACTGATTTGTAGGATAAAGGTAAGAGAGAGCCGCTACTAATAACAACCCGTTGGCAACTGATGTCAATCAAGAAATACTTCCTAAGCAGTAGTTGTTCTTATTTGTTCTTATAACTGCACACAACTTATGTTTTCTCAAAATTACTCCCATATCCAAGATATATTCAGCAATGGCTTATTTTTCAAGTTAGTGGAAGCGTAAATGTTGTTAATATACTTTTGGTAGTAATTGTTCTATTTGTTGTAACCCTGTTTACATGAGCTTGATATGAAATGTATTCCTAGTATATATAGTATATATATTATGTGTTCATTGCGTTTTTGATTAGTGGAAGCAATTTGCACACTCTTATTGCAGTGAAGTAGAATATTTGCAGTTTATATTTGTTTAGAATTCTCCGTATTCGATTCGCAAATTTTTATTATTCTCCATTCTCAAATTATCTAAAAACTGAGGTTTGCTATACCCGATGTTTCTACAATTGCTCTTTATAAACTTAGGTGACAATTCCATCGCTTGTAAAAGTATTATATGCTGTATGACTACGACGAATCGTCAGTGTTATTAGTAGCTCTACAAACTTCTTAGTGTACTATAAGCCTACAGAATTACTAGCAATTGACCACCTTCAAAATATTTAATTGTAGGAGGGTGACCTAATAGTTTTTATGTGACGACGCTATTTCGATACATGATGTGTTGCATCACTTGAAGTAAGTTTTTTCTAAAATTACGCAACTTTTTCTATTGTGCCTTACATTTGCCAATTTTGTTTGGCATAACATGTAGTCTCCTGTTGCTATTAATATGTTATTATTAAAACTCAATATGTGCCAAGATTTATTAATGATATATTCATGACATGAAGACACGCCAAGTCCAATATATTCTAAAGCATTTTTAATCAATAAATACAAATATGCAGTTTACCATAAACCTGAAACCGAACAGGACTGATTTTGTAGACATAATAGTATTGAGATTGAAGAATCTATAACATACCGTGTACAAAAAACACACGCATATATTCCAATATATTCAAGTTCAGTCAAAAATTGGTGGACCAAGCATGGTGAAGAGCTACTTCAGTAACTCAGATGTCAAGATTACCGTGCCCTTGCCCTGAATTCTTTAATAATTTGATGATACCTATTATTTGGAGCTGTTAATTATCCCCTGTCATCAGTTACGTACTTTTTCAAACCAACAAACTTTTCACAACGCAGTAGGTTGTCTGCAAAACTTTAACTTCTAATTCGTTGAATTCTCTTTTTTCTGAATTTACTAATTAGCCGTGATTATTTAAAAAAATCTGGGGATTGTCCTTAAAAAACTACAAAAATCTTCTCATTAAAGTATCCTTCTATATCTGCCAATTCCTAAAAATTCGAGTCTCGCTCAACCCATGGGTGTATGTGATTGTCCTATTATTAAATGCATGTTGGTAGGCACAATAAGTCCTGGGGCTGCAGTGCCAGAAAGTGCGCCAAAAAAAACCTAATATGCATGTAATACAAAATACATATAAAAATACTCATTGCCTACACCATTAATTACGCAACGCCTTCAAACCAACAAACCTTCCAGTGCATCCTTACCAAACAATATTTCCGCCAAACTTTCACTTCTAATCTTATCGGTAGTAAGCAGAGTACACAGAAAGTCGATTTTCTTTAAAAACTCATAGCTCTCCTTGGGATGAAGTAGAAGCCGATTGAGACCTTAAGCGAAAAGCTAAATTTTCTTAAAAATAGCATCAAAGCAGCTTTCTACTTTTTGCAGCATCCAAGGTATTGATAAACTGTTCGTGCATACTATACTAATGGCTTATATTCGTGTACCATTTTGCTTTCTTTCTTGTGTAAGTTATGTGGGGTCTTGTTGCTCTATCCCATAGATCAGAATTACGAGTACAGCCAAAATAGTACTAATTTCCAAATCACGAAAAATTTTTGGTCATCCGCAAATTCAAACTGATGGCTTATTGAATGCAAGGCCGACACTCTAACGGTTGAGTTAAAAATTATTTTAACTGATAAAACAAATTATACTTATGTAGATGTTTATTTGCCTGTCTTAAAAGCCATTATAAAGTAACATTAGAAAATTCCGGGCACATTTAAAGTTTTACAATTTTTGGTATGATTTGTCTTCTAACAGAAGTGTGCATAGTGCCAACATAATGTAAAGAAAGGTATGGATATGTTCTTGAAAAATAGGGATATACTTTTATAACAATACTGCACACAGTTTTAAAAAAGAAAGAAAAAAATCGTCGTCTATCAATGCGCCTGTCAAGTACATAATAAATGCATTTAATAAGGTAGATCGAGGGCTTTGACAGAATGTGTCGGATATTTTTGTTTTTGAGATTTATTCATAAATGAGTTCAATGGGAAAGAATAGATCTTCCTGACAGTGTTATAAAATTTTAATTTTCAAATATCTGTAAATGTTTCCTTAGATTCCATAACTCGAGCCTATTTTTTCTGCTCATCATATTTTAACGGTTATATGAGTAAAAATATGTCTAAATAAAAAAAAAACACTTGACACCTTTTGTAGCTTGCAAGATGCAAACCGTCACATAAAACGCATTTGGGTTCAGTTTCTTTTGTTTTGATGCACATTTTTGTTGCGTGACTTTCTCTATATTTTACACACCTGGCTTGATGCTTGCAGAACCTCTTCTTGTGTCCATATCTTTGGTAATTTGCGCATTGTGGGATTTCCTTTTTTTGGTGTGGTGTTTCTATTATAATTTTCGTGTGTAGTAAGTGGGTGATTTCATATATTTTCTTGTTATTTTCACAGGGAACCAGATTTAGAAAACACATAAAAGTGGGTCTTTGGTAACTCTATGTTTGGCATATGTATATGTTTGTAACTTATGCCCTTGACCTTCTACTTCGGCTTTTAATTTACATCACTGGAATGGTGAAGGTTTTTGATTACTACCTTAAAGCTGCGTTCCTTCTTTATCTGGTACATATAAAACCGTACTTTTAGTTCCAGTATCCTCGCTGTTAGGGTTCTATAGGTATCTAGATTTTTCACCATGATTTTTGCTGGGCTTCTATCTATAATTTTTAAAGCATATTTTTGTTAGCGATAGTATTCAATTCTACTAAATAATTAATGTTTAGTACATCCATGAGAAAAATTGGAGGCGGTTTTATTGTTTTCGATTTTGTTACGTCGTAGTTATCTATTTCTACTCTTTCGTCTAGTTCCGGAATTATTTGGAAACGATCTGTTAAATTGATTTTTGGAGATTGTCCTTTGAAAGTTTTTTGCTGATCCATACGATTACCGTCTTCTTGGGAGTTGCGTTTTTCTTTTATAGGGTGATCAAATTCCTTTACATGGTTTTTTGATTTTGTCGCTAATAATTAATAAACCTGCAAAGCTTGCAACACATAGCGAAGTGGCGAACCAGTCTCCCACATTTGGGAACCCTCTAGTTTATCTTTGACCAATCAGTTTCAAAATCACTAGCAAACAAGCCTTTTTGGTCACCTGTCGATTGGTGAAAACAGAATTTGGAAATTCCCAGCCTTCTCGAGTTATTGCTCGGACGGACGGACGGGCGAACGGACGAACGGACGGACGGTCAGACGGACGGACAACATGAAGTTAGTAAGTGACTCAGCTTCGCTTCGCCACTTAATAATTAGATTGTTGACATTGCGTAACACGCGGTGTATTATAAAGTTTTGGTAATTGGAGCTGGGGCTGCGCGATATTGCCCGGAAGTGATGCAGATGGTATTGCATTGGAATTTGTGAGTAGGGCACTAAATATTGTTGATTAAGGTCAGCCATTTAGGTCTACACTAAAAATAATTAATTTATCACGCAGCCAGGCGCGACCGCATACACATCTTTGATTCGCAAAATTCAAATACAAACGTTTTCTATTATTTAACAGAATAAAGCTGCTGTTCCAGCTCGTAACGGCGAAGAATCCTTTGTAACGTCTCTCCCTCTTACGGCCGCGACTATGGCGGCAGGAGTGGAGGTAGGAACGACGGCTAGAAGCCAAAAGATAGTCGAACTAGGCTGTATCAGTGATATGTGCGGGGCCCTACTAACACGCTGGCGATTTGCAAGGGTCCACTCACGGAAATTGTCTATAGTTTTGAACACGTGGATAGCGTATACTGACAAATTGCGTCACTCGTAACAAAGAACGTGAACTGATAATGTAACATTCAACACGTCCATTCTGTTTCAAAGCACGAGCTGAACTCCAGCTACAAACATATTTATTTCTCTGCTTTGAGTAGCTTAACAGTATCTTTCCCGGTTTTTGCATCTATAAAATCTTTTGTTGTCTTATTGTAAGTAAGCCTTATAACTTAACGATATACATCAAATGTTTTAATAATTTTAAACCCACCTAAACATTTTACAAATTTTCCTAACGTTAACTTGTGTGAATACTATTTTCACACAATTGACGTACTGGTTGTAATGTTAATTTATAATTATATTTTATATAAGGCTAAAATTTCCTGTTTAAATGCGTCTTTAACAAATAATATACAATTTTCTAACAAACAAAATTTACAATTATAGGCAAATTCTAACAAAGTCCATTAAAGTTCTCAAAACGTAACAAAATTTACTAACTGTTCAAAATCCCCTAAAATAATAAAATTTTCTAAGTCATTAAAGTATCTATACAAACATGAAAAGACATACAAAAGTTTAATATAATTCTATGATATAAATACCACCGAAATGATTCAGTTCACAAATGTTTCCTTAGTTACACTAGGTTCCATATATGAGTAAATAATGCATTGCGTTATTGAATATCTATCCAAGCCTATTATTTTTCTACGCCATGCAAGACAAGGAAATATGGCCGTGGAAAAGGCACGTTACCTTAGTTACGGAACAATGGATTTCCTGGAAGTTTGTACTCCAGTAATTGATACAGGATTTTTACCAAGACACATTGTCGTACAACGCGGTCTTCTAGCACTTGATTTTAAATGAAGATTTTATGCAAACATTGTATTCTGTCAATATACACTGCTACATTATTATATAAGTAATACTCCTAAAAAATTTAAATCAACCAAGGATGTAATTTGGTAAAACGCATTAATGCAAATGACAAAAATTATACTTTACTTGTACACGCAGCTTTCGCAGTAACTACTAGCACAGCACGTAGTTCTCTGAAGTTAGGTGACATCTTATTAGTTTTATAAAATAAATATCTCTATCCATCTTACAAAAAGCTTTCGTAGCCTTATAATACTTCACATATCTATAGAAATGTAAATAAGTATACGGATCCTAATTTATCAGAACTAAAATAAACATTTTGCCATATCTCCCGATGACACTCAATTGTTGATAAAATGCTAAGTTTACCTTAAGCTTCAAAAGTTATAATTGGTACGCTTAGATTCTGCACCATTTATATACAGGATTAATTTTTCACACCTGAGAGACTGCTCGGTAGTAATAATTTTCTAAGATCTCTTGTTTAACAACTAATGTTGTAACTCAAGTTTGCTCATATCAAAAATATAATTATTTTTGTTAGATAATTATTCTAGCGAATTACAAATATTTATATACTTTTAAATGTGTAATGATTTATTATTACCTTACATATCAAAATATAATGAATGCTATTCTACTGACATATTCTGACACACACTCAAATTTCTATTAGTGTTAACTCAACAAAAATCTGTCAGTCTCATTGCGTAGTATCTTACTGCAGTTCGCGAATTGTACCTTTTGGAACCCTTGTACCCATGTGACGCTGATTCATTACAAATTCTAAAACTAGCCGCTGTTTAATTTGGAAACTGTTTTAATATGAACAGCTTCACCCTCTATTAACATTAATTACTTATTTAACAAATTTAAATCGACTAACTTTAATTGTTACGATTCTTAAAATGAAATTATGTTAAATCCGGTTTTCTGTAATTTTTATCATATAGTGTGTGCCCAAAGTATTGTTAGTGTTATATTAACCATTGAGTAACTTTATAAAAAAACTTTCAAGCTTCAGGTAGTTATGTAGGTTTTAAAATTAAAATACAGTCAAACATCCTAGACAATTTATTTTCAAAAATAGAACAACCTTAAATTCTTAATAGCAACTTTACATATTCCGTAAAATAGAAAAATAATTCTTTAAATTACAAATTCAACTCTTAAATAGCATTTTACTAAACCTACTCGTTCGGTGGTTTCGAGCAAGAAAAAATAAAAAACCTATTTTCTATTCTTCTATTAATATACTATACCTTTTTCACATCAATAATTAAAATGATAGGCACAAAATAATTATCAATTTTTAAATTTACATTAATAAAAATATGTCACATATGTGTATGTTTATATATAAAGAATATACGAACAATTATAGGTTCAACCGCAAAACCGCAAAAAATTTCAATGTTTTCCCACCCACTCTAATGTCATTATCAAGAGATTGCAGTTAGTTGTTTAGTCGAGGTCTCAATCTATCTACCCTCCAAGGAGAAGACTGACATTTGCGTGCCCCACTTTACTATTTATTTGTTTGTTTGAACGGATTACGTAACCGATAACGTGTAATAATTAATACATCGCCTAGAGTATTGAGGCAGTGAGAGTATCTTTCTATTTCAATATCCCCACAAATCATTTTATCCCTTTTTTTATTAAGATTGACCAGTACCGAACAATGATCGTCCTTTTGTATAGCTAAAGAATGTTCGTATAAGAGACATAATATATGTCTGTTTGTCCTATGTAGGTCTGTCGCAGTCGCCACAAGGTATTTCATAAATTCCTTTACCTGAGTGAATAAAGTCAACTTTAGCCGTGTAAACGATTTCTTTATTTTGTTTGTTTAGTATGCGGTTTATTTGATCAGTGATACCTCTAATGTAAGACACGCACTCTTTTAGTTTTGGAATGTGTTTTTGTTACTATTGTTAGTAATATGGGTCTAAAACTTTTTGCAATATTTATTTTGTATTAGTATTTTATTGATTTCAGTTTTTAATCGGAAAGTTTAGATATCTAGTAATAAAAGATTTTGCAATTGAGTGAATTTGAGCAGGAAGATGGTGGGATTGTACGTTTGTACAAGGATTATTATGGATAGGTTTTCTATAGAGAGTATGATAGAAATTAGCGTTGAGAAGATTTTTCGCTATAATGGTGTCCAAAAAGGGGAGGGAATTGTTTTGCTTAACTTACATTATAGATTTGATCTTGGTGTGAAGTTTATTTTAGATGAAAAAGCATTGGAAAAGCATATCTCGTCTATGAGACCAGATAACAAACATGGCGTCAAAGTATCTTATCCAACAGGTAGGTTTCAAAATAAAAAAAAGTTTGCTACGACAGATAAAAGTGAGAAACCTCTGATAGCATCGTTGATTTGACGATCAAAGGTAAAACATGTATTGGATAGACAATATCTAATTAATTTAAGGGTATCATTTTTTAGACATGTGATTTTACACACTAGACTGTGATTTATTTTCACAAGTTGCAAAATTTCAGAGATGGATATATTATTAAACAGGGAGATAACATAAAACATTATATCATCTTTAGGTTTGGAAAAGAATCTGAGAATTTCTAAAAAGTGGTAAACGTTTCCTGTATGTGATGAGGCTTGTTCTGTAAAGGCCTTAAGAGTTTTGGCCATGCAGTTGGTTAAGTTATATATAGCAAAACCAAAGACATTAACAATGGGTCCTAATGGGGGAGCATTTTTATTGTGAGTTTTTGAACCCCCGTATAACTGTGGTATTATTGATTATTTTTTGAGAGTTTTGGTTTTTTTAAATTAGTTGTTAAATAGTTGAAAATAGTCCGATAAACTTAAAAAATGATCCATTTTAGCGATGTAGTCTGTTGTTGAAAAAAACTATAGCTTTACTTTTGCGTGTCGGTAAGAGTACAACTGATTTTGTCTTGTAATTTGGAAAGTTTCATGTTGGTTCTAGGTATATGACTGAACGTAGTACTTTGACTACATTTTACCTGGTTTCGTTGATTACGTAGTCGGAATGATTGGTAATAGATGATTTTATTTGGAATGTGATATTTTCGGTAGAAATACGATTAAAGTAACAACAAATTCAAACCTCTTTTGAGAGGTTAGATAGCAGATTCACTTAAAGGAATGAAACGAATTGGTAGTAAATGAATGATCCTGGCATAGTTTGGGAAGCTTCTGTTTTTAAAATTTTGATTTCCTGTTCTGATGTGCCAGGTTTTATCATATATTATTCTACTAAATGATAGTATGAATAGGAGAGATTAAGATTATGGAAAAATCACAGTTTAGAATTTGTTTAGTCAAGTTTTATGGATGAATTATCTAAGCTTTTTGAAGAATACACCAGACACCAAGAAAAATTGATAGTGTTTTAGTCGTAATGCTACAGAGATAACTTGTATATTTCTGCAAGATTTTAAAAGCTCAAGTCCTAGAAAAGTGTATGTTTTTGTGAAATGAGCTTAGACAACAATTAGTAAAGTTAAAGAATTCTCACATACGAGGTGTGGCAGAAAAGTAATGAGACTAACTTTTTATTTACCAAAGTTTTTATTTTTTTCAAACATCAATGTTACCCCCTTCAAAGTAGTTCCCTTGGGCAGCTACACACCGATCGAGACGTTGTTCCCACTATTGGTAGCAGCGCTGAAGTCTTCAACCGGTATGGTCTTCAGCATGTCCGTTACACTCTTTTCGATGTTTTCTAAAGTCCCAAAATGACGTCCTTTGAGGACATTTTTCACTTTAGAAAAAAGCAAAAAGTCACAGGGACTGAGGTCAGGTGAATAGGGGGGGCTGTGGAACCACAGGAATGCCTTTTGAGGTCCCTTTCGCATGTGCAAATGTCCAGTCAAAATTTGGTGAACGGTAAATCTGTTCAAATTTAATTGTTCACTCGACATTCTTAATGTTAAATGACGGTCTAATCTCACAAGAGTGTTCACACATTCGATGTTTTCGCCGGTTTTCGAAGTTGAAGGCCTCCCTAAAATTCCGCTGTTCCATTTTGCGTGACGCACAACCAAAATGCAACTTCACTAATAGCAGTCACAAAAATCACGTAGTTAACGGAACGAGTTGGAAACTCGCACTGAGCTATGGGAGGGTATTTATTTATACTGCTCTATCAAGGACAACAGCGTAGCATTGCCAGATCGCTTGCAGTGTTGCCAGTCTCATTACTTTTCTGCCGCACCTTGTAGTCGTATAAAACGTTCTAAAAGGTTTCCACATATTGTACATAAACAATTAGTTTTACAAATTGAATTGCGCCAATTTTTAGAATATTTTTTTAAATGCTTCAGTATTCATTCTAATGCTATGATGAAGAGACTGGAGTTAATCTACCTACTCTCCAATGAGAACTATGAGTCAAAGAAAAAAACTGTTCTTTTGTCTGCTGTACCTGGCGATTTATTGAATCCGAAGTGAAAGTTTGCTTAAGGCATGTTTTGATGGTTTGAAAAAAGTTTGTTTGTATAAACGGGTTATGCAACTAATGACGTGGAATAATTAAGAATATTCAAATAACAAGTAAATGTTAACATTATACTAAGTATGATAATAATTTTTGAAATACCATTAAAACAATAATGTATGAAAAATGTTACATTATAATTAATATCACAAAAAAGTTTTATAACAACGTAAAATAATTAAAACAAAGTAATTTAAAGAATCAAAATAATTAATATAAATTAGATTAACTATCTACAACGTAGCCATGTTAAAAAACGGAATATGGTTTATCGAATACTCCTCATGTAGTTTAATGCAACTGTTGTATACGTATTTCCTTATTTACAAGTACTGATAGTTCTTCGTTTTTTTTTTAGAACTTAAAATTCTTGGTTATATCCATATATTTTTGGAGACGATCGCAAATAAACTTCCCTAGTTAAAATTAAATAATTTTTTGCTAGAAATTAAATCAGAAATCTTAGTCTCGTTTGATTTATTCGAATAGTCAACCAAAAGGTTGTACATACTATTAAAATTTTTATTCGTTTAAGTAAGTTTCATTTAAGCAGTTAAATATTAAAATAAAAGATAATCCTCAAATGAAAATTGAATCCAGTGCTCACTCTATAAAACTAAGATTATTCTTAAGAAAAAACGTATTTCTTTTATTAATTAATTTATTTTCAATATTTTCTAAAAGTTCACGCGTGTTATGGATATTCTATAGTTATTCTACAAAAAAAAAATACGAAATATGTACACGTATGTCAAACTCTAGAACCTTAAGGTACGTGGATTTTGTTAGATCATTATTAACAAGCAACTACGTACTCTAGTTCTTTTTCTAAATATTCTGGACAAGGACGCGATTTATGCTTCCCATTATTATTTCTCTGGTAGTACAGAATTACAAACAATATTTGCAAAGCTGGGTGAAACTGCGTTCTTATTCTTAATATTGTAAAGTTTAATAAAATCTATACTACATTTGTCCTTCAAAAAACTTATTGTTTTTGATTTTCCAGTCCAACTACAGTTACTGGCGGTTTTAGTATTGACGATAGTGAGCAACTTTTTAACATAACAAACCTTCACTATAGTCCAGTACAGTTTTTCAATGCCCATATTTGTACGTTTCTTCCAAGGAAAAATATGTAACCCAATAATTTAACAAACATACAGTAGGTATGCATTTACAATGACAACCATAGATTTTCAAATATTAACTTTTTGTGAATTATTATTTATTATAAATTAATTGTAAGAACAGATAAATGTTTTGGTAATAAATATAAATCCTTGTAAAAACAATTAGCCATACTAACAGTATACTAGGTTGATTCAAAAGCCCACTCTGTTTTTATTTTTTACACATGACTTCTCAACAATTGTGATATAATTTAAAAGCCTCCGATATGATAGAACATATCCCAAAAGAAAGACTTTTTTTATTTATTTAGCTGGTTCTACAATCTTGTTACAATACATGGCTTAGTTACATTATGCAATATCTGACTTTTACCTAACAGTTAGCTGATTGTTGATATAAAGGGGGCGTTGATATACATTTATACCTCTGTTTAATAATAGTTTAGTTCATAGATACATATCAAAAGTTAAGATTATTTATCCAGCTAGGTTCTTAGCAATCTTCGTTCAATACAGTCTTAGTTAATAGTTCATTTTCATCTGAGTAAGTCTTAGTTAAGTATACATTTATACTCTGTTTACAATAGTTTAGTTCTAAGATTATTAAAGTTAAGTTACCACTTAGCTTTTAGTCTTATAAAGTTCTTTTCACTGAGAATTAGTTAAGTTGCACTAGTACAAAGCACAAGATTATTAAATAAGTTACCACTTAGCTTTTTAGCTTAGTCTGTTATAAGAGAAATACTAAGTTCTCGATGTATTTCGTACAAACAAGAGGTAGTTAATTACAACGCATAGTGTTTTGTTCGTGTTTGTATGGATTGAAGTTTCTTGATTGTTGTGTTGGCTGCGTTGCTCCGTACCAAGCATGTGTAAGTTAAAATAGATTGAAATATAAATATAAATTAATAGTGAGCATTCTGGTTTAAGCTGAGATCTTCGGTTGATTAATGGGTACAATATGTTAAGTTTAGTACGACATTCGTCAAGTTTTCTGTTGATATGATATCCCCAGTTGAGTAATGTATCAAGGTAGATGTAGATAGAAGTATTTTATTGGAGCATTCTTGTGATTCTATGGGACGATGGCATACTTTACTCTAATCGGTTAAAACCTATGTGACGTTTAATTGTGAATATCTTGGGATTTGTTGGAGTTTATTTTTTTTTCATTTTCGGAACCATTCGCAAGTTATGTTTATGGCGTTCTATAGATGTTCGATTGCTGTTTCTGTTGTTGTACACTGAGTGAATATTGCAGTATCATCTGCATACATTGCCAGTATTGAATTAATAAATACAAGTCGATCATTAATATGTATGTTGAATGAGGTAGGCCGAGGGAATTTTTATTGTTTTCACACTAATAACGTAGTTAGAAACAGGCTAGTAGCTTACTTAAAAAAAGAAGAAGAAAAAGGGATACGTAACTCCATCTTATGTAGGAGTCCTTCCAGCCAGACCTAGTCGAAGGCCCTTTCGAGATACAAAAATATTGCTGCAGTGTATGCTTTATCTTCGTATCTTCTCAATTAGCTCTGTTATTCTGAGAAGTTAATGAATTGTTACGTGTGCTGGTCGTAACCCACAGTAACGATGCGGAATATCCTCATTTTCTAGGAATTCTTGTAAGCCGCTGAGAATTACCTTTCTAAGAGTTTATTTAGAGTGGGTAATAAGCTAATAGGCCTATTAGATGTAAGGATTTTTTGCGGTTTTCCATAATGACGGGAAGTATCCGAGTTTCAAACAGCAGTTAAAGGTTGAGGTTAGATATGCTAATGCCTTATTGGATAGTTGTTTTAGTATTTCGTTGTTAATCAGGTCGGGACCTAGGAATTTGCGCTTAGAAAGACGTATGTGCTGCCTGAGTTTTTGGAATGATGCAGGAACTATGTCTACAATCTCGGTGGAGTTGGTGGAGGATTTGTATGGCATTCGTTATTTAGGCATCGAGGGTAGAATAAGTTTCAACTTGGTTTACCGTAAAGAACTGCTTTAGGTGCGTGACTATAATTATTTTCTTCTTCAGAAGTGTATGTTAAGTTGTTATCAATTATGGGGTAAATAATGTTAGGCTGTTTTAACGGCCTTTTAGTGGATTGCCACATGGTTAAATTTTCAGGATGAATTCCTTCAAGGTAATCGTTGTATTTTGCTATTCTAAGGCTATTCAGATTTAGTTTGACTAAGTGATACAAATCTATTTATTTTTATGAAATGTGGTATATTTGTCTTTGACTTTGACTTTTATTTTGATTGTTAATTCTTGGTAATTCAATTTGTTTAGGTTGTCCAAATATATCGGTGGGATTTTTATTTTTATCTGTTGGTGTCGATAAGGGACTCGGCCTAATTTGGGGTATTTATTGCTGCAGCTTGTTAATATTACCGGCATTTTCAATTTACTTTTCATTTATGTAGCATTTGTTCTTTAGAATCAAGTTTTCTGACTCACACAAGTATTTTTTGTCGGGTTCATAGTCTGATCGCGATTGCTCGCCGCTGGTTTTTTTTATTATGGTAATAGTTACTCAAGAACCCCCACGCGAGTATTCTGGAAAAAAATAACTTACTTGTTAAGCTAAGATGAAGCAGTGCTCAGTCGCGGAGGATTAGGTCGCAGAACGGTACCTTTTTAATATAGTTATAAAAAAATAAAGAAGACTTTGAAAAATAATTTTTAAATTATAATATCATCTAAATGTGATCCTGCATACTCGTGACACTTTTAAACGAGAAGCAAAATTTCTCAGCAGTTCGCAGCACGTAGTCTCCGTGATGGCTATCATTTTTTAACGAATATTTTCTTCCAATTGAACCAGAGAGCTCATACTGCTGCTATGTACTAATGATTCAAAAATTCCTTATAAGGAAAAATCTATAGAAGTTACATTAGGGCTGCGTAGAGGCCAATTTATATAATCTCTTTTAGAAATCAATTTTTTAGACAAAATTTTACGAACTCGTGGCAGATACATGTTATAAGCCTGCTAAAACCATAATGTCTGATTACATTTAACAAAATTTTGTAGCTCAGTACCAAGAAATTGTTCAACATCTCCACATAACGCACTGAAGCTACTGTTAACGTAGTCCCTTTTATCTTCAAAGAAATACGGGTCTATTATTTTGCGCTTTTGGTGAATGAAGAGGATTTTCATGCTTGTATTGTAGGTTCACAGTTTTCCAGTAACGGCAGTTCTGTATGGTAACATGGACATTAAAGCGAAAATGTGCCTCATTCGAAAATAAAATGTAGACTAAATTGAAATGCTAGTTACACATCGTTGAACTTTAATTCTTGCAACAACTGAATTTTCTAGGGCTGCAGATAGAAATATTTGCACAGAATGCGGTGTAATGATGATCTAGGCAGATTCAAAACACTTGTCCGTTTACAAACGGATAGGTCAGGAGTCTTGCGCACAGAACGCACGGTCCGCTCCCGAGAAAAACTCCATTCCTGAAAGCAGCACTATCGATTGACATGCAGTGAGCCAATAAAATCGAATCTTTCTTTTAGGATACCCAATATATTGAAATTTTAAGGAGATAGCGGGCTTTCGATTGATATCTCAACTGTTAAGAAGCCACGTGTAAAAATTAAAAACAAGATAGACTTTTGAATCAAACTACTACAGTGCATCCAAATTTTTGATTTATAGTATAGGTCTAAAATGTATTTAATGTAAGTTTGAAAAGTAAAACAAAAAGATTTATGCACATATAAATAACTAAGTACTTTGTATACCGATACGTATTGTGTTCTCTAAAATATTTAAATAACTATCAAAGCAAAAATTAGTATACGTTGTAGCTGTACTTTGCGTTAAAAATAATTCTACTGTTTAGTAATTTGTTAAATTTTGAAGGCAAGCACTGAACATTACCTCGACGGCTTACGTACTTTCGATGCAATTATTGCCGTTCGAATTTAATGACGCAGCAGCGACTGGTAAACGTAATGCCTCCTTAATTAATATTATCCTTTTTGTTTCAGAATAATTACAAGCAGAAAAATGGATTGGAAAACCAAACTGACGAAGGAAACTCCTACGGGTGGCCGGAAGCATTAACGAAGGCATAAACTTCGCGGGTAATCCACGAGGGATTACTGAGTGGGCAGCGCAAATAAAGATAAACATGAAAGCATTCTAAGGCACAACTTCTTTGTATTTTATACCGGATATTCGACAACCGTCATGAAAAATTTCTCATTAACCGACGCACCGCTACCGACGACGAACCCTTCGACAATCGGCCCTAACGACTCGTGCATGCACAACTTCGATGCCGACATGGATTGCTACAGATTCGTAATGAACGGCATCTTGCTGAACAGCATTGGCATCCTGGGGATTTTCGGCAATATTATCTCCATGATCATCTTGTCGCGGCCACAAATGAAATCCAGCATCAACTATTTGCTTATCGGTTTGGCGCGAATCGATACCGTACTGATAATAACCAGCATTCTGCTGTTCGGCCTCCCAGGCATCTACCCCTACACGGAACTGCTGTTCACGTACTTCTACGTCGTGTACCCGCACATCGTTCCGGTGGTATATCCGCTATCGATGGCAACGCAAACCGCTTCCGCTTATTTGACGCTGACGGTGACGCTGGAGCGATTCGTGGCGGTCTGTCACCCCCTGAGGGCGAGATCGTTGTGCACTTACGGACGAGCCAGGATATACGTCGTTGTAATCATAATATTCTCGTTCGTATATAACTTCCCCAAGTTGTGGGAGGCGACTGTGAAGTCGCAGTGGCTTGAAAGTGAGAACATAACTGTGTACTGCGTCAGGCCTAGTGCAATACGGCAGAATGACATTTATGTTAGTGTGTATGTACATTGGTGTTATTTGCTTTTCATGTACATAGTGCCATTTGGTAGTCTCGCTGTTTTAAATGCTGCAATATACAGACAAGTAAGTTTTTAATGTAATAAAATCGTTTTCCTCTAAATAATTAAATCAGAATATATTCAATTTGTTGAAAACTGTATACGATTAGTGCATAGGTAGTTCAAATTTTAAAATGTTCAAATTTTAACTTAACAGTTCTTCTACAATAAGTCTTTGAAGAGGTTATATTTGTTTGCAATAAGCTTGAATACTACCCCAAATATTATTTTGTGGGTGGTAAGAGAATTTCGTTAGCATTTCGTAATCTCATCTCATAGTAATGTGGAGATGGTATAACGAATATTCCTTACATATAGTTTTTATTTACAGACGCTTTTTTACATTATTTACAACAAGAATTTATTATGGCCACTAGAGTGGTGAGGTCCTGGCCGGTAGTTGGGTCGTGTCTGTGGTGCTGGCGTACGCTAAGGGTTGTTTCTTACGATCCGGTGTTCGCAGCACGCGCTGCAAACGTTCTTCAGTCGGTGACGCCACTACCGTTTCATACGGGATGGCAATTCATCGAACAGCTCTTTCAGGAGCTGTACCCGGAGTCCCTCGGCGGACCTCTTCTGGTGTATCGGTGGCAGCGGTTCTGGTATCGTTCTTCGGCGGCAGGCTCGCCACTGGTTCCGACAGTACTTTTGGGTGGTGATGATCGGATGATGTTGGTGCTGCTCCTCCTGAGGGCCATAGGCCACGGTCACGTAGTTGTCGGAGGTGATTCACGATTCGGTAAGATCCTATGCCTAGCGGCAAGCACGGTTCGATGTGGGCCAAGGCTTTGAGACAGCGGTAAGACCAGTTCGAAGGCTTTCGAGTAGCGGTAGCGAACTGTCTTGGACTAGCGCGAGGCACGCTTTTATCCCCCAAGGATTGTGCGTGAACGATAGCTCCTTCTAGAAACGATCGCGACTCGGCAATACGCTAATTTGTTCGCTTCGCGAAAACACTTTGCGTTCTGATATTTGGCTAATTCTTTTGCTTCATGAAGTATTTTGCATCTCGACAGTAATATTAGCTGATACATATCTAACAACTGAGGCTATTAAGGAATTATTTACAGAACACTCTGTTATCGTTGTGTCCTCAATATAACTTGTGCAATATCAAGAAGTTCTAAATGAACCTCTTTTTGAACTATAAATTACCACTCAATGATTTTTAATTTAGATGTAAGTGCATCATTTCTAAAGCAACCCTATACTATAATTAAAGAAGAATGACAACAGTTAAGGCTATATGTTTTATTTGCTAATTTTTGAATAGCTTGCGCTTGGATCCCAGTTCCTCAAATTTACATTCATCAGTCTGCGGTACGAATTTCCATTACTAAACTACTAATCTTTATAGGTATATGCCTATTCAAGCCCTTTTAATCGGATTATTTAATAAAATAACTGTTTGTATTTAGCAACAATCAATCTCCAGCAGCATTTAATAGATTTTGACGATGATTACGTTAATTGGATTTAGGCGATTTTTATCAATTTTTGATGCAAAAGCAAGTTACTGTAAAAATTTATTTTCCTTAAATAACTATAGTAAGTCTATTTTTCTTAATGCAAAATGCTCTATGTTTAGTTTACTCAAAAGTTTTGACAATACGACTAGATAAAGCAAACTTCTTCTTGCAATTTGGCGAAGTGAATAAATTTTGTTTTTAAAGCTTTTCAACAGTTAATTCTTTTTCAAATTTTGCGACTGTTAGGTTACGCAAATTTTATTACGTCAAATATTGGTTTAACTTTAAAATCCTTAACGCACAAAAAAAACAAATATTTTACGAATTGGTTCAATTTTAATAACTATAGAGAACTGTCCTATTTTGGTTTTTTTAAAATAAGTGGTTACATTATCGGTAGAAAACTTTTTCGAGTTTTTGGTAGCAAGCTAACAGGCCTGTATGAAGCTACATCAGAATTGAGGTAACTTGGGCTACTTCTCATTGGGCCGAGTAATAATCTAACTTTAGAAAAACGATTAGTTTAATCCCTTGTCTAAAAGTGTTTTTTTAAATTATTTTATAAATGTATTTGGAATAAATGGCTCTATTCTTGAAAGATTTTGAAATGTGCCAGGGCTTTATAATATCACATTTTTCTTTAATATTGTCGTTTATGAGTTCAGGCAATGTTTCTTTAATTTCAAGGCTCTCTGTTTCAGGTATTAATTCTCAAGCGTTTTTTGGATTGACGTTGTTAAGTATTCGATTGCTTCGTCTAATTCATATTCACACTTCAATGGGGAAAATATATTGACTTTGTGGCTATTAAAGTGTATAAAAAAAGTTAAACTACAACTGAAAAATATGTAAAGATTTATATATATATATATATATATATATATATATATATATATATATATATATATAATCAAAGACATTTACCAAACTGGTGTTGATTTATAAAATAAACTAAAATAAAATAAAATAAATACATTATGTGTTATGATACCTATATACCTACTTTCTTAACTTAATTAACTTATTTAGTTTTGTATAAATTTATACCATTCTTTTCTGTTACTTGTCATTTCCTTTGCCTCCACCATTGTTTTTCCTTTCCTTGTTAATATTTTTCCTATGACATTGTCCCATGTTTCTTGTGGCCTTCCCTGTTTCCTTTTGCCTACTTTTCTCGTTTCCCATATTTGTTTGACTTGTCTATCTTGATCCATCCATTGCAAATGACCCCACCACGCTAACTGTCGTCCTTCGATAAAACTTGTTATTGGGTTGATCTCTAATTCTTCCCTTATCTGCTTGCTTCTTATTCTATCTCTCAGGGTGACACCTTTCACTCTTCTCAGGTATTTCATTTCTGTGGCTTCCAATCTTGATTTCGTTTTTTGTGTCGGTACCCACGATTCGCATCCATATGTCATGATGGGTCTAAAGATTGTTTTGTACACTGTAAGTTTGGTTTTGTGACACCTCTCGTTTATTTATAAAGTTTACATTCATTGCATAATATAATTTGTTACATTTCTCTATCCGTTCAGTTATGTCTATTTCTTGTCTTCCACTATCATCGATAGTAACCCCTAGATACTTAAAATGTTTTATCTGTTCTATCTCCTCTCCATTTATCTGTATATTTATCTTCTGGTGATCTTTCCCAATGGTCATTACTTTTGTTTTGCTGATATTAATCTTCATTCCGTTATATGTTAATTCTTCGTTCCATATCAGTAGGTTTCGCTATAGTTCTTCTTCTCTTCCTGTCATTACTATAATATCATCTGCTAATGCACAATCTTGTATGAATGTAGGTTGTAATTTTCTGTATCCTACATTTAACCCTTTGGTTCTCTGGTGGCATGTTCGTATTATTTCGTCTATAAAGATGTTGAATAGTACCGGGCTCATTACCCCTCCTTGTCTTAAACCTTCATTTGTGTCAAACTCTTCTAATATTCTGTTGTTATTTATCACGTAATTCCTTGTCTTTTGGTACAAACTTTTAATTACCCTCGTTACTTTTGGGCTTACTCCTCTGCTGCTCAAACTTTTCTACACTCTCTCTCTAGGCGTTCTATCGAAAGCTTTCTCGAGATCAATAAATGCAAAGGCAGCTTTCTCGTTGTATTGGATTGTTATTTGCTTAACAGTAAATATATGGTCTTGTGCGCCTCTACCCTTACGGAAACCGCTCTGTGCTTCTGATAACGTTGGTTCTATTACAGTTCGGAGTTTACCTTCAAGTATTTGTTCATACAGTTTTAAAGGAATACTGAGCAGCGTCATGCCTCTGTAGTTATTACATATCTTCCTATCTCCTTTCTTAAATATTGAGACAATCTGTCCTACTTCCCAGTCTTTTGGTATTTTCTTCTCTTTCCATATTTTATTAAACATTTTTAGTAGTGTCTTAATTCCTTGCTCTCCCACTTTTTCTAACATTTCGCCTGTGATTCCGTCATGTCCTGGTGACTTTCTATTTTTGATTTTCTTTAATGCTGTTACTAACCCTTCTTCCGTTATACCTTCTTCTTTATTTCCTGTATTCTGGCGTTTATCTTCTATCTGTGTACTTTCTGCTTTAATCATGACTTGGGTCTGTAGAAGTTCTTGAAAATATTGCCTCCATCTGTTAATTATTTCTGTTGATTTTATCAATACCTTTTCATTTTTATCTTTTATTACTGTGTTCTCTGTTGTTTTTCCTTTCTTTAGGTTTTTTAAAACTTTATAAAACAGTTTCTGGTTTGCTCTACTGTTCTTTTCTAGTTTTTCGCCAAAGTCTTTCCACGCCTTTCCTTTCGCTTCTCTCACCATGTATTTTACTATTGTCCGTTGTTCTTTGTACGCATTGTAGGTATCTTCTGATTTTCTTCCTAAGTAGTCTGTCCACCTCTTCTTCTTTAGTTTAACTTGTCCTTTTATTTCTTCGTTCCACCAGGCGGTTCTTTTCATATGTTTGTTTGTCTTAATTACACCGCATGCGTACCTTGCTGCTTTTAGTAGAGTGTTCTTTATCTTGTTCCACATTTCTTCTACCTTTAACTGTTCAAACTTCTCTTCATCTACCAGTATGTCTCTGCTTATTATGTTCTAATATTCCCTTGCTGTTTCTGTTTCTTGTAGTTTATAGATTCTTATTGTTTCTTTCTGAACTGTGTATTCTTCTTTTACTGTTTGCTTCTGGTCTTCTGGCCTCTTTATTTTTCCTACTAATAGGTAATGGTCGCTGTATATCTCAGCTCCTCTTTTAACTCTAACATCTTTCACTATATGTCTGTTGTTTTTTTCTACTAGTATGTATTCTAATATTGATCTCTTATCTCTACTTTTAACCTCTCGTGTGTATGTGTGTATCTTTTTATGTTGGAAGAATGAGTTTGCTATAATCAGGTTGTTTTGGGAGCAGTATTCTATTAATCTCTTTCCGTTGTTATTCCTTTCATCTTCACCAAATTTTCCTATCACATTTTCTGTATCATTTTCTCTCTTCCCCACTCTACTGTTGAAGTTACCTGCTACGAATATTTTCCCTTTACTCGTTTCTGTTATCATTGTTAATTCATCCCAGAATTTATCTTTTACTTCTGTTTTCTCGTTTTCATCGAGTCCATAGACTGGAATTATCGATATTCTTTCTTTTCCTTGCATTTCTAGTTCTACCGTGAGAATTCTTTATGACCACTCTGTCCAGTTTATGATCTTATCACTCAAATTCCTGTTTATAATGCATATGCCACGCCTTCTGCCGCTCTTAGATTTCCTTTCACTCCGGTGTCCCTCCATTAATATCTTTTCTCCTTTCCCTTTTTTCTTTGTCTCTGCTAGTACTAGTATATCTATTCCTGTTCTGTTAAGCTCGTATATAACTTCTTCTTTTCTCGTTAGGCTTCTTGTATTCCAAACTCCAAGTTTCCAATCCTGTAGTTCATTACCTTTTCCATTGCCAGTTTCGTTGTCGCTACCCCCCTGCATATCTATACCTAATAGTTTTTTCGTCCGGTTCGGGTTACTTTTCTTATTTGTTCCTCAAAACTTGTTCTTTCTGACGATCTCTCCGTTACAGTCCTTTTTAATGCATTGCTTTCAGTCCTATCTTCCTTTGCCAATTCATCCTTATTTACCAAATCATTTGCTCTGTACATTTCATCGCTAGTTATCAATTTATTATATTTTAGTTGTGCTCTATATCCTTTATTCCTCGCTTCTTTCATTTGTGGGATTAACATTTTTCTTTCCTCTAATACCTCCTTGGTGTAATCTTCATCAATCCATATGTCTGTTCCCTTGAGCTTTCTCGCATTTTGTAGTATTGATACTTTTTTGTTGACTTTAGTTATCTTAACCAAAATTGGTCTTTTCTTGTCTTTCATATATTTTCCGATTCTTCTCGTTTGGTCTACATCATCATTTTGGTCTATGTCAATTCCTATCTTTTGTATTATACTAGTTACTTTTTCCTCTGTCCTACTTGTGCTTTCATTTTCCTTATCTACTACTCCTTTTATTATAATATTATTCCTCCTGATCTCTCTTTCTAAGTTAGCTATTCTCTCCTCCTGTTGTACCATGTTCTCTTTTAATTTCTTATTTTCATCCCTCACTTGTTTCATTTCCATTACAAACGTATCAAATTTCTCGTTCATTTGTTTCATGTTCCCCTCTATTTGTTGGAACATCTTCTCAATTCTATCCATCTCATTCATCTTCAAGTCTGCTGTTGATTGCGTAAAATGCCAGACCCCAGACCGCCCGTCGCAGGTCTGTCACCTATCTATCAATAGCCCTCTTCTTGTTGCTATGCTGTTTCAATTTAAACTTTATTTACACCAACGTTTGTAAATTACATTATTTTGGTGTATAATGTGTTGCCTACTCAAAAATTTTTGTTGTGGAGGTCACTCCAGTTGTATTTATTTTTCTTATCTCTTATCTACACTTGTCACATGCAATTTTCGACTTTATTCTCAAAATCCTTCTTCTTCTTTAGGTGCCGTATCCTATCGGATGTTGGCAATCATCATTGCTATTCTAACTTTGGACATTGCTGCTCTAAACAATTCTCTTGACGTGCAGTCGTACCACTGGCGTAGATGTTTAAGCCAGGATATTCTTCTTCTTCCCACGTCTCGTTTTCCATGTATCTTATCAATGTATATATCAAAATCCTTAACCTCAATTAACTATTATCTACATCAATTTACTCACTGTTAATCTGTTATTTGCGTTTTCTCTGCTCTCCCGCACTTTCTGCTATTTCACTCTTCCTAATTCTCTGCTTCCTTTTGCCTCTGCTTACTCAATATGGCCCTATTTGGACGGCGTATCGTGTGATCGAAAGTTTTATATATATATATATATATATATATATATATATATATATATATATAATAATAATAATAGTTCCCCGTAACAGGCCTCGAAGGCCCTTTGGGGTCGTAACAGGATAGATCTGTTACAGTCTAGAGCCTACGGTACACAAGGGTAGGAATGTGGCCAGCGCGTACCGACCGCCTATTACCCCAGAGTTTGACCTCCAGGTACTCATTTATTGCAGCCTGAGTCGAGCTAGGCCGTAAAATGCCAGCCATCAATTGGCGAGAGCGGATTCGAACTCGCAACTCCTGGTTTCGTAGTCTAGCGATCTATCCACAAAGCTACCACGGCTCTTTTATATATATATATATATATATATATATATATATATATATATATATATATATATATATATATATATATATATATATATATATATACACACATATAAAACAAATATCATTCATTGCATTTTGATTTATATTAAAAAAACTCGATAATCTTGTATTGTAACATGTTAAGTATTTTAATTACATGTTCGACAATACGTTATTAAATTTATAATGGAAGAAATTTTAGTGTTATAATTTAAAGTATTATAATCTATAGGATCATATTGATTTAATCAATTCTGTTTAAATTGACCCTGAAATATTCCAGTTGGTGATTTTATTGCTAAAGAAAACAATAGGCTTTTACTATATCACTGTTGTGGTGATAGGTACTGTTATTAAAATTTTTTAGTCGTTTTATTATGATTCGGTAAAATATCCCCATAATTAATGGATCTTTAATATGGCTTTCATAGTAAAGAAGTTTAGTAGTTCAGGGATTTTAATTAGATCCGATGGTCAATAAGCTGAACTTCTCGTAGAAAGAAAGTTATAGTAATTATATCATATTAGTTTGTATATATCTTTACCTTTTCTCGTAGTTTGTCGTGGCTCTAACATCGTATGCTTGACATTGAAATTTCTGTCAGCTATAAATTTTTAGCATAGATAATTAAGGAATAGTTGTAACATTTGTTTTGTGATGTGTTGAGAGAGGTAGTAGATGACTGACGCATTTATTAAAGCTTTAATTATGTTTAATATGCTAATTTTGTCAGAGCATAAGTTATAGTAAATGTAATTGAAAATTTATATAGAATTTTATTGGTGAGAGTTAGATGCAAGCAAGATATCTAAATTATGAAGATGTAAAAACAGTTTAATTTAAAGATCTTTAAATATTTTTATATTATTGTATTATCATATTAATAAATTAAATGTTTAAAATTATGTTATTTTGCTGAAGAAGTTTGATAAATAAGATTTTAAATTTATTAAGGAACCATCGGAAGCTTAGATCTTGATATTGATCAGTACCGGTTTAAAGAACATTTGTAGGTTAAATTTAAAAGAAAAGACCAATTGGGTTAGTGTTAACTAACCATTGTATTGATAATAATGTTGATTGGAAATGCAATTTAGCGGGTGTTCATTTGAATTAAATTTGTATTGTAATTCATACATTTAGCTGCTGTGCGCTTTGGTTTTATGCACATTTTTATTATATACAAATTTTACTATTTTTCCCTAGGGTTGAAAAACAAGGTGTTGATTGTCTAAGGATCGAGAATTATAAATTTGTTTGTTGTTTTCAAACGATTCTATATTAACAAAGAATATAAGATTCTGGTATTTTTATTATGTAGTGTATTTCTCACTTCGCGGCCAAACTCGCAAATTAATAGTTAGAGCTGTGTTCTTATGATTATACAGTGTTCTTAAATGTAAATATTAATTTTATGTATACGTTGATATCTTTTGTACGTCATCAGTTGAGCATTTTGTTGCATATTGTTCCCGTAATATCTAACACAATTTTTACAATAATTTTAAAGTTTACAGATGGTGGCTTAGTGATGTAGCCAATTACTTACTAGTGTAGAATTATTTTTATTGTCACTAAGTGCTGCGTATTTATTGGTTGCATATGATACATGGTTTTGGTAACTTGCATGCTGGTTATCAGATTTATTTATTCTTCTCCGTTTATTCTTTTTTAATGTTTGTCATTTGTAAAAAAAATCGCTGGTTTTAACTTCAAATTGCTCCAATTTGCTTTTTATATATTTTTTCCTCTGATTTGTTGATGTTTTCGTGTTGGTTGTGAGAATATATGAACATGACTGATAGGAAGAATTTGTGGAGTGATGGTACGTTGGAATCTATTTTTATTTTGGATTCCGTTGAAATTTAAAATGCATAGCGTGCCGCACATCGACCATCGGCAGCCGGTAGCCCAACAGCTACTCTTTAGTCACTTGTTAGTAATGCAGCAGCAAACCACAATTATTTATTAGGTATAAACTTTGACGTTAATGTAAAATAAAAAATGAAATAAATAAATAAAGACAGCTGACCTTCCTACTTCAGCGATAGAGCAGGTAAAACACACGCTTTGCTTGAAGGCACAACGCGAAACGAATATTCTGTTATGCACACAGAGGCGAGCTGGAATTTTCTCTTATTTACTGTACGAAATGCTTAATTCTAGATGTCGTTGTCATCTAAATAATAGTGCCTATCAAATACCCAAATGATACTGTTTGTAGCCGTTTTTATTACTTAATGCAAACGGACAAATAAATCAGAGAAAATGTTTTAAAATAAAATATTACAAAAACAAAAACCCTTTTGTAGCAGTGATAACAAGATTCTGATATTTATTTTCCAAAAACTATCTTGTAAACTTGCACTTTGTTATAAATATGCAGCCTAGGTAAGTAGAAACTAATTGAACAAAAATTATGCCAATATTGGTGTCTATTTTATAGTCTATAGTTGAAACTGTGTTAACTAGAATTTTACGTAAAAATGCAGTTCGGCCTTTACATAAACAATATAATACTATTAGGTAAAATAATTAATTAACTTTAAGCAGTTATATCACGTTTGCCTTGTTCAATTATATAAATGTAAACTGCTTGGAATGCTTTATTAATCGTAACACACTCTAAAGTCGCTTTAGAGTGGTTCTGTGTTAATAGGCTTTAAAACCATCCTTTGGACGAGATGTTTTCAGCTTGCTTTATATTAAATAGCTTGCTTTTGCAATGCATATATATTAGCGCTTTCAAAAGCACTAATTTGCATGGTTATTTCATCCACTGTAAAGTACATAGTTAATAATAAGAGATGGATTACACTAACCATACTTTCTCATATTAGCTGGAATATAATAGTGCAATAATTAGTAAAAATTGGTGCAGATAAAACTAGGAAATTTAAAATAACAGATTAAATAATATGGGATTAATGGGTAACCAATTTGCATAGAATGAAATTTTATTTTGAGATTTGGCCAATCTTTGTTAAGTTTTTTTAATATCTTTAATTTCATTCGAGAATTAAGGCACTTAATTAATGTAGTATATTGATTAAAAAATGAATAAAGGCATTTTTTATTTTACAGTAAATCTTATCCGACAGTTATAAATAAAAAAAGTTGAAAAATGTTAAAAAGTCTACTGGAAAAATAAGAAAATTTATGGAAACGATGGAGTGTAATTGATCTTAGAAATCTGAAGTAAGTAGATAATTAAGATAAACAGTTAATAAAGTTCTTTTGTTGTATACAACACTGTTCAAAATAATGCTTTATAAGACCCACGCGTCACTTCCGACATCATAAAAAGGCCATTATTCTAAAAAGTTTTATAATTTGAATTAAAACGGAGTTTTGAAGTAAACTGTATATACAAGCAATATTTTCCCATCTAATTAAAGTTTTTTGTAAAGCTCTGTTTTTTCATTATTTAGATATATTACGAAGAAAGATTAATTAGCTATGCAGTTTATATTTTTTTTTTTAGAAAAGTTAGATATTGTATTTCATTATATTAAATTACGCACACTAAGCTAGTTTTTAGTATATTATTATAAAAAGTTATAAAAAGTTAGTTTCGTGTAAATAAAGCATTTCTAAATAATTTAAAACTGTAATAGGATTAATTGGTGGTCTAGCACTAGGAAAACCTTGCTCAATTCATGGGTATTTGTGGTGTTTCAAATAACAGTTAGTAGACACAATAGGCTTATAAAGTAGTGGTTTTAGTAACGAACAGCTATTGCATAAATAATTTGTTTATACTAATTAATAAAATTAAAATAGATTTCAAAGAACATTATGCAACAACATTGTTAAATTGTACTAAAGTCGATATTTCGCAAATGGCTAATTGGAAATACAAAAATTGCAATCAGCAAAACAAGCCGAGTTTATCAATATACTTTTCGTGACTAACTAAACGAGCTAATTACTTTTATAGTTAATCAGTTAAGCAATCGAAATCGAACAATTATTTAGCAGTAAGAAATAGTAGCAGCAACTTTTCAATTTTAGATACCTGTACGTTCAGTGCGCCTTCGATTTATGTTTGTATTGTTTTTGTGACCATTTTTATTGATATAGTTTATAAAAGCCGCTAATTAGAAAATTAATTGAAATTAAATTAACTAGCTCCAAAGTTAAGGTCAGCAAGTGTCCACCACACAAGGATATGTATGTCAACAGTTTTTAATCAGTTATTAAGGATTTAACGGCTTTAGTACAATTTAACAAAGGCCTTTTCAAAATGCTCTTTTTAATACACAAACTACTTCATAACGGTTAATATTAAAATAGTTATGTACATGTCAAAAGCAAAGTGTCAAAAGATAACCCTTTAAAAGTTAACTCTCTCATGTATGTACTTAATTTACGAAACAATTATTTTATTAATTTACAAGAAAAAATAATAACAGTTGAACATTTTACAGTTTATTGAGGTTGCATTTTTTCTTTAAATATGCGGTTCCAGTTTAAGAAAGCCTTAAATATTAATATAACTTTATTAAAAGACTAAAATGTTCATACAGAAAATTGTTAAAAATGTTTCATATTTTTTTGTATAAAATATTTTTATTTGTAATCTGTAATATTTATAATAAGGAAAACTTATAATAGACACTATATAAGAGATGGAATGAAAACAATAACAATGTTGCATCCAGTAATGAACAACATAGAGACAACTTAAAATATTATGTTTGCTTAACAACAAGTATGAAAATTGTGTAAATAACAAACATTTAAAATCTACACGGCAAGTCTAAAGGTGTATGTTTATTTAAACTTTGTATATTTATATCCTGTTTAGTAAAGGGTCCCACCGGTTAAGATAGGCGAAATGCCCCCAGATTCGGAATTTCTAATGAACCTAATAATGTTTTATCTTGAGGTAAAAATTATACGCTGCATAGTTCATATGGTCCCAACCCCCTTCCCTCTCCGTCCTAGGGTCAAAAAGGGTTATTTTTTGGTTTTAATTTTTTTTCTATTGATGTGTTTAATGCAAAATTCTGAAAAAATTCATCAAGGTAGGTTATGAATAGAACTATCAGTAAAAATTTTTTCAATGTCAATGTTTTTTGAGCTAGAAAGCGTTGAGTTGCAGGCAGTTTTTTTTTCACTATTTTATAAAAGTCCATCAATTTTACCTCTAACAGGAACTTTTAACACATTTCGTGTGGTGCGCCACCCCTAAAAATCCAATTTTTCGCATTTTTTTCGATTTTTTCGATTTTACAGGTAAGGGTTGATATTTAGCAAAGAAACTAATTGAAACTTTTTTATAGCATTTTATAAGACAAAAATTTCGTTTTTTTAATTTTTTTGTAGCTCTAATATTAAAAAGTTATGACTAATTAAAAATTTTTCTACTTGATTTCGATATTTTCCAATTATAACGGCGCAGGTGGATATTTAGCAGAAAACTCATAAGACATGTTTTGTAGCATTTTCAAGACGAAAATTTTAGTTTTATTTACATTTTAGACTTAATACAAAAAATTATGTGTAAATCTATTTATAAGTTTCTAAAATTACATAGTTAGTTCTTAATTTGTGATTATAGTAAATTGAATTATAATAATATATAATATATATGTAAACTACATTGTTAATCTTCATCACTGTTTTCATTAATCACTGGTACAAAGTTATCTATATCGAAAATATTGGACAGCATTTCGGCGGGACGTACTATTTTTGATAACCATCGGCCGTAAGAAAGATGATATATCAAACTAGCCACGTGAGAACAACATCCAACAGTGCGTAGTCCATTAGCACGAGTACAACAGTATTGTTGTATCGCATCGATACCTGCGCCTTCTTTGTTGTATTTTACATAGCATTTGTATTCTTTCGATTTTATATGACATAATCTTACGTCAAACCTTACAATGCCTGGTTCCTCTTTAATGAATTTTAATATCAGTATTCCATCCTCTGTAATCATTTCTCCTAAGTAAGATAATGCTTGAGCGAGTTGGTATGAACCGGTAAATAAGACTTCAAGATCTTCCAAAGTCAATTCAGGAAAATCCATACGTTTTCTGAAGTTGTACTTTGGAAAGGAACTGATTTTTATTCAAGTTTTCTGCAGCAACTTTTTTCAGCTAAATCGTTGACCTCTAGTAAAAGCTCTACGATTTCGGAAGAAATAACAAAACCGCACCTTCGCAACAACCCATAGAATCATTGGAATCTAGTAATTCATTCATTCAAGATGTTCCATGTTTTCAAGAATCAGGAAATATTGAAGATCTTGCAACGCAATTATACAGTAACTCGGAAAGTTCTGAAATGAAGAGTCAAGACAGTTTAACTTCTAATGAAGATTTAACTTCTAACTTCGCGAGGGTCAAGTTTATCATCAGGATTTAGCATACCTATCCAAAAAGTTCCACCAGAAACTATTTACTATAATCACAAATTAAGAACTAACTATGTAATTTTTAGAAACTTATAAATAGATTTACACATAATTTTTTTGTATCAAGTCTAAAAATGTAAATAAAACTAAAATTTTCGTCTTGAAAAATGCTACAAAACATGTCTTATGAGTTTTCTGCTAAATATCCACCTGCGCCGTTATAATTGGAAAATATCGAAATCAAGCAGAAAAAAAAATTTTAATTAGTCATAACTTTTTTAATATTAGAGCTAGAAAAAAATTAAAAAAAACGAAATTTTTGTCTTATAAAATGCTATAAAAAAGTTTCAATTAGTTTCTTTGCTAAATATCAACCCTTACCTGTAAAATCGAAAAAATCGAAAAAAATGCGAAAATTGGATTTTTAGGGGTGGCGCACCACACGAAATGTGTTAAAAGTTCCTGTTAGAGGTAAAATTGATGGACTTTTATAAAATAGTGAAAAAAAACTGCCTGCAACTCAACGCTTTCTAGCTCAAAAAACAAAAATTTTGTTTTTTTATTTTTTTTTAAATACCAAATGACCTTGGATGACATTGAAAAAATTTTTACTGATAGTTCTATTCATAACCTACCTTGATGAATTTTTTCAGAATTTTGCATTAAACACATCAATAGAAAAAAAATTAAAACCAAAAAATAACCCTTTTTGACCCTAGGACGGAGAGGGAAGGGGGTTGGGACCATATGAACTATGCAGCGTATAATTTTTACCTCAAGATAAAACATTATTAGGTTCATTAGAAATTCCGAATCTGGGGGCATTTCGCCTATCTTAACCGGTGGGACCCTTTAACGCATTCGAATGAGATTTTAATTTACTTAAATATTTTGCACTGTATGTGGTAATTACATCTTTCAGTGATTCCACTTTTAGGTCGTTAAGTATGCCTGCGTTCCTCACAAAATAGGAGGCATTACACGTAGGACTTTAGACTAAAATCTTTCAATTATCTGTATGTTGGAGTTTTCCGCTGTACTCCACAGTTGGACGCCATACGACCAAACTAATGTGAACACTATGTTGTAGACGAAAACTTTATTGGAGAGGGATAAGTTAGAAATTCAGCCAATAATGTTTTCTAATTAAACAATTCGCCAAGACGTTCGCGCTTTTCTAAATGTGAATCCTTCACGTCAAGCGCTGATCAAGGTAAATGACATGGTATTTTACCTCCGTTACTTGTGTTAATGGGATGTTATCAATAAATACTGGTGGTGTATTTTCCTTGCGTATGATAAAAGTTATGTAGAAAAACTTCGTTTAGTTTACTTTTACGCTCCATTTCTTGAGTCCAGAGTCTATTGAAGGCGATTTACTACTAACAGTGGATCGTTGTCTGTTGCCATAAGAACTTTGTCATCATCAAAATTTGCAGTAAAGGAATGTTGACTGGTAGGCATGTCAGCTGTGTCGATTAGGTAGAGGAGAGGACCAAAAACGCTGCCCAGTGGTACTCATGATTTAACTAAATACAGAGCTATTAAGTATTGACCAAATTTTACTTGAAAATAGCGTTCTGACAGGTATGACTCAAGATTGATAAATACGCTATGCGGGAGATAACTTTTTAGTTTGAAGAGCAAATCTATATACCATCACCTTGTCAAACGCTTAACTCTAGTCGAAAAAACGTTTATACAATATTTCTATTCCTCAAAAACTTGGTTGATAGCATTTACAAATCTACGAAATTGTTTAGTAGAATAAGCTGTTCAAAACCAAACTGATGGTCCGGAATAGTAGCTTTTTCCTCTATTAATGGCATTATTTGCTTAAGTAACAGTTTTTCTAGCAATTTGCTTAATATATGGAGTAAACTAATTGGTCTGTAGGAAATGATACTTCGTAGCAATTTTCCAGGTTTAGGGATTATAATCACTTGTGCAATCTTTCATTGAGCTGGAAAATATCCCAAGCGCAGAACAGCATTATACAACATAGTCAACATTACAGGACCTTTGTGTAGAAGTTCTTTAATTAGTTCATGTAATTGCATAATAGCTAGGAACTTTTTTGAGCTTAAACCGGATCAGATTGTATTTTGGCGGAAAACAGCTCTATAGGCGGAGTGAGCTGCTGTGGCACTTCCAGGGCTTGTTATATTTCAAGTACTGCATTTATAAGAATCTGCAGTGGATTTGGTTGAAATACTTTTCTAAATGTTGTGCAAAAAATCACATTTCTTGTGCTTTATACTTGCCCATGACTCGTCTTTTTTTCAAAAGGAGAAATTGGTTTATTTTGGGATTTTATATTCTTGGTCGCTTTCCACAGTGCGCAGTTTGGTCTTTTAATGTATTCATTAAAACTCTCGTTTTTCAACCTCGAAATGAGTTCTTTTAATTCTGCTGTTACTTGGTTCTAGCGACGCCTGTCCCAGGGGTATTTAGAGTATTGCCAGATCCTTCTAAATCGTCGTTTTTCGGCAATTTTTCTTTTAACTACTATAGGCCAATGTATTTGCACACTCTTTGTTTCGGCCAAAAGTGGACTGTGTCGTAATTTGAAAATTTTTAAACAAAGCAAATTCAATAAAAAGCCATAGCTGGAAAACTCACCTTTGGGAATCGGACTCTCTACTACAGAAATCGCCTCCCCGTGCGTACTCATGGGGAATAAAGGAAAAGGGAAAAAAGGTGTGGGTAGATAAAGAGAAAAGTTGCCCCAATCCTCGCTGCGGAGCCGATTGGAAACGTCTTTTCTGATCTAGGTCCTTCAGCTGGTTGTGTCCAAAGTTTGCGACTAGGTTTTTCTTGGTTCCTCGCAGATACAAGGAAACCGAACCGAGTCTTTCCGCCAGCAAAATTTTAACTCTCGAAATACAATCGACCAACAAAACCACTTCCGGGAAGAGAAAAATCTGGTCAGCAAAATATTGAATCTTAAAATTAAATCAGCCTTCAACAAATGGCCACCGGGATGTGGAAACTCTTACCACCAAGGAAAATAAGCCGACGAACTTTTGGTCAAAACGGCCTCAGACACGGAAAATTTAAAGCCGGTAGCACGCTTTCTGAACCATCACAGCTAAAATTCAAAAACTAAGCGAGCGAAAAAGTGAAGAGCAAGGCAGGGCTGAAGGCTGCTGCTTTATATATCGGCGCACCGCGCAAGCGGGCAAATTGGCCGCCGCTATCTCAAATCAAAACTAAAGCGCGTATACAGAGGGATCCAAAAGACGGCTGGCTTTAATTTAAAATCCAAATAAAACTAATTAGAGATTGCCGCGAACACTCTTGTTTGCCGGTTGGGGTGTTACTTTGCAAGTTGCATGCTGAAGTAATGTGATAAAATTTTGAACAGCCAGTCAAGTTCCTCGTTTGTTTTTAGAGAAATTTGCATGTTCAGGTTGTAGTGAACTATGTGTGTGAAGTGATACTAATTTGTATTTTTGTTATATAGTCGTAGCAGTCTTTCTGTCTTTATTATCGTAGAACTCATAGTTCAATAATCGGGGACGATAAGTCCCAACACGATGCTATTTAAGGATAGTCGGTAGCAATATCGTGTGTAACAAACGAAATCAAAAAGGTCTGGCAAGTTATTACAATCTGTAGGTCAGTATGTGGGTCTGCAGGTTGATAAGTGACCTAGATATAGATATTACATTACTTGGTATAGTGCCCTTCCTCTGCCGGTAAGAAGCAAGAACCCCAGAGGTTGTGCTTAGAATTGTAGTCGTCACCTGCTAAGAAGCAATTTCCTAAAGAGTTGAATATGCGACAAAGCCTTGTTTGTTGGTTAAATAATTAGAAAGACAGTATGCATCTGATAGTACTAAAGAACTATAACAGCCTTTAATTTTAAGGGACGAAGTTTGTAGATCATTTTCTTTGAGCGCATGTAGTTTATGACGTTTAATATGTTTTTGAATCAATATTTTGATTCCACATCTAGCTAGTCGGTCTGTGTTTGGGTGATTTGACGAGTACAATTAATAATTATAAATATTGAAATTAGTCGTGCTGCTAAAATGAGTTTGAGATATAAGAAATATATCAATGCCAATGTGTTTGAGGAATGTTTCAACTTTACCTTTATGATTTGCAAGGCTATTGGCGTTTCATATGGCAATTTTATAAATTAGAGTTATTTTTGTTTTTTAATTCTCCTCTGAATGGTCTAATTTGTATGGTAAGTTAATTAATGGTTTGTGTTGTGTTGAAATGATCTGTTGTAGTGAAGTTATAAAAGGTGTCAACTCATTTCTGTGTTGGCTTGCTGCTTGACTGTACAGTTTTCGATGATAATAAGGATCTAAGGTTTGATTATTTCAGCTTATTTGGTTTTGGCGTTGGAGAACAGAGGATTTCTGAATTGTCGGGCTTGTGGTTTGCTGTCTTCATTTTTGCTGCTGCTGTTGTAGTTATTGTTGCTGTTGTTTTTGTTGCTACGTTTGTTGGCGTATAACAAAACTAGGGTTTACGTGATGTTGAGATCTTCTGCTGTGAAGGTCTAAATAGACCAGACAGAGTTTATAGTCGGAGGAGTGTTTGCTTTGATATAAGACGCATTTGGGTGCTTGGTCATCTTTACGGTTATTAGGAAAGGTATAGTACTCATTCAGGGTGGCGCATTTGACACGAAGAACTGGTCTAGTGCATTTGTTTATTGTATGTCTATAATATTAACATTGGAGTATTTGTATTTTTTTCCTAGGTTCCTCGAACACTATAATGGCGTTTTCAATGTGCTTTATGTCAAAAATTTCTTTATTAGTTCCTTTATATTTAAGATCGATAAAAAAAAATTCTGTTTAGTACACCTAGTTATGATGTTAACTACTTTATGACCTTTCTGTTTTAGGGCTTCTTTAATTACGTTTTCGTCGCTAGAGTGATGTATATTTTTTAAAACAACTCGAAACTTTTTTTTTCTTCTAGGTTATACTTATATCTCGCCACATTATTGGCATCTAACACATCTGTTATCTTCTTGTAATATTCTATGCTGTATGTGTTTAGAGATGGTATCTTACACTAGTTTGATCAGTGTGTATATTGCTGTTATGTAGTGCAGTATAAAAGTGAGGTTGGTGTTTTTCTTTGTCTTTGGTTTGTGTTCTGCGAGTTGCTAGTACTTGCGTTACCCTCTAGAGGTTGGTATCAGTTTTCGTAGTTATTTCGGGGTTTAAATGTTTGGCTTTAATAATAAGTAGGATATTATCAAAGCGCTGTCTTTTACTAAGTTTTTTGACTTTTTGAAAGTTATTAAATTTGAATGTTAGAGAATCATTGGTTACTATTGACATGTTATCAGCATCTGGTGGGTTAAAAAGTGAATTACATACGAAAATAGACAATAATATTTTTGAAGTGTAGACAATGATTGGTGTGATTGAAAAAAATCTAACAGGTGGTGCCGAGTATTGGTACTTATGAAAACGAAACCAGCAATGGCGGAAATAATGTATAGAATAGATAAAAGTTTTCCCGAAATTGGTGTTGTGTTTGCATGACAAACAGTGGCATAAACGTTGATGTTGCGAAGTACAAACTTGCCGAAAGTTTTGTTGAAATTGTGTTGGCGGCGTAACAAAAGGCTGATTTAATAGTTGAGACACGTAATTTTGTTGCTGTATACCACGATGTAATAGCCCTGATTGTCAGAAAACAGCCGGTTGTACTATGCATTGTGATTTATTTCTAACGTTGCAAAAATAATAATTCTTAAAATAAATTTGATTTCATTTATCTTATAACGAGAGGTTAATTGACCTCGCAAATAACCATTCGCTGGACACGCTTGTTGATAAAAACACTACCATGAATGAGAATGGAAGTTCTTCTCTTTTTGTAAAAAATTATATATTTTATATTTATTGTGCATTCACTCGACCGCAAACTAATAAAATTTAAATAAAATGTGTGATGTGAGACGCTAATGAATCGCACAAAGTAAATTGCGCCAATAAAAAAGAATTACCCAGCGGCTTAAAATCATAACACACATATGTACATTTTATAATTACCAAGAACTTGCGCAATGTTAAATGCTTTCTGGTTACGGAAATTGTACTCAATGACTAGTTAGATCCATTTTTTATTGACTTGCAATCGATTGTTTGTACTCCATCGGAACCATCTCCAAAATTGATGATTTTTCTCCTATTACAGTCTCCTTAACCAGCTGATCTGTACACGCATTTTTAGTGTTCCCTTTTGTAACTTGGTTTACTCAAATCTTAGGTCTCAGTTGAGAAAGATCTTCTAAATTACTGAGGCCTGTGCCTGTGTAGTTCAGGCACTATCGGATAGCTATTATTTTGTATTGGATTATGGCGCTTCATTTTGCCATTTTTACTATTCTATGATAATCTCCTCGTGACCAAGAATTCTATTTTCATTTTGACGTCGTTTGCTGGTGACTTTCCGTGAAGCAGCACAGTTACCAGTCACGCCTCATCCTTCTTCACGCTGAATGAGAAAGTGATAACGTTAGTTTTTTGAGACATAAAAGTTAGTTTACCGCAAAAAGTATAAAACAATTAACAGCGAGTTTTAGATGGTACTTTAGAAAAAAATGTAGTTAGCGGAAAAATGACTTAATGTTGCTAAAAAATGTTTCTCCAAGATAACGCACCAACGGATAATTGATTGAACTGTGGCGTGCAATTATTTTATATCCCTCTATCCATCTATTCACACATCTGTAAGGTTTTGTGCGATATGATTTGGTATAATTGAAATATAGTGCATTAAATAATAGTATTCGTTTTGTTAGAAGGTTCGAAATTAAGGTTTATATTCAAATGTTCAGAGTTGTAGACTTCCTTGTTACTTTATTTTAATTTCAGATCAACAAAGAAAAAAATTAATAGAAATTTACTAAATCTATACCTAATATTTGAAGTATTGTTTTCTTCTAATGCTTGTTTTAATTCTTCGATTGGTATTGAGTAACGTAGATTCTGAATGTACACCATTTGCAAATATATTTCTTCATCTGATAATTACTTTAACAGTATCATTTAAAAATAATTCGCAAAAATATATTTCTTCTTCTATAACCAATAAAAATAAAAGGCGGTTTAAATTTTTTAAATTTTTCTCTTCTATTGTAGTGTTATTGTTCATAGTTTCATTTGGTAGAAAATCAAATCTATTTGGAGTTGTTTGTCATGTTTTACTAGCATTTACTTTTTAAATATTTTGCCTTTTTCTTTGTCAAGTTCTTGTCATTCATATTCATTATATGATTTGTTGTCATCACTGACGGACATTATTATATAAATGGTGGTTGCATTATTGCGTTTTAATTAATAGAAGTAATAAGTCTGTTGCTAGGTGTTAGACAATTGAGAATTTTTAAAAATTTGATTGTTACTTGGGTGAAAGTGTATTTGCAATTGCAAATTGTTAATTTGTGATCGGTACAATAGAAATTAGGGTGGTGTTATTTGCTGTAATTCACCATTCTCATCAATACATAAACATTTAAATTGTAAAAAAATTCATTTTGTATATCAGGAACTTGCTATATTTAACTGTTATTTGTATGCTTTCATATAATTAGCTTTCAGACCATATTATATACACTTACTCATTTAGCCTTCCAGAACTTTTATCAAGCAATTGTAAAGTATTAAAAACGGGTATGGAACGTTCTCACTTGTCGAAAATCAAACAAGAAATTCAAATATTTTATAAAATTTTGTTTTTGGTGTCAAACAATCATTGTATGCACACTAAATATTTCGAGGTAATTACAATTTAGAATAAATTATTCCTTTTTTATTAACCCATTATAAGCTTTTTTGTAACAAATATATAAATAAATATATTTTATGGTGCAGTATTGCTACAAACAACTAAATAGCTAAAATTTGACGTTCAGGCTTTCAAGGGTTTACAAATCTTTTATTGTAGCAGTAATCGTCTTATGTGGGCCTAATAACTGCCAAAAGAGCAATTTCTATTGTGCTTTATCTGTCTGAAATGGATACTTATATAAAGAACTATAATACTATCATCTTTTAAGGACACCATCTTAATTTCTTGTTGTTAGTAGAATATTCTGAATGCCATATTTATCAGCACACTACTATGCCTGCCATCCCTTTTTTTATTTTGCCTTAATAAATTTGCATACAAATGTACGCATGTTTATTTATTATTACGTCTAAATCATTTCCTTTGTTTATTTATACAAAGTATGTGCTAGATATAATTAGACAAAGAAATAACCGTACAATACGTAATTATTTATGTACTTGCTAAAACTATAGTAACCGCAACAGTATTAATATATGCTGTACTGTTACCAGCCCAAACTACTCGTGAACTCAGTATAAATACTTTATATTTGAACATAAATTACACTTTATTCGCACTACATTACTTCCAGTTGGTACCCATTTCTACATGAATTGTGCGGTTTGGTGCAGTCTGCAATGAATATAGCCTTAATATGGGATACACCAACTAGTGCTGATATAAGCTTGTAACTCTTATAAAATACATTTATGAATGTAAAATAAACTGTATACATAAATATACATATACATTACATGCAGCTTGACAATTTTGAAAACAATAAATAAATATAAAAAATTTTTGCATTAAAGATTTACGGTATATTTCTTCAGTTAAAATATTTTATGATAAAAATTGAAATTTTTGAAAACTAAAATAACATATGATAAAAGTGCATCTCGAATGGTCTTAAGAAGTAGAACAAAACCTGGTAAACTACTATTGATTACCTTTAATTCAATTTTATATCCTTACTTTTATTTATATAAAAGTTTTTCACTGTCCTGTTTAACAATTGTAAATATGGATAAGTACAACTTATCTTGTTTACATTCACAATGTTAGCTTTTAAATTTTCGAAAAGCTTCTTTATTCTTAGTATATGAGTTCTAAAAACTACCACCTCTGAATTAAAAAGTATTTTAGAATTAATTTTAACGACAAAGGAATTGTGATAGCAGTTAACAAATGATTTAAGGTCAAAATACAAAATTTTTCTAATAGAATTTAGCATCAAGCAGAAAATGCATGAATCTCTATGAAGACTATGAAAATAAAATAGTTCTAAGCTTCCAACTTGGTTCCTATTATATTGAGAACAATAAGTGATAAATTGGCCTTGTTTATATTATATTAATTATTTTGGTATATATTAAACAAGGGATACCAGCAAAAGGGTATTGCTGGGGTTCTAGGCCGACAATTTTTAATCCGCCTTCCCTCAAATTTTTGCAAGGTGGAAACGTGGAGCAATTTATTTACCAATAATAACAGTGGGATAAGTCGGTGCGGTAACTTTACAAAAGTAAGATATGCAAAACGATCTTAAAGATAGGCAACCGAACGTACGTTTAGAACTCAGCCACGCTATATTTTATATCAGCTATCTTTGTTTAGTTTCTGTTCAAATGTATAGATAGATTGTGGATTATTGCTGATAAAATGAAGATATTAAATTTTGAAATTAGAATACACATGCATAAACACAAAATTGTTACAATTTACTTGTGAGAATATACCTTACAGTCGAACCTTACTATTTCTATAATTCAAATTTGTAGTTACACAAATCAAAAACCTTTACCGCCAGAGTGGTCCAGTGGTTGAAGCGCGGGCTGCGATGCGGACGGATCCGGGTTCAATTTCCGGTGCTCTCTGAAGCCTGGTGGGTGGCGGCCTACTCAGTCACTAAAAATAATGGAGTACCTACGTTTACTCGAACAAGGGGTAATAATGGCGGTCGTCTAAGGCGCGGTGCTTGCCACATCGTCCCGCATCAGAAATGCTGCGCGATGACCGAGCACAGTGAGCGAACGTATGAGTTTGCAGGCTGTGCTCCCGCAGGGGCGTTAGAGCCGTATCATTACCAATCAAAAACCTTTGGTGTTTTTGCATCAAAGTTTCATTCCAATATATGTTTTTATATTAATAATTACCTAATTGCGCCCCCATCTTTAATTTTTTTGAGAAGTAAAGGTCCACGATTTTAGCCATTGCTTGTCGGTCTGCCTGGTAGTCTGCGCATTAGAGGCTTTTCATCTTTTGCTATTCTTACACATCTGACTTCTCCCATTCGTGACAGGTGTTTGTTTTAGCTTTTTCTCGTTATCCGGGACCCATCTCACTATATCTGATATATCTCATGTTTGTCGTAGTACCGCATTTGAAATTTTGTCTCTTAGGGTATATCCAGTTATTCTTCTTGGACCCTCCATTTCGATTGTTCTTAGCATGGATTTTGTTTTTGCTGTGTCAGCTCTGGTCTTGGCAGCGAATATCATTACTGGTTGTATACAGGTTTTATATATATATACGTATCTTGCTTTCCTTTTGCTTATGTTTATTGTTCGATATGGCGCCTTTTAATAATTCAGATATTCTTATAGCCTTGTTTATTTGGTGTCTTACTTTGCCAATTCTATCTTGATGTGTTGCTAGATTTATTCTTAGGTACTGGAATGACATGACTTTTGGGTCCTTTGATATTACCATAGCTTTTGTTTTGAGTACCGATATTTCCGTGTTATAATTTGTACCAGTCTGTAAGTAGAAATTTTGTAATAATCTTTGTAATTCATTCTCGCGTTCAGAAATTATTACTTCATCGTCCGCGTAAAAAAGTATTTTTATTTTTCTTTTAGTAGTTTTATATCTTTGTCCGGTAGTTTCGACACTATTAATGATTTTATCCATCACAAGACTGAACAGCAGTGACCCTAGATAGTCACCCTGTCGTATTCCTGTAGCCACTGGTATGATTTTTCTCAAGCTGTTGTTAATTAACACCTTTGTTATCGTGCTTGTGTTTAATTCTTGTATTACCCTAATTATTTCAAGTGGAATATTTTTTTATTTCAAAATATTAATACCATCCGGAAGTCTAATTTGGTTATAAGCTTTGATCAAATCTTTAAAACGTATAAATCCTGTTTTGCTATGGTCTGTTGTAATCTGTAACTAGGCTGCTTTTTCTGAATCCCTGCGGTTTTTAGAATTATATGTTTGATGGTGAGAGTAAAAAATTTTATTGTAGAATTTACAAGTATTATGGTTATAATTATGTGGTTATTTTTAATCACCTTTCTTAAATATAGGTAAGATTATGGTCTTTTACAATTCATTCGAAACAGTTCCTGTATCTATTATTTTTTGGACATTGCTTATAAATCTTCACCTCCGTACTTAAGCAGTTCATTTGGTATTTCGTCTATTATAGGCGCTATTCTACTTTTTAGCTTTCTCACCAGCTCTATGCCTAATGATCTTTCTATTCGATTTGTTGCACCTACGGTCACAGTTTTTTTAAGAGGTGTGTTGTTGTTCTCATTAGAGAGATCTTTAAATTATTGTACCTGTATCTTCATTTATAGGAGATGTCTGAGAGTATTTAGTTATTTCCTTTTTTTTTCTTCTTAACATTAACCATATTTTCCTCTGGGTACCATATAAATCGTGTTCTATATCTACAGTGACCGTTTTTCAATTTTATAATGTTGTTCAGTTATTTTTTGTTTATTTTATACCTGTTATACTCTTTCGGTGTTTTACTGTTTATGTATTTTAAATATGCGTTTTTGTTTGGCTAGCTGTTTTATTTCCTCCTTAAACCATGGTGTAGTTTTTTTCTTACTGTCGGGTTCACCGTTCTCTTCCCTAAATTTTCCTCTGTGGTATTCTAAATATTACTTATGATCTTTTGCCAGCTTAATTCAACGTTATCTTCAGACTGTATATGTGTTCAAATTTTTGCAATAGTCTTTTAGCATAGAGGTCTCTTACTGTTACATCCACCATTGATTTGTTACTGAATTTCTCTGTGTAATTGTTTTGTGGTTTCTTTCTTTAGTTACATCAATAATCTTACAATGTGTGTCCGGAACCTGTATCTGTTGAGCTTAAGCTGCGCACATCGATAGTTTGTGAGGAACGTATTTCTCTGTTTGATATTATGATCTCAGATGTTAAACCATGTTATGTATTTTGTGTTGAGGTTTGTGACTGAAAAACGTGTTGTTTATTCGCAGTTTATTTTCTGTGCAGAACTCTACTAGACTTATTCCATTTTTCTTCAGATTTGGCTCATTACATCGTTGTTTTATGCCTTCCAATGGTTTTTCCCCTAGTCGTGCATTTAGGTGACTTATTGTAAAAGTTTTTATTGCTGCCCCTATCTTGCCTATTTCTCCTCGAAGTTGCCTGTAGAATGGATCTGTCTCATCTTTGTGCTTTCCAGCGTCTGGTGCATACACGCTGATCAATTTAAACTGTTCCTTTCCAGTGTTTAGAGTAAAAAAAAAGTGTGTTTTATATGTTGATCGTATTTGTTATTTATAATGAAGCCTACGCCGGCTGGTGCCCTTTCGCTTGGTTTCAGAAATTGCGTATATGTCTAATTTATACGTCTCCATCTCTAGCATCACTTTTTTATTTCTGGCATTCCAAGATAATGTATTCCAGCACTCAAGTTTAACGATGTTTTTCCTCTATAAATTTTTCTATGTTTTACGTGTACTTAAACTTATTGTCTTTGTCTGTGAGGATCGTCCCTTTATTATCAATTCTGCTTTTTCTTACTTTTATCTATTATCGTTTAGGTTTTATTATTATTCCTAATGAGTATTTATTTATCATCTCGTTCCTTTGATCAGTTACGTGTCGTTGTAGGGGTCATCATGTTTAGATTTGTGCGTGTTATTTAGTTTTACCCCAAACAGGTCAGTAGCCTTGTTTGGAAATACTCCTCCTTTTCCGGGTTCGGAACCGGGCATGGCAGTTTATTTCTGCAACTTAAAATTAAATTGCCCAACTTTTCAAGGAAGAGTTAAAAGTTTTTACTTCAATTTACTGGTGATTTATGACAGATGTGCGCTCATTGATCATTTATACCCTCGCTAGCAGCATGTCAGTTAAACTTCAATATTAATTGCAAGTCTTTATTTGTTATACATTATCTACAGTTTACAAACATATTAATACGTTTAAATGTTACGATATCACATGCCATTTTGCATGTCTACTGTAGAGCACAAGATAAAGAGGACTGAAGAGATTTTTACAACTTAATTTCCATTTTAGTGTCTCTTCCTTGAGTATCAATCAACGCACATTCGTCTGTTTTACATGCTAATAATCGAATACATTAATATCACAAAGCGTGTGTGCAAATAGTGCGTGATACTAATACATTAAAGATGCAAATTATTGTAGACTCAAAAAAAATTGAAGCAATTTATTTAGCTCAACTTAGATAAAACTATGATTTAGGTGAAAATATTTCAATTTATAGTACAGAATTTTACAAAATAGAGAAATTTGGTTCATCCTTAAATTAAAATAATTATAAGGCAAGTCAGGATAAGCTAAAGCACTAAAAAAAAACTACATTCTGCTTTGATAGCTTTCCGTGTATTTTTTTAAGTTTTTTTATTGTACTTGGTTTAATAGACTAAGCTTTATCTTTAAGATACCCCTGCAGATAAAAGTCAAAAGCAGTTAAATCTAGTAAATGGGTGGCCAAACCACATCACCAAAAATAGAGAAGAAATATCCTGAAAGCATTATCCTTGGCATGCTTATCGTCTTGTTGTTTTTTCAAATTAAGGTTTTCAATGTAAAATTATTTATCCCCATATGATAATATTAATCAGTAATGATAAAATTCAAAAAAATAAAGTGCAATTGCACCTCTAAAAAATTTTTACATTAAACTATGTGACTATAATTGTTATTCATTAATAACATACCTAAATAAGTCAAAATGAGTCTTATCGCTTATTATAAGTTTTTAAAAAAAATTGCCCCTTTCTTATCAATATTGCGTTACTTTATTCACGGCAGTTTAGATGGTACTTCTAATTTGAAGTTTTTGAGTCAACTAGTTCTTGTAGGGTTTTATATGCAAGTTATTGCTTAATATGGTCTGCAGAAATGTTCCATGTTCAACAACTTGGATCGTATAACACTGGTTGAGATTTCTCTACACTTTGCTGCTACTGTACAACTTGCTAACATGCCGATTTGCTACCAGTAAACATTTTCAGCCTCTCAGACCGATGTGGATATTTGCGTTTAGGAAATAGTGAAATTAAAAATTAAGTATTGTAAAATAAGAAGTTATTTAATTTTTTAACGTATAGTCGCCATTCGAATGTCTGTCAACAAGCATTTAAAAAATTTATTCAGATAGTTTATTACATTAATATAAACAAAGGCCTCAAAAATTTGAAAGTTTTCCGGACATAAATTTTGCAAGAGAGAAAACAGTAATAGCAAATAGCTAATATCAATCAGTATTAAAAGCTAATTAAAAGTATTATTATGGAAGATTGGTATTATAATAAAAAAATAAATAAATATACACTTTATAAATAAAAAACAAATATAAATTTTGCGTTATGTAAATTTCATGTTTCTTGAAAAATGAAAATCAGGTTATACTTTCGGTTTGTATGACTTTTGGTTATATTTTTTCAAAAATTGCAGAATTCTACAACTTATTTTTCCTTAAATATTGTTTAATTTTTAATTTTAATAAAGAAACGTTTATTTCAGTTTTATTTGCAGTTTTCTTTAATTCAATTGTAGGTCGGTCAAAGGAAAGTGGTAAAGTTTACTTATCTAACGGCAAGTGAGTAACGGAGAGTTAAATTCATAACCTGTAATAAGACCATCACCTATTAATTGTTAAAATATTTATTGTATAGTGAAGCGTAAAATAAATAATCTAGTGGTGTAAGAATGTATTAAAACGGAACTGCGTTTACCCAAGCAAATATAAAAACACCATTAAGAATATAATACTTATTTGTAGTTCAGAATGTATAGTGAATATATTATAAATAACCTTCAACATTTAAAAACAATATGTTAAGGAAGCTGTCAATGCTCAATGTCTAGCAGTCATACATAAACGGTGGTAGCTTGTGTAATACTCATCTACGAGCCAAGATTTCTTTGTCTTTTTAGTAGCACTCTAGTGGTTTGGAAACAATAAACTGATGACTTTCTATTCCCTAAATTTTTGTACTACAGAATAACTGCTATCAGCTGATACACTTTTAGTTAATTTAAGGCTGTGTGATCTAGTAAAGCTTCTTTATCTTCAATCTTGCAGATTACTCAAGCTACTTCAACAGCCCTTTACCTTAACTTTCAGTAATTCCGAAAAACGGCCAAAATTTCAGCATTTGTGTTTAGAACGTAGCCGATTTGTTATATGTGAATTTTAAAAAATAAAATTTAATGCTACAAACAATAATTCATAAGCTACATCCATTAATATGACTTATAACTTGTCACAATTGTCGCTACTGCTTGAACAATTTATTCAGAATCAAATAATCAAAAACAAATTTACTTTTGCGCCATCTGATATATTTTTAAAGTAATATTTTGTGGGACGTATAAATGTACCTTATGTGCTTTATTATTCGCTTTGCAACCGTGCTAGTGAGTAGATGTGTACGCTAACCCTCCTGCTTTGAAGGAAAACGAACGGATCTACAAGCCACCCCGTGGCTGCGTCACTAACGGCAGCGCCTGCCGCCTTGCTTAAGGTCAGCCGTATTTTATCTGTTCCAATTTATATTTTCTTGGGTCGCTCTTGAAAATTTTTACTTTTCATTACAAATTTTAATTTTAATTTTGATGCTTATTTTGAAATTCAGTTGAACGGTCGTGCGCGAACCGAGCCGCGGTGATATCACGTGTGCGGGCGTTTTATCGGCTAGCGGCTGTTGTGAACGATAACGTGACTGCGGGATCAGCTTAATATTTTCGTGCTCAATAAATTACTAGGAAATTAAATAAAAGGTAACTATGTTTAGCTATTAAACTTCATCAAACAAATTCAAAATGTTACCAGCATATAATGGCCCAGGAGTTAATTATAACCAAAATGGCGTACCATATAATAATCCCATGCAAGTAATCCCAATGAACAACGTTATAGCGGGTATTACATTAGCTAACACACAAATGCCGCAGTACTATAACTGTCAACAACAAAGTCAATCAATACCCACTAGTAGCAACTTCTTCATACCGCAACAGAACATTAACCCACCAGCCCATTCCCATCCCACTCAGCAGCATCAATCAAACAACAAACGCCAGTACTACAGACTGACCTCAACCAGCGATGATGAAACAGAAGAAAACCCCAATGAAAACTCCAAAGAAAACCCATGGCAAAAAGTAAAACGAACCAAGCGAAGAAAAATAAATATACCCAACAGTCAAAACATTTTACTACAAAATAAATATAGCCATTTAACCGATGCCATGGAAGAAGAAACTAACACAACACAAGTAGAAAACAAGGTCCCACGACCCCCGCCAATCTTTGTCTATGGCGTAATAAATTACCAACAAATGATAAACAAATTAAATGAAATCATAGAAATACTTACCGAAAACTGATTCACTTCATGTAAGAAAACAATACATGTCAACCGAAGGAGGAACGAGCCTATAGGGTAGTACTCAAGCACTTACATTTTACAACTAGCACAGAAAGCATTAAAAAAACTTAGTAAAGACGGGCATCAAGTCAGAAATATTATGAACGCAAGAAAACGAATAACAAAAGAACCTTTAAACCTATTCTTTGTTGACCTAGAGCCAGCACAAAGCAATAAAAATATTTATAAAATACAAAACCAACTAATAACTATAGAACCACCCAAAAAAGTTAAAGGTATATCACAGTGCATGCGCTGTCAGCAATATGGTCATACTAAAGCTTATTGTACTAAACCCTATGTATGTGTTAAATGCGGAAGGACTCATAGCACGAATAATTGTACAAAAACAAGACACACCTGCACGATGTGCATTATGCAATGGTCCTCATCCGGCTAGCTATAAAGGCTGGAATTCTACCAAGGCTTACTAAAAATCCAACAATGCTAACAATAGACTAAACATTCAACACAACCCGTTAACAGCCATCTATACAGAAAACCAACCTCAAACAAATAGTATCCAACAAAATTTAAGCTATGCAGGAGCAGTGAAAATAACAGAACCAACGAACAAAATACATTACGCTCAACTGAGTAGAGAACACAACGAACATCACACAGGAACACCTCCATCAGCCTGTGCAAATTCCTAGATGAGTTTAAGGCTATGTTTCAGCAACTCGTACAACAGAACAGCATGGTGATGAATCTGCTTACCACGCTGATAAGTAAAATTCACTAAATTTCTAACAATAGCCCTGTGGAATGCCAATGGCCTTCTACAGCACAAAATGAAGTTGAAATATTCCTTCATCATAATTCAGTGGACATCATGCTAGTCAGCGAAACACATTTCACAGATAGATCATATTTTCGCATACCTAACTTCACAACCTACATAACCAATCATCCAGATAATACTGCACATGCTGGGACCGCCATTTTAATAAAAGTTCTATAAGCCACATCGAACTGCCAAAATATGTAACCAATCACTTACAAGCCACAGCCATTAAAGTAAAGACACTCCCATACGAATTAACAGTACAGCAGTATATTGCCACACGGCACAATATCAAAAGAAAATTTCACACAGGCAAAATAATCTTCTTACAGGACACTATGCCTTTCAAGTACTCCATAAATCCTTTTGGACTTATGTAACCTGGAGATCTCGCAAGCGTATATGAACGTAACACCATCGATCTCTCTGATCACTGCCGGTATTCAACAATCAGTCATTCATTAAAAACAACGCCCAGACTTCATAACAAAAAAATTGGGAACATTACAGGAACAAGATAAGAAGACATAATTAGAGCTAAACCAGGAAATTGACACCGTCCTAACCACCCTAGTAAACATCCTCAAACAGGCCGCTCACCTCACAGAATTCCAAAATCACAATATATAATACCTAGTCATTAAGTTATAGCAGAAAAAGAGCCAGGGCAAAGTGGCACTGCCCATGCACCAGCAGATAAAATGTACTAAACAGATTAAATAACCAACTGCAGCGTCAACAAGAAAAAAGAAGTCATTCCATTTATGTTACCAATCTCAACAGATACGACATTCCATATGGAAACCTATAAAACATAAAAACCTAAGGCGCCAATCTCCTCCTAACTGCAATACAATCAACAGTGGTAAGGTATAAGGAAAGGGTCCTATTTGCAACTACTTTGCAAGTATTTACGCCTATGAACTTACAGACAATTAAGACAGACATTTATCCGAGATCCCTATCAAATCCAAATAAATCTTTACTCCGAAAAGTTGGAGGAAATCGCTTATTAAATCCCGAAAAGCTCCAGGAATAGATAAAGTACAAAATGTTAAAAATGCCAAGGAAAGGTTAGTTTACTTACACATTTTCAATGCTATCCAACTAAATACTGCCAAACAATTAAAATTGCCGAAATAATACTAATCCTTAAACCAGATAAAGAACCAACACATCATCGTACCGTCCTAAAGTCGTACCAATTATCTCAAAATTACTCGAACGACTCCTCCTGCAAAGAATAAACTCTGACCCAATGACAGAAGATTGAATACCTATGCATCAGTTTGGCTTCCAATAACCATTCCACTATAAGCAAGTGCATCGAATCAGTCACAAATAAATCGATTTAAAAATACTTCATCAGTTTTCTAGATTCAGTAAAGTTTGATAAGGTATGGCATATGGATTACTATATAAGATCAAAGAACTTCTAATCACCTACTTCAAATGATAAACTTACCTAATAGTAGAATTTTGCATCAAAGTCAATGACGAGGTGTCGGTCCAACGTCAATTAAATCTAGTCCCAAGGCAGCGTCTTGGGACCCTGCTCACGTGCTTCAGCCGATCTTCCCAAAGAAAACACAACAATGGGTACTTTCCGATGACACTGTCATTCTCTCAACTGCCATTGACCACTCATAGCATCGACCATCTAAAAAACTAACAATAGAAACTCGAAATGGAAAATAAATTAATAAAAATCTTGTAAATTTACACTGAAAGGTTATGCCCATTATATTTTAACAATTACAATACCGCATTACAAGTGCAAGAATTTAGGAATACACCTGGACAACAGATGACGTGGAAAGAACATGTAGATAAGAAAAAACAGATTGACTTGAGGATGAAAGACTTTCTAATTCAAATCTAGCTCATTAAAACAAATTTACTCACAACACCGTAATTAAACCAATTGGATAACAGAAAGTTCAGTAAATCTAAAACAAAATTCAAAGGTGCCAATCAAAAATTCTGACAGACGCATCTGCTCCAATCTGACGATTCACAATGATCTAAAATTCCTTACGTGAGGACGCCATAAAAAAAAAATCACACAAAGGAAACACGTCAACCTTCACCCCTTGTGCCAAATAAGACTCAAACGAAACTGCCAAATAGAGATCTGAGAACAGGATTAGCGAGTACAACTCACTGAGAAGTCCTCTTCACAACTAGAGCTACTAGTAATTAAAAAACAGCATATTGCTTAGAATGCTAAGAAATTTGATTGTATTAAATGATATAATTATGCAAAAAATGCTTTATAAAAACATATTAAAATAATTGATCAACACGACATAATTTTATAATCGATAACCTGAACAAAACATGTAGCATAGTCTTGACAATGTTACTCAACAGTGACTTTGAATTTGCCACGCAAGATAAACTTGACGCAAGCAGAACATTAATGGAATCAGAATCGCCTATTACAAATGCACGTGATGCTATGCAATTGATTACTGCATGAAAGACAATACTAGATCAACTCGTAAAATACTCACACATGCCGCATAGCCATTGACACGAAACTTAAATAACACTTATGAAAACAGCAAAAAAATAAGACAGGTTTTACAGATATTTAATTGTTTGTACTCAAACATATAATCAACGGAAAATATTACATTTGAAGAGTACAGCAGTATAATTCTTAGAAAATCACAGTCAATTAATGTGATGTCATTTTATTATAATAAAATATGCATGACTGTATTTGACTTGATACATGAACGAGCAAAAGATCAATAGTTCATTTTCAATTGTTGCAAAACAAAATTTAATATAATCACTTGTCTTTAATCATTATAGAATCGAAAAACGATTTATTTTCACATTACAAAACTATTTATTAGTATTAGTCCTGCTTAAAGTAAATAGCAAGATTATTGATAAACTTGATATTTCAACATATAGTAGTTTTTATTTGCGAATTCATTTTGCATAGATCACCAAAGAACAATTATCAGAAAAATTGGTCTTTGGATCTGCTAGTGATTCAAACATAAGTAATTAAGACTTTGTTAATCAAATAGATTTAGATGAAAAGTTTGTTTGACAGATAGAACATAATGCAGTTATTATCTAAAAATGAACATTACAAAGATTGTTATTTAATCACTTTGTAACTATTTACATATGCTACGTATCGGTATTATGTACACAGAATATGATGTAATGAATAAGTTTTGCGTTTAACGTTCTTGTTTAATATATTCTTTAACATTTGAAGAACACAAATTTCTTTTGAGTTTAATTATTCCTTTCACATGCATTACTGAAATCATTGCGGAAAGACCATTTTGCAGTCTCTGAATCACCATGAAAGATCATGATTGAACATAACGTTCTACCATGTCGTAACCAAGGTGTCGTCTGATAATGGAACCTGCTTTAAAATTAACAAATAATTGAGCTAAAATTACTGATCTTTTAAGACTTCAGATATGCTTGCGACAACCATGTTTTGGACTCAATGAATTTTGCAAACAATCTTCAAAACTGAAATGCTTTCAGGAAACTTCGGTTTGTTGTCAGCGCTTTTAGTTCTCCTATACACCTTTACCAAACACCTTACCAAGCCTCTTACAAAAAAAGATTCCATCAAAGGTCCAAAACTCTTTCTTCTTCTTAAAAATTCTCAATAACTTTTTTATATGTAACGACATAATAGTTTTGATGTTATCTCCCTGTTTACCAACATTCCTGTTCTCGATGTAATTACCTATGCCATTGATCACCTAATCAAACTTCATACCTATATCAAGCTTACACTGAAAGTAGAACTAAACGATTCCCTTCCTTCCTTATGCACCCCCATAACATAAAATTCTTTTAATTAAAGTTTATATCACATTGTCTACAGGAAGTCTACTTACCAACTGTTATTTAATGACTAATTATTCCCACCATCCTGCTCAAATCTACTCAGTTGTAATATTCCTTATTACTAGATTCCTCATACTTTTTGACATTCAAATCCAACAAATAAAAATTAAAACTATCACCCCAACCCTTAACAAAAAACGAATATTTTAACAAATTCTTGTCCCATATAATTAAGAATACGTAAAAAACACAAAATGCTAAAACTGAAGAATTTCCTAATCGGGCAAAAGCGTTCTTGTTTTATATCGGAGGCGTTACGGACATAATCGGCCGCATATCAGACAAGCAAAATATAAAAACAATTTTACAACTAACAATAAAATAACTAATTTCAGTCAGCTAAAAACTATTAGGCTTAAAAATTCCGAGCTTTCAAAATTTTTTTGGTAGTTACAAGGAATTTATACAGTTAAAACCAACAGGAAAATAGAAAGTTACATATATAAACAGTCTTTGGATGCACGAACGGGCGATAATACACTTACAAATCTAAATCTTAATTTTTTTAAATAAAAATCACTTACTATCATTTCCTATTCTACCAACAGAGTTGGTGAAGCAGATAAAATATAAAAACAACCTTAGTTAACGTTTACCCATTGTTTGAAAACCATTATGCACCCTTCCAAACAAACATTCTTCAAATTATTATACATTCAACCAAAAATTACTTATGGTTTAATCAGTACTAGGGCAGATTACACAAAAGACCAATTTTTTTCTATAACTTGTGCTTCTTTTTGGGATCTAGGCAAAATGAGATCGCAAATAAAAAACTACTACCTTATTTTGCCGAAATATCAAAAGTTTTCTAATAATCTATGCTATTTAACTTATAAAGCAGGGACTAAACTAAAAAATAGTTTTGTAATTAAAAATAAATCGTTTTTTACTTTATTAATTTATAAGTGATTACAAAGAGCAAGATTTATTAATATTTTTTTTGTTTTGGGCATACAAATTTGCAAAAATGAACTATTAAAGAAATCATTTTGCTCTTCGATTATCAAGTAAATAACAGTATTGCATATTTTATATATAATAAAAATACAAAACACATTTCATAATTTACTGTATCAAGTAAATTATACGCTGTACTCTTCAAATGTAATATTTTCCGTTGATTATATTTTGGAGGTACTAAACAAACAATTATATATTTAAAACCTGTTTATTTTGTTTTTGCTGTTTTTCAATAAGGTGGTTATTTAATTTCCCGTGTAAGCTACGCATGGCATTGTAATTTTAAACGACGTGGCCGATCGTTTGTCTTTCAGCACCGTAATCACATTGCAGGAAAAGCATCACGTTCCATTTGTAAAGGGCATTCTGATCCGATTAAGTGTCGCCTGTGTCCTGCGTGGCAAATCAAAGTCAGCTGGAGTTCTTGCACAAGGGCAGTAGTAATGTGGCAACCTAGATCTATTTCTTCTTTAGGTTATCGATTAAGTAAAAATTACTGTCGTTTCGATTCGCAATTATTTTATGGAATAGTTTTTTAATAAAGCACATTTTTTTTAATATATCAATTAATTAATTAGAAATCAGAATTACAATTCATTCTATAAGCTAATATGCTGTTTTTTTTTAATTACTAGGGTAGCCGTGGTTGGTGTGAAGAGGACTCCTCCAGTGAGTTGTCCTCGCTAATCCTGTATCAGATCTGCTGGCCAGTTTCGTTTCAGTCTTCTATCATTTTGCGCATCAAGGTGGGTGGGGGTTGCATGATTGAAAATGTATAAGAAAATAATTTTTGGATTTCCTTTAAATTTTTAGATTTATCATTTGGACTTTTGGGATTTTAATGTTTTTCCAACCTTTGGGTGGTTTTCTTTGGATGTTGTGGGATCTAAAAAGCTGCTATAATTGCTTGGCACATTGGCAAATTTGGCGATTGAAAAGAGGTTTTTTACATTTACCATGTTGATATGCTATTGCAGTGTTACGGAGGGAGGTATTGGCGCCTTAGGTTTTTATGTTTTATAGGTTTCCATATGGAATTGTCGTATCTGTTGAGATTGGTAACATAATCATGGAATGACTTTTCTTTCATTTCTTTTAGTTGACGCTGCAGTTGGTTATTTAATCTGTTTAGTACATTTTATCTGCTGGTGCATGGGTACAGTGCCACTTTGCCCTGGCTCTTTTTTTCTGCTATAAGCCTCTTAATGACCGTAGGTATTATATACGTGATTTTGGAATTCGTGTGAGGAGTGGCATGTTGAGCGGCCTGTTTGAGGATGTTTACTAGGTGGTTAGGACGGTGTCAATTCCTCTGGAGTTTTCAGACTTACTCTCAATTTTATGTCTTCTTATCTTGTTCCTGTAATGTTCCCAATTTGTGTTTTGTTATGAAGTCTGGGCGTTGGTTTTTATGAATAGCATATTGACTGATTGTTGCAATTACCGGGAGTGATCAGAGGAGAGATCGTAGCATGGTGTTACGTTCATATACGCTTGCGAGATCCCATTGGTTACATAAAAGTCCAAAAGATCTGGGATCTTATTGGGGTCTGATAATAGGTTGGTGTACCCGTTGAAAGGAAGGAGTAATTATTTTCCTGTATGAGATTAGCCAACTGGCTCCTTTTGTTGTGATTAGTCGAGATCCCACACGTATGCTTACTATGTAGTCTCCACCTGCAACAAATTTATGCCCTATGTCTGGAAGAATTGAAATTTTCTTTTTATATTGTGCCGTGGGCAATATACTGCTGCTACTGTTAATTCGTATGGGAGTGTTTTCTTTAATGGCTGTGGCTTGTAAGTGATTGGTTACATATTTTGGCAGTTCGATGTGGCTTATAGAACTTTTATTAAAATGGCGGTCCCAGCATGTGCAGTATTATCTGGATGATTGGTTATGTAGGTTGTGAAGTTAGGTATGCGAAAATATGATCTATCTGTGAAATGTGTTTCGCTGACTAGCATGATGTTCACTGAATTATGATGAAGGAATATTTCAACTTCATTTTTGTGCTGTAGAAGGCCATTGGCATTCCACAGGGCTATTGTTAGAAATTTAGTGAATTTAACTTATCAGCGTGGTAAGCAGATTCATCACCATGCTGTTCTGTTGTACGAGTTGCTGAAACATAGCCTTAAACTCATCTAGGAATTTGCACAGTCTGATGGAGGGTGTTCCTGTGTGACGTTCGTTGTGTTCTCTACTCTCAGTTGGTATTTTTTGTTCTGTTATTTTCACTGTCCTGCATAGCTTAAATTTTGTTGGATACTATTTTTTGAGTTGGTTTTCTGTATAGATGGCTGTTAACGGTGTGTTGAATGTTTAGTCTATTGTTAGCATTGTTGGATTTTTGTAAGCCTTGGTAGAATTCTCAGCCTTTATAGCTAGCCGGATGAGGACCATTGCATAATGCACATCGTGCAGGGTGTCTGTGTTTTGTACAATTATTCGTGCTATGAGTCCTTCCGCATTTAACACATACATAGGGTTTAGTACAATAAGCTTTAGTATGACCATATTGCTGACAGGCGCACTGTGATATACCTTTAACTTTTTGGGTGGTTCAATAGTTATTAGTTGGTTTTGTATTTTATAAATATTTTATTGCTTTGTGCTGGCTCTAGGTCAACAAAGAATAGGTTTAAAGGTTCTTTTGTTATTCGTTTTCTTGCGTTCATAATATTTCTGACTTGATGCCGTTTACTAAGTTTTTTAATGCTTTCTGTGCTAGTTGTAAAATGTAAGTGCTTGAGTACTACCTATAGGCTCGTTCCTCCTTCGGTTGATATGTATTGTTTTACTGAAGTGAATCAGTTTGTAAGTATTTCTATGATTTCATTTAATTTGTTTATCATTTGTTGGTAATTTATCGCCATAGACAAAGATTGGGGTCGTGGGACCTTGTTTTCTACTTGTGGTTAGTTTCTAGAAAATTTTGTTTTAGTTCTATTACGAGATATGCAACCCTGTTTGATATTGCCTTGTACATTTTTATTCTTTCTGCGCTGTTCTTGGATACGATGAAACCTACACCCTTGTTCCGTTATTTTCGCAGTCTGAGTGATATAGCACGTTGCCTGAGTTCAATCTTATTGATTTCTCTTCTTTTCGTCTAACTTCTGCCAGCCGACTATGTTCCATTTTATTTTTGATAGTTCCTCTTCCAGTTCAAGTATTCTATCGTTAGATTTCAAAGTTCTTACATTATATGTTCCTATGTACAGTGCTGTATGTCTTGTCTTGTTTTTGATTTTTTGTAGATGGTTCTTTATCGAATTTTTGCCCTCCCCAGAATCCAAAGGGCTGACTACCGAGGTAGTGTGGGATTCTGAACTTTCTGTTCTACCCACCTGGGGTAATGAATCCGTTTTATTTAAATTCGACATTTGGGAGTTTAGAAGGGGGTTTTTGGCCATTTTAACGCCACGCTGGCCAGGCCTGTTGGCGAGTTTTGTTCTTGGCCGATCCTCTGGATACAGACGCTGCTGCTAGTTTTGGTCCGCCCCGGGTATTTTATTTCCCCGGTACCCACCATATCTGGTGAGCATTCCCCTATCCGGGACCTAGGTCCTTAGGTATTGTTATATTAGGAATATACCAAGGGTGTTAACTAAAAATCGCAAAACTTTTAACTGGAATTGTTTTAATATTTTGATGTTTGACTTGCTTGCAGTAAGTTACTTGGACCTATTTGGTTTCGTTAATATTTATACGTCACCTATTAAACCATAATTATAGGGCATTTAAATATGCTTGGAGATGATTAGACGCTATAGTTGGATCCGTATGTGAAGAGAGTATCGTTGTGTCATCAGCACACGTCGTTAATGTAGTTCTTGGTGTAGTGAGTAGATCAGCAGTGAAGATAAGATATAAAAATGGTTCCAGTACATTCCCTTGGGGAACACCAGCACTAATAGGAAATAAGAAGGTTTGTGAATCACCACACCTGACGAAAAAGTGCTGATTGCTTAAGTAGGTTTCATGATTTATATAGGTCATGGGGTAGAATATTTTTTTGTTTAATCAGTAAGCCTTGGTGCCAGACCTTGTCAAAGGCTTGCGCGACATCTAAAAATACTGCTGAACAACATTTTCTTTCTTTAAAATCTTTTAGGGTTTGGTCTGTAATTCTTTGAATTTGTTCAGTAGTGGCATGCTGTTTTCGAAAACCAAACTGATGGTTAAGTATAACGTTTTTCTTTGTAAGTATTGGTGTTATTTTATGCAGCAGCAGCTTCTCAAGAACCTTAGACAATATGGGTAGAAGGCTGATTTGTCTAAAGGATGTCAGTTGATCATTTGGTTGGCCAGGTTTGGGAATCGTTATAATTGTAGCAACCTTCCACTGCGCCGGAAAGTATCTTTATTAGGACAGCATTGAAGAGGTAAGTGATATAAATAAAATCTTTTCCCGGTGGTTCTTTAAGAACTTAGCCTGCGATCAAATCATAACCTGGCGCTTTGTGTGGATTTAATTCCTTTATGATTATTGCCTTAACTTCATTTATTTTAAATTGATTCACTGGTAGGCTCCTTGGAATGGCGCCCCGAGATACTGATAAATTGTGCTTTCTTCATCAGTTACATACCTAGGAAAATATAAAATTTAATTGTTTTAAAAAGAAGAAGAAACGTGGCTTAGAGTTGCAATGTAGCAAATATGTCAAGACTTTTACAGATTTATTCAAGCTACTCAGATAGAATAAGATATCTTTTTGGATATAACATTTATATAATAAAATTAAAAAATGTAGTCAAATATAGTAAAAGAATTATGTAATTTAGGTAAAAGGTTTCAATAAAATTTTTCGAAATTCTAAAATGAAACTATTTTTTAGAATTGGCATAAAAATGTATACTTTCCATATATAACAAAATGTAGGAAAAGATCTTTGTTGATCAGTGTTATAAGTGAACATATAGAATTTTGTTTCAGAATTATTTTAAAATCAATGACTTGTAATGTAATGATTAAAATGTTTTAGATATTTAGAAATATTAACAACAAATAAGCCAAAGATGGTTTAAATTGCATTTTATATCTATTACAATTTGAATTACCTTTAGTAAAAGTACCAATAACGCTAATAAATATTTCAGAAGTTGCTACTAATTACTTTTACAAAACAAAATAATATCTTATAGCACATTAAATCAAATTATGTAAACATTTTATAATATAGTTCTGAAAAATTAGAAGCTTTCAAGCAGCAGACTAATGTTAAACATAAAATATACAGTGTAACAAACCAATTTCACTAGAACACAAACATGTAAGAACATTCATCAAAATTGCAAAACTCAAACTAAAGTTATTTGGATGGAAAAAAATGTAATTATCAGAATGAAATACATTAAATGCAATAAACGTACCTAAATGGGTGCTTCAATATTTACGTTCATAATACTATTAAACATCCAAAATTTTAATATTTTATTAATAACTACTAATATTAATTAATTTAATGTTGTAAATTAACACAAAAATATTTTTTTGCATTTTAATTAATATTAAAATATTTAAATAATGATGTACATAAAAAATAATAAAATTATGTTCTATTGCTTATATAAGATTAAAATGTAGCAGGCCAGCTTAATTTAAATTCTGCAATCGTACAAAATAGTTTTTTATCTTAACATGGGAGTCAATTTTTTGTTTTAGTTGCCATAAATATTAATGTAGCCAAAACCCGTACCTAATATCGCTAATTATAGTTCTAGTTGTAATAATGTATAATTTATAGCAGAGAAATTATTCGAAACTATTTATAACATTAGCATTTTAGCATCACATTTGGTAATAAATATTGCTAGCTGCTCCTATTCTTTGTAAAATATGTTAATTACCTTAAAGATTAACTAAAAATTAAGTAAAAAATACCTTTACCGTAACGATTATGCAAATATAAAAATAATACCTTCATTTAGCTTAACGTTTAACTCGCATTTTGTTCGTTAATCTTACGGAGCTTTCACAAAAGGATATCCAAGGAATGGCCACTGAAATGTCTTTTATCGCAATTCCACAGTAAAGGGCAATATTTCAACTTTATGGCTAATTTTCCGGTTGTTTAACCGCGAATGTCACCTACTGACAGCATAAGATTTGGCTCGCTGTCCTCAAGTTTCTCCAGGCCAGAAGCTAATAAACCACTGCATACGCTGCATATTTTTCAGACGTTGCCCCGCTAGAAACTCCTTATTTGAATTCTCATAGCATCAACCGGAAAATATCCACAGTTACGTGTTACGCGCACAAAAAGTTCCTAACACAATTTTTAACTTCAGTCAACTCCCGAATAAAATACGCTCCCGGAAGCGGCAATTGCTGCGACATATATCCACATCGGGGTATATAAAATGCTTTTACCGCAATTTGAATTTTATGGGTTGACCAAAGCATAAATATCCTGCATTAAAGTAATTTTATTATAATCAGATTTACTTGCGTATAATGTAAAAATATTACACAATAAGTAACGGTATATTAATATTTCAAAAATTAATTGTGAAGTTAATAACAAATCCCCCATAGATGTTATTAAAAGAAAGTGGCGTATAATACTTTTCTTTATTTACTTATCTATTTATTTAAAAATTTAAAATCTGCTTTTTAAATAATCAGTAAATTAGATAAATGGTTATACTCGAGGGGAGAAATAGTTTAATGACAAATTGATAAAATCACAGTCGCTACCATCATCATATACCCATATATCTATCCTTTCGCCGATGTAGATCTCGTCACAGATTTTTGTCTTGTGTTTTCTGTATCCAGTTATAATTTGCTGTTCTTTTTATGTCATCGGTCCATCTTGAAAGCCTTCTCCACTGGACTACCTTCTTTGTCCATCTAGTATCTGTTGTATGAGCAATATGGTCCGCCCATGACCATTTCAATTTAAGTATTACTTCAATCACATCTCTCACTTTTGCCCTTTGCCTAATTTTTATATTTATGCACCTATCTCTTAAAGGTATTCTTAACATTTTCCGCCCCATAGATCTCTTAAATTTTGTTTGTTTCTTGCGCTTAGTCTACGAGATTATATTCCTATTGAATAATTTTGTTTTACCTCTTGTTTTATTTTACTTGGTAGAATATCTCTCCATTTTCAAATGCAGCCCAACTCAGTGTTATTATTCTCTCTACTTCTTTTGATTGGCTATCCGTGTGCATAGTAATATATTGACCTAGATATATGGAATTTTCTACTTCTTCGTTAGTTTCGTTTTCAACTTGTATATTCTCTCTCTCTGATTTACTAGGTTGTTTGTTATTGCTTTCGTTTTCTTCTTGTTAATTTTCAGTCTAATAACTTTTCATTTAGATTATAAGCATTTCTTGTAATTCCTGTAAGTTGTCTGTTATAAGTAAAACGTCGTCGGCGAATCTTAAATGATTCAACATTTTGCCGTTTATATTAAGACCTTTGTTCTCCCACTGAAAATTCTTAAATACATCTTCCAGATATAATGTAAACAGTTTGGAACATTGTGTCTTTTTGCCTCAGTCATTTTTCCAACTTAATTGCATTTTCTGTATTGCATAGTTTAATTTTGCAGGTAGCGTTTTGATACATGTTTTTTATTAGCTTAATATATCTAGAATTTTTGCAAAGATTTTATGATAGTCCAGTGTTCAACTTAGTCAAACGCCTTCTCATAATCTATAAAGGCCAAGCATAGAGGTAAGGGATATTCTTTGGATTCCTCGATTAAGTTTTGTACAACTGTAAACGAGCTTGTGCTGTAACCACTACGGAAACCCGCTTATTTTGGTGGCTGGTATTCGTCTAATTGCCTGGTAGACCTGTTAATTATATAATTTTTGTTAGTAATTTATATAGTTGAGATATAAGATTTATAGGTGGGTAGTTCTTTAAATGAGTTTTGTAATCTTTTTCAAAAGGCAATAGAATAATAGCACTGTCCCAATTTCTCGGTATTTTTCCTATTTTCAGACATTGATTGAATAATATATTAAGCTTATTCAGCAAACGTTGTTTACTTTTCTTGATCATTTTTGAAAGCATTCGGTTTTCTTCCACTGCTTTGTTTATCTTTGATTGTTTTAAAGCTTTCTCTATTTTATATATTTTGATATCGGGTTTACATTTATGATCTTTTTTTTTAATTTTTTCATTTTTTAGAGCTTCTTAGATTTTTGCCTCGTACCATGCTTCCAAATCATTTTTTATTTTTTATTTTTTTATTATTAAGCTCTCTAAAAGCTTCGACATTTCCTTTCCGATTTTTTGTTAAATATCTTTCTTTTTCAAAAACCTTTTTTTGTTTTCTGTGATCTTAGTTACCCTTTTTTCCTATTTTGTATTAGTAAGGAAATTTTTCTTGCTTCGTACTTCTAAATTATCTTTCTCGTGTAAATTTCTTTCTACTAATTTCTTCATTAAATAATACAGTAATAAAATATAGTTACGTAAGTAGATCTGTTGGACGTTTCCTTTTCAGTTTTTAGTGTAGTTCAAGTTCATTTAGTAAATGGCTAACTTCCTCATTAGTGTCCTGGGGGATTTTGGAGTAGGTAAGTGCTGGGTACTTGAATTTCTTCTTCAACTATAGAAATAATCAAGTCGTCGTGAATAGTTTTATTGCTCATAAACCAAAGGATTTAGGATCATATAAAAAATTTAGATATAAATAATTGTATAATTTTTTAATTTGAGGGCTTTGTGCAACCTTATAATTGTACCACATACGTTCAAATGGGTTTAAGAATATATTTTTACAGGAGTAATTGTCTTCTGTTCTTAATTTACGGTTTCGTCAAGTAACAAATTTATCTGTTAAAGCTTGTTTTAGGGCTGGTATTATTTCTTTCTTTTTTTGATAGGTAATAGAGTATCATTAATTGAGACAGTCAGTGGATAGACAATTTTTTTAGTTATGAAGTACATTTATTCGAATTTGGTGGAATTTACTTTTATACGCTAAAAATTGAGCCAGCCTTCAAGTTTGTCCAGGTAGTTTTGTAGATAAGTAGCGCCTAGGTATTGTTGTTTGTAGACAGAATTGCCGTGTCGTCCATGAATATGGTAACAGTTGTATTATTTGTTGTTGAAACAGACCCAGAACACTACCCTAATTCAATTAGATAAATTGCAGAAACACTATTATTATGTTTAGTTGCAACAAGCGATCAATAAGATCGGATTTTAGATAAAGTAGCATAAGATTTAACTTGCATAATAAATTAAAATACTGAATACGTTTAAAAATTTGCGCAATATCTAAGCTTCTTATTAACTTGCTCATAATTCTGTGACATTGGTGTAATGTAGAATGATCTTTATCGAAACCAAATTCGTATATTAAACCATCCTGATTAAACACAAAGATTCCGTAACAGCTGCCAAAATGCTGCATGATCATCTAAACGACGCAGTTAAATGGACCAAAAAGTAGAGAATTAAATTAAACGAAACCAACTCACTTCACATCACTTTCACGAAGTGTAGAAAAAACACGCCACACGTTTACATTACTAATGTACCATTGCCTCAAGTTTCGGAGGTTAAATACCTTGGCATGCATTTGGACAAAGGGCTAACATAAAGGATATACATATGGCATAAAAGAAAACAACTGGAGATCAAGTTTAGTAAATACTACTGGATGCTTGGAAGAAGACCCAAATTGTCTCCGAAACAAGCTCCTAGTCTATAATGTTGCATTCAAACGAATCTGGACCAGTGGCATCCAGCTATGGTACTCAGCAGCAAACACCAACATCCAATATTGAAAGATTCCAGTCAAAATGCTACGTGCTGTGTGACACACTTTACTATTTAAAAAATGTTGTCATTTTGTGCGACTTCAATGTGAAAGAAACAATTACCAGATATAGTGAAAAATATTTAAGCAAATTGGAACTTTAGAGTAATCCTTAGAACTAAACTTCTTGATAATAGTTCGGACACTCAAAGAGTAAGCCAAGTTAATCCAATTAAATTTATAGTTTTTATAGTTTTTATTACCACTGTAATAAACTAAAAAAAATCCATACTTTTCAAGTAATCTATAGATTTAAGTTATTAGACATTATACCTCACACCACTTCATATCATATTTAATCACTTACTTACCAGATTTGCTTATTGTGTATATAGATTGTAAATAGTTAATATATTTTTAAAAAATGTGTATCAAGGATTGATGTTAATTTCCAGGATTTCAAAAATTTTATATGACTTAGCTGGCAAGTTCATGGAATAATATAAGGAAAAATAATTTTCGAAGCTTGGGTATCAAAATAATTTGGTGCAAAGTTTCTAGGATATGGGGATGTAAGTTACTCTTACCATTATGAATAGTAGTTAGAAGTATTATTGATTTTTAGTAGTTGTTTGAGTATTTGGTCGGTTATTAGGTTAAATCCAGAGACTCTGTGAATATTGGCAGAATTAATTTCTTGTTAAGTTGCTGATGTGGAAAAGAGCTCTAGAAACATTTGTATAGTTTTACTATTAGTATTAGGATCAGGTTTTGGAAGATTAAAGGTTTGCACTAAATCTTTTGTACTAGTATTTGTATTTTCCTGATCCATTTATGTCCAATTTTCATTTTGTTTCCTTACTATTAGTATATTTCCACAGAGAGCGATTTTTTTTGATAGAGTATTTATGTGTGTTTCAAATTTTGAATTCTGTTAATCTTACCTGATTGATTTAAGTAAGCTTGTTAGTCGGTTGTATAAGTTTTATCAACAGAATTCCGAGTAATGCTTTTAATTATAAGTAATCAAATTTGTATAAGTAAGTTAAGAAACGCATTCAGCATTTCAGGGGAAGTTTGTTTGGGGTTGATGTAGGCATACTAGTTCAAGTTACTTCTTCGATTGTGTTGGTACAGTATCGGTACTGCACTATCCATGTATTCGGATTCTTTTAGTTTAATGTTAGCAATTAATTTTTCTTCAATTTATTGCTAGAAACTCGTCCAACCAGTTTTTAAATATACAAGTCTAAGTGGGCTTGATTTTATGATATAAGTTACTGAAGTGTGATCTGATAAATGATCTCAATTAAGTTCAATGTGAAGATAGTTAGATGCAATGGAACTAATTGTAAGTTGATTTACCAGTTGACAAGTGGAAGAAGTACTCTGTTTGTGATTGCTTGTAATAAATGTTTGCCTTTAGGTATTATACATCGTAAACCCCAATTTCATATGTTTGATGTTCCAATTTCCTCTAGAAATATATTTCTAATGCTGTTTGGTCAGTAAAATTTGTTTCAGATTTGAGCATATCATTTATTTGAAGGAATTGTATTATTCCTGTTTTGTGGTTTGTCAAACAATTAACGTTCCCAATGATAAAATATGCATTAACAAATTAAGTTGTTGATTATAGTTGGTAAGTTATTTAATAACTGTTCTGGTTGATCAGTCGATTAAACATTTCTTTGAATTCGGTAAGAAATTTATTTAATTTATTTAGTTGCTGAAGTTGTTACTTTAATTAAATGTTGTGTGAGTTTTATTAAAATGTTGGCGTATGCAGAAAAATTGGTTCTTCTTTGTTATTGCATTGGTTGATTTGACATTTGGTTGGATAAAGTTTGAGTTTAATCTCTGTTCTGATGGCTACTTTCTCTTGTTTTAGTTCTTGAGTTCCAGAGTGCCTATTTTGCTGGAATGCTTTTAGATTTTTATTCAAAGTTGAGTTATAATTACCCCCACATTTAATACTTATTGTCATCCACAGTAAAATCTAGAGTGCCCATATACTTGGCACCTAGTGATTGTGTGAAGTTATGAGAGGTTTAACATTTATTCTCGTATGACCCATAAAATTTTTAGTCTTTAAGTTTACGTAAAATAGAATTAGTAGTAATTTTTAATCTTGTACTTATATTTTATTTATAATGTTGGGAATTGTATAATCTTTTACTTCTATTTACTATTATTTTATTTCTGTTTACTAATAAAGATTTCTAATAATTACTCTGCGTTTATATGTATATGTATATATATATATATATATATATATATATATATATATATATATATATATATATATATATATATATAAAGTTATTTGGATTAGGATTGGCACTTTCACTTGACATATTTATTAGGGCGTGAAGTCGGACATATTGTCTCAGTATTTTTGTTAGTGTTTGTATGACGCCGTTTTCGTTTATTCTTCAGTTGCTACAAATAGATGGTTATAAATGTATTTATTTGCTTTTTTCTGTTAGAAAACAAACAGAGTTTCCGTGATTGAAGTGCGTTGTTCCATATTCTTAGATTAGCTGGAAAATCAGACACTTAATTAAATTGTTGGCGGTATAGGCAGTTTATTTTAATTTATATGGTTCATCTTTATTAAAAGACATATTGAGTGTGTTGTTTGAAATGAATGACACATTTGTACCGAATACTATTAATTGTGTTCATAGTTCTCTGTAAAGCATTATATTATATAATTAAGTTAGTATAAAATTTATTTTGTAGGTTTTATTCGCTTATTTATCAGCACAAGAATTGTTTATGTAAATTGGCTGCAAATCATCTCTCTTTCAAATTATCGCAGAGAACCAGAACGCAACACATCATTATCCTCCAAAAGTAAATCAAGAACTAAATATAATCTAAAATGCGATAGTTAAAAAGTGGTTAACTAAACAAAATTTATGGAGATGAAATGGTTATGAAATGTGTTTTATAATTTACTATATAAGTGTAAAATTATTTATTTAAAAATGATTTCTAAATTAACAATAATAAAAAAAATAAAATAATAATAAAATGCCATAATGAGTGCACATATTCCAAAATGCTTTTGTATTTTTAGGTCTTATTAGTAATATTTTGTGTACTCCATGTTAGTATGGAAGTTAGGGTTAACTTTTTGTAAGTTTAACTACAGGAAAAAAGTCTAAACATTTTCCAAAACTAAGAAATGTACAAGATATACATTTGCGTGTTTAAATATAATGCCATAATGAGTGCACATATTCCAAAATGCTTTTGTATTTTTAGGTCTTATCAGTAATATTTTGTGTACTCCATGTTAGTATGGAAGTTAGGGTTAACTTTTTGTAAGTTTAACTATAGGAAAAAAGTCTAAACATTTTCCAAAACTAAGAAATGTACAAGATATACATTTGCATGTTTTATTTGCATAGTTTATAAAAGGAAAAATAATAGTTAACAATGTTTTATAAAATTTTTCTAAATAATTAATAAAAAGTTTGAACACTAACCTTTTTACTAGAGCTTTAGAATAATACTAATGCAACTATTATCCACTTTGGTCATTTTCTAAACTTATTTTTTTTAATACGCAAACTTATTTGTCTTCTAATCACTCTTGTATAATGCAAAAATATTTTATATTGTTTTTCAGTGACGTTTTTTAAAACGGTAACCACTGTTTTCGTATAATTGACAAAATTAACGTACTATCTAGAATAAACATTTTGGTTTATTAATTTACTAATAAACAGTACAAAATATTTTAAAATATTTATTTTAATATAACTTTTGATTAGTAGTACCCATGGTAAGAAAAATGTCAAATGATCTTGACTTATTGCCTGTTACAAAAAGCACTTTCTATCAACTTTGCCTTTGCATATTAATTTTATTTTATAAGAAATAGTAAGCCTTAAACTTATGACGAATGTTATTGTACGTAATTCAATATTCATTATTTGTTGTTAGCTTATAAAATTTCCGACAGTAACAATATTATGCAAGTGTATAATTTGGACTTCTACTGTCCAACTCTGAGGTTGTGCCAAACTGCCAAATACAAAAATAATACAAAGAGCCTAATCGAAGATGCACCATAGTACATTAGTATTAAGATCCTGCACGATGACTCTAGTCTATCGCTTGTTGGAGGAAAAATCAACAGACTAACAAGGAACTACCTCGACCAGCTATTTGAACATCCCAAGGAGGAAACAAGACAACTCTACATTCAATCTAAAATCAGTGGCTTATAGATGTTTTAAATAAGTGAACAGTTATTTTATTAGCTTGGAGAGTTATCATTGGATAAGTTCTCCTTGGAGAGGCAGGCGTGTAAATAGCCGCTCTCGTGGATGCGGTGTTGGATACGATACCGATGCGGCTCGTAAGGACCAACAAATGGAGAGGCAGGCGTGTAAATAGCCGCTCTCGTGATGCGGTGTGAAAACGTAGTACGGCCCGTTTGGAAGGTCAGCCGATAAGGCCAAATCGTCCCTTAAACGGCCGTCGCGTAAGCGGATGGGGGCGGCTACCGATATCCACCAACGAATATTGCCAAATCGCTCACCTGAATCGGCTTCGGCTTCGGCTTCGTCGGCGATTCCCAGGTGGCCGCCTCTGCGTTGCGGATCGGGTTTCTTGCGGGTAGCGAATGTTCTTGCGGGTTGAGACACGACCAAGTTGGCCGAGCTGCGATGCGTGAATGTGCGGTGTTAAAACACGACCAAATTGGCCGCGTTGCGGATTGCGAATGTATGCGGTGTTAAACACGACCAAATTGGCCGCGTTGCGGTACGTGAATGTTGCCGGGCTTCGCGCCTGGCTTGGCGGCAGGTCTTTGCGGGCAATTTGCATTCGCCAGCACCTTTCAAATCAAAAGGTGCCGCCGACGGCGTATGCAGACTTGTCGGCTGAGCAAAAGCCCATATGCCGTTTTGTGTGCGATGGCAAAACGGGCAGATATCACAGCCGCCAGCATGCGCCGCGATATAAAGCGGTTCAAGGGCGAAAAGGCCGCCACACCACTCCTCTCATGTTTAGTACATTGATCACATTTACTCACAGCTTTAATAGCAGATTGTAAATTAGCAATTTAATTTAAAAAAATATGTACCATTGGCAGTACAAAATGCCATGTAACCAATGCCGTTCTGAATAGCAACTTCTCCGACAGATACATTAGGCGAGGTGGTCTTACTGCATAACCTTTCACCAGGCCGAAATCTGCTCGACTTTTATCTTTGTCGCGACTTAAAAAGCACCGTATAGATAGTTAAACAATGTGTCGTTACAGCCTGCAACAATATTCTAGTTCAAAAAGAACCCCATGAATTTTGTTCCTACAATTAACATTCATCTTGCGTAGTAATTGTGTTACGGTATTTATTTTGGCCTCTATATTCTTTTGTGTTTATTTTTACTCGTTCTTTCACATATTTAATGGTCTTCAAAAATCTAAAGATAATATAAAAGATAAGAATTAATATTCAGTAATGGTGGCATATTATTTTCATCATCATAAACTTCACAATTTATTTTCGCAATATTATAAATTTATGCCGTAATATGTGAATACAAAAGTAAACCCAATATAAATCGAATTTTTCCAGACGCCGTTAGGTAAAAGAAGGAGAGTCCGGTTTCTGATCGTTGTAAGTAGGGATGTCACAAGAAAATTCCCTCCATGTGGTACCTACCGCTTCTTTAGTGAGATGTCAGAGCAAAAGTGCCTTTGCCCATTGCGTATCGGATTATTAAGTTTCTCGCAAGATAATGTATAAAACCATTCAAAGTTTGAGAATACTGAAGTGTATACGTGACATAAACAATTTTTGGGGGAACCAGAAGTTGTTAAAAATAATAATCACTGACATTTTCCAAAGAGTAGAGTGACCGAGAAGAATAATCTTGATAATCGCCGCTAATTAACGGTTGCTAAAATTGCTTATAAGGTCACCTATGAGAGTAGACACAATGAAAAATGCAGTATATGTTTTAAACTACATTGGAACACCTCTATAGTCTGAGCTTGTTTGGACTACTAAAAAAACACTTTGAAAACAGGGTTTTGACAAGCGTTTCTACGCAATTGGCTTGTGTCACAACTACTTTCACCTTACCATAGAAGAATCGGAAAACTGCCTATCCGATGAGAAAAATATGTTTCTAAGTAAGGCGATTATGAAGAAAAATAACTTTGTATATTTATTATGTTTCAGTAAATTTAATTAATATAATTCCAGCTCACTTTCAATTCACCTACATATATAAAAGATAGCAATCAAATGGTAATTTATCTGACAGTTATTGATTACAAATTACCTTAATTCGTGTTTTATTGCGCAGCATCGCTATTTTCCTCTTTTGCTTATAGAGGAATTATTAATTTCCACCGCTGACACTAATGGCTAATTAAAATTCGCTAAAAATGGTTTTATCTGCTGACATTTAAGGAAATAAAAACGTTAAATCATTGTGTTTGTATCTAATTTGGACCTAATTTATAAAGTTGTTTTGATTGAAATACGGCAGTTTTGCGCAATAGAGAATCGAAAGCATTTTTCTAGTATGGGATTTAAAAACTTACAAAGTATGTGCTAAAACACGAAAAACGTCGATTGGCATATGATAATTCAAAAAAAAAACAAAATTTGGAAATCAATTGTTCTATACATTATTATTATACAAACTAAATTAAAAAATGCCGAGTGCTAATAGTAAAAATAAAATGTAAAATAAAGGTGCGTTTTTAGAAAATCTACAAAACTGAAAACATGAGAAAGGCACCTGATTTATTGGAAAAATCGATTTGTCATTACAATTATTAAAAAACCTTTTATCTAATCAATTTTAGTTTCAGTTTTTTTATTGTCATACGGAACATATTTTCGCTTTTACATGTAACGCATTAAAACTTTTACAGTATTGCTTCTCAGTACCAACAGGTGACACCTCAATCCAGCGCCATTGATGTTCTTCGAAGATTGTCTAATCTTAAAAAATTCTATTGTAATCTCTAATGTAACTTCTTACCACTAAGTCTGCCTTTCTCTTTCTCTCTCCCTCTCATCGATGCTTTCAGTCCAGTACTCGTGACAGCCAGTAGTTTTCACCTACTTTAGTTCTTTGGAATTTATAATAATTCTCATCTAGTGGCCAGCAATACCACCAAGTTTTTAGACTCAACTTCCACAACTGTTTACTTTTAATTTCTCTAATTCTTCTTCCGGAATATACTTCTGGGTTTGCCTTCAATTCCTTTTTTAAACTTCTAAAATTTGCTTCCTTGTTTACCCTTATTTTCTAAAACGTTCTTCCGCGCCTACTTTCACATTTCTCTGGAAATTCTGGAATGCTCTTCTCTCTGCCTTTTGAAATTTTTTCTCCGTTCTCGAAATTCTAAAATGTTTTTCTAATGTTTTTTTGTAATTCCTCCCCAAATTCCTCAAATTACATTTGTTAGTAGATAAACAGCGTGGCGAGAGGTTCCAAACAAAAAGGTTTCTAGATTTTGCTTTCCGAGTTTTTCCAAAACATAGAATCTATAATTCAATGTATTCAAATATAGAATTTAGTCTTTAGTTACATGAATAACTTTTTAACCTTTGAGCGCCCGAGGATGACACTTAGTTTTTCGGATTCTACTCTTCAATCCGAGTCGAATGACACTAGTCTGAGGTTTCTACGATGTATGCACCAGAAGTTTAACGATAATAACTAGTTAACTAGTTAATAATAAAAGACAATAGGTTATAAAATGCCAGAGAAAATTTGACAAAGCTTACCATACAATATTTAATAAATACATAAAGATGATATTTTAATAGTTTAATATAATTATTGTACAGGGTCATCAACATAAATCCGGAAAACAAATAAAAAAAGAAAAGAAAATTAAAATACAACAAAAACAACATTAAAATACTATAAAAATTAAATTTATGTACATGTACATTATAATTAAAGTAAATAGTATTGAGAATCATATTATTGAATGTAACTCTCTTCAGCGGTTGTGACCTTCTTGAACCGGGACCTAACCATGCTGCAGATCAAGGCAACTCATTATCTCCATAATGGAAGCCCTTGAGATACCATTGGCGTTATAATACCTTTCACTGACCTTCAGCTTGATCACACCCCTGTAGTAATTAAGAGAATTGCAATCGGGGCTGAAAGATGACCATAAATCGGAGATTAAATGTAACGTCTAGGTTTTTCTTGCCTTGTAAGCTAGAGCGGAATCTTACTGGTAGTCACCTCCTCCATCAAAACAATTGTCAATATTTTCAATATATAGCTGTCAGCAGTCACTTTTAGGCCTTCTTGAAAAATCGAACGCCATGATATCCCCTTGGTTGCTCACAAGCTCCAGCACCATCAGAGAAGTAGGTTGGTAAACATTTCAAAGGCATCTTTGTAGATCCAGCGGCCATTTTAGCTATTAACCTTAATGTCTTGTATGAAATTTTCTTCTTCCGAAAAAATGTCGGAAAGCCAGCGATGTGGTGCTTGATGTCGTTCGGCAGTGATTGCACTTTTAACTTCCTTTCCATTTTGATTTTCTCAGTAAACAGTTGACGGTTTCTCAGGATGAAAAATTTGTAGCACAGGTCCTGGTTTACTGCTGGGATAACCCTCGCCATGACCTTTTCTTCTATCAAGTACGTGTACTCTTCTCTTTCAACTTGCAGACGAATTAATCACTTCTCTTGCTATCAGAACGCTCGCTGTTAGCAGCTACCTCATTCTGGTAGTCAGATTCTCTATACTTCTTCGATTCGAATATAGCAACTTTGTGGTCGTATTCTCAGCTCATTTTGTCGATAATCGTAATAGGGTATTGCGCATGAGCATAAGCCTTTCGGCTTTATCTCAATACAACCTAAAAAATTCTGTACTCTGTATATGTAAAAATTAAATGTATGAAGCTAACTAGTAATTCATGACCTCTCAAATAAATGCTTTATTGTCAACTTATCTGCTTACTAATGTAATTCTTTCATCGGGTCATTAAATAACAAAATTCTCTTAATATAAATATGTTTACCAAACAACTTGTAATTAATACCATTAATATTTACAATTTATATATTTAGACAATTTGGATAAATCCGGAAATTAATATTTTGTGTGGGGTTACTAATGTTTCTCAAAGTTGCAAAAGACGTTGTTGATATTAGAGGCACATATTAACTTATTAATTATATTTATTTCAGCATCGTCAACCTTAGGGTACTAACAAAAAAGATATATAGAGGACACAATTTCAAACAGTTCACAGTCAATTCAGTAAACGCAGTGGCGTCTAAAAATTAAAATTAACACGTTCAATGTAAAGAAACTGATTGGCAGGTAAAGACGTTGCGCTTTCCAGCATGAATAAAAAGTAGATATGAAAGTTTCAAAATGGAAACTTTAACCTAAAGCATGACGAATATCTTAAATAAATAGGAAAGTTGAAAAACGACCATCATAAGCTGTAAACTGAAAATCCATACTAAACTCATACAAAGTTAGTTGCAGCGTTATTAGTTATCCAGTGAACTACGTGTATTTCCATCCTGATAGAACAGCTGAGTGAAATTAAAAATAAGGAATCCTTGAGTTTATCTTTTATGGCTAACAATAAAACTACTATGTGGTTTTATCTTTGTTATCTGCGTTCTAGAAAAAATTTTTTGTGTAAAATAATAAGCAATAATAAAAAATAAATCTATTGTAACAACAGAAAAATCCTGATCCCTATCAATCGTAAAATTTAGTATTCTTGGTGAAAGACTTCTTTTGTGCTTTTCGTGGGATATCAAAAAATCTGTTACCTTATTAGATTTTAAAAAGAAGAAACATTGGCCCACTACGAAATACATCGTTAACTAGTACAGTGATAGAGCACATGGCGAAAGAACCTAAAATCACGTTTTCTTTGTTATACTGAGAAATTATATCAAATTTGATGCGTTTGTTTATTCATTTACTTCAACTCTATATGGTAATTTGTTACATACCCATAAAGGTAAAAATAGAAAGAGACTATCTTATTAATTAAAATGTATTGAAAACGTAAAATAATTTACATTATAAAATACTAAGAATTAATTTGTATAAGAAATGTATGTCAAGTAACAAGCGGAAAATTAGAGTTTTAAATTATTTGTATCATGCTTATTAAACTAGAGCAAGAAATCATAATTTATTTTACTTTTTAACATTTTAATTGTAATAGTTATAATTTAGTTGAGAAGTGTTTTTGCATATACATTTATTAAACAGTTTTTGTAACCTAAACGGCTTTCATTTATGTTCTTAAGCTACAAGATAAATGTATATATGTCTACATGCGAATATTATAACTAATGGGATTGTAAGATGTAATTAACAAAATATTTAAAATTTTCTGGGCAACTATCAAGTAAATCCGCCTTATTTTATATTCTAAATATTATTTACTATTATGTAATTCAGTCAACTTTATGAAATACATCTACTGCATCTTAAACTGTACATTTAAAATTTGACCCTGTTTACTAAACAACTAATAATTAACTAATATTAATAGCACAAACAGAATGCAACAGTTTTTTAAAAAGAGATATTAGGCAAGTGGCATATTTTATAAAAATATTTACCACTCGTTAAAAATCTTTGTGATAGTATTAGTGAATAATAAATAATAAAACACCTAATCTATATTATATATCTCCAATTATAAAATTATTCTTAAACGATCCTGGTTTTATCTTAAAATGTACTAGTATGCACTTTTAAATTTAAATTTTATTTTCATTTTGGTTTTCTCTTCAAAACTAGTTTTATCAGAAGCTCATAGACACATACCTGTGACCAAAGTTATAAGGCACATTTATATTTATATTTATATGTTATAGAACAGGGACACCTTTGCGCTTGTTAACAAAATATAAATGGTCTATGCTTTTATACAAAATCAATAAAATATCTAATCGACTAAACTTTAAAATGTGTTTTACATACAAATATTTTAAATAACAAAACTTATTATTAATAGAAATCTCATTATCACCAACATGCAAATGGAGTTTGAAGTACCGGTTATTACACAGTGACAATATCTAAAAAAGGAAATATCCTATATGAATAGAACAACTATAATCACTGAACGCAAAAACAGAAAGTTAATTCGAGAGTAGCATAAAAACCGGAAAACTCTATTTCTAGCTTACTGCCACGATTACTACAGAAATTATCGGGTACCTTACTGCTAGAACCGTAAGAAGAACGCTCAGAAAGCATGTATAAAAGGTTGCAAAGCCAGAAGAAACTATGGTTCTAAGATAAAAACAAAAAAGATTGTTTACGGTGGGCTCTGCAACACCAATATTCAATAGAAAAGGATTGAACAAATATTTTGCGGTCCAAAAAGTCAAATCTTAAGCTAAACTTAATAAGGCCCTTTACTATTATTCCAAATATTTAAATCTTTATGATGAGTTTGTTACTTGTACACGTGTAACAAATACTGCTTAATTTAATATTTGTTTAGGTATTTGCCACCCTTCGTATTACTTACATACGACAATGAATGGGTAAACATTATTTTCTTGGTGTATGATGCCTCCACTCAAACGTGGAAGAGGCAGTGTGATGGATTCGGGATTGTAAAGCGGCCAACAGTGTAGAAAAACGGTTGTTTGCGAGGACGTAGGAACAGTAAACAAAATATTTAGGTGTTGGAAACAACTCTGTACTCATACAAAAACTTTTGATGACACTAACATGGATAACAACAGATTTCAGTCTGATAATGTACCCTGCCACAAATATGCAAAACAGCATCTAGCAATTTTAAAACAATCAAATTTAGCTGCGACCAACCCAATCGCCAGCTCTAAATCTCATTAAGTATCACCGGGTCACACTAAACCAAAGATGATCAAGTAAAACGTTTTAAAAGAATTCTAAGAGAAAAATAGAACGCTATTGCTTATAAAGAGTGTTGGAAGCTAGTCTAAAGGTAAACCAACAAAATAATAAATAATAAAACAAAGCTGTTGAGAAAGGGAGAGCAAAGAAGCACACAGATAGAGGAGGGGGGGGGGGGGAAAGGGGAGACAAAATTTGTTAATACTGTCGTGTTTGTTGATATTAAACCATGTTGTAGTGTTTGGATTTTTACCTCATTAATTATTTTTTGTACCACCATATTATTACCAATTTTATCATTTCACAAAAAATTCAATAAAAAACGTATATGGTACAATTAAAAAAACGCGTAACATAATAATTGAGAGCACGACAGCCGCGAGGTAAAGGCCTCAATCTGCCAAACTGGCGCACGGCGGCTCCGGGTTCGAACCCCGGCAATGACAAAAACATTTAATGCTCTCCGGCCGTCATACAAACACCTTTGGCGGTCGTAAAAAGTACATTCACTATCCACTCGCTAACCCGCCCGGCAAGCGTGGCGTTTAATTGCCAAATCCCCCCCAAAAAGGGAGGCCTATGCTCAATACTGGGCGCTACAAGGCTGAAGAAAAAAAAACATAATAATGAGCCTGTTGGGTCTTCTTCTTCAGCTTGTGCCTTATCCTCATTGGACGTTGGCGATCAGTCTGGCCCATCTAATCTTGTTTATCGCTGTTCGGAACAGGGCGATCGATGTCATTCCTGTCCACTGCCTAAGGTTGCGAAGCCATGAGATTCTTCGTCTACCAGGACCTCGTTTGCTTTCGATTTTTCCTTGCATGATCAACTGCAAAAGACGATATTTATCATTTTGCATGACGTGACCAAAGTATGCTAGTTTCCTTTTCTTAACTGAAGGACTGTCTCATTTGTTACATGGTGTACCCATGAAATTCTGAGCATACGGCGATAGCACCATAGCTCAAAAGCTCCCAATCGTTTGTTTGCAGCTTCTGTGAGAGTCCATGCTTCTGTCCTATATAAAAGAATTGAGAAAACATAACATCTAAGTATTCGAGTACGAAGTTGCAAATTTAAACTCAAATTACAAAGTACTTTCTTTAGGCGGTTAAATACACTCCGCGCCTTTTCGATTCGAACTTTTATTTCCTGAGTATGGTCCCATCTCTCGTTTAACGTACATCCCAAGTAATTAAACGCCTGTACTCTTTGTAAAGGGGATTGATTTATGTGAATTCACGTTTATGTTGGCATTTTTACTCATGATCATCACTTTTGTTTTACTTATGTTAAGCCGCATACCGTAATTTTTACTAGTTTCTGTTACGTGGTCTATTAATCTTTGCAATCCTTCTGAAGTGTTGGCCAGCAGAACCGTGTCGTCCGCATACCTAATGTTGTTGACTATCTCTCCGTTTATTTTGATTCCATCTTCTGCACCCTCTAGGGCTTCTTTGAAGAGGTTTTCAGAGTAGGCGTTAAATAACATCGGGGACAATACGCATCCTTGTCGAACACCTTTGCGGATGTGAAATACAGATTGTGGCTCTTTGTTGCCAATACAAGTTGGCAATGATTCTGGTATCACTGTTATCTATTCCTGCTGATTTTAATGTTTGTATTAATTGCTCGTGTTTTACGCGGTCAAGCGCTCTTTCAAAATCAATAAAACATGCAAATATATCGTAGTTGACATCACGCGCTCTTTGTATTAGCACTTGTATCGAGAATAAGGCTTCCCTTGTTCCAAGGCCATCTCTGAAACCAAATTGCGATTCGCCGATATTTTGTTCTAACTTGCTGTATACACGTTGGTGGATGATGTGTAGAAAAACCTTTAGTATATGGCTCATTAGACTAATTGTGCGATGATCTTCACATTTCTTGGCCCCTGGCTTTTTTGGTAATGGGATGAACGTAGAGAGTAACCAGTCATTGGGCATGTTTCCTGTTTCGTATATTCTATTGAACAAATCTAGTACGGCCTGCGTGTGTTCTTCTTCCAATAACTTTAGAAGTTCTCCCTGGGTTTCATCTGGTCCTGCTGACTTGTTGTTTTTTATTCTCTTGATGGCTTTCAACAACTCTTGTCTAGTTATAGTTGGTCCTAATGTGCCAACTATTACATCAGCGTCATCTCTATGTTCATCCGGAAATGATTCCTCCATGTACTCTTTCCATCTTTCTAGTATTTTCTCTTTGTCGAATATTGCTTTATTATCTTTGTCTGTGACTATTCCATTGGATTTTGTTCTTCCTGTTCATGCAGTTTCCTTGATCTTTTTATGTAGGTTTAGTGTATCATGTTTTCCCTCTAAGGTTTCAATTTCTGCACATTTGCTTCCTAACCAGGCTTCCTTCGCTTCCTTGATTTTTGTCTAATAATATTGTGTATTCGCTTATAATTTAGTTCACTTTTATTTCTATATCTGCTCCTTTCTTCCATAAGATCTAGTATTTCGTCCGTCATCCAATCATTGTTTTTCTTTCTTGGGTTCTTTGCTAGCTTATTCTTTGCAATGACCTTCAGCGTTTCTTTAATTGTTTCCCATTTTGTTCTATATCGTTGCCCGTACTTATATTGATTTCAGAGAATTTTGATTTAGCTGTTGTTTTACTTCCTGCCGTACATTCTCTGTTTTCAGTTTCTGTACATCTATTCTTGTTTGTCTCGTACCACTTGCCGTTGCTTTCTTCAATCGTAACCTGAATACAGCTAGCAAGAGATTGTGGTCAGATGGAACATCTGCGCTAGGATATGTTTTAACCGATGTAATCGAATTGCGGAATCGTTTGTTTATCATTACGTAATCAATCTGATTTCTTACAATGTTGCCGTTTCTATCAGCGGGGGATTTCCATGTATATAATCTTCTGCTTGGTAATTCAAAATAAGTATTCATAATAGAAAATTGTATTTCTTTACAAAACTGTACCAGCATTTCTCCACGCTCATTATGTATTCCAAGACCATATGTTCCTACTATTCCTTCGGTTGCTTCGTTGCCAACTTTAGCGTTTAAATCTCCCATAATTAAGGATATGTCTTCTTTCTTTGTATATCTTATTGCTTTCCTTACGTCGTAATAAAATTGTTCAATGACTTTATCATTGCTGTCTGTTGTTGGCGCATAAGTTTGTATTATGTTCAAACTACAAGGTTGTGCATTTATTTTTAACATAGCAACTCTATCCGATATTGGTAGGAATCCGCTTACTGCTTTTTGAACATCCTTTGTTATTATAAAACCAACTTCATTGCGATGTTGCGGACTATCATCACCAATATAGTATATTTGATGTTCATCTACCACACACGTTATTTCGCCTGGCCATCTCATTTCGCTGCATCCCAATATGTCAATATGTAGCCGTCGCATTTCTTTAACCACGTTGGCTGCTTTCCCTGCTTGGAACATGCTTCGTATATTCCACGTGCCTTTGTTCAGTTTTTGTTTCAGTTTTAATTTTGGGGCAATATTGTCTCTTATTGTACAGGGATTTCGCTGGCTGACGACCTGGGAAGCCCTGTGATTCTTTAACATTATATTTCTCTGCCATCCTGATTTTTCTTGGGAATATAATGAGGTAGTTTCCCGTTTCTTTCCTCATCGCAGTGTTACAGCCGGGTGTATCATAATTTGATAGCCACCTGTAAGTATATGATGACAAGCCTGTTACCGAAGTCATTCTTCTGCAGCCTTGACTCATTAATGACGCAGCTGCTTCCTATGCCATGCTAGTTTTGGTCCGCCCCTGGTATTTCATTTCCCAGGTACCACCCATATCTGGTAGGCATTCCCCTATCCGCCACCTGGGGAGGCGCCCGATGGGGGACTAGCAACCCCACACGGGATTGTATTCAGTAAATCTGAAATTCAATCTCACATTTGTACAACTTACTGCGTCCTATTCTGTATATTGATCCATTAGTGAAAGAGTATTATACCTAGATATTAGAATATATGCACCAAAAAGATATAACATATGCATGCAAATATGCACTATAAAACAGATAAAAAACATGCAAAATAAAAATACGTGTTTTAAATAATTACTTTTATTTTACAATATCGACATCTATATTACATATATTACAAAAAGATTATAAACGCATTTGAATGAAAAATAAAGTAGAAACATTTTTATTAAATATTTCTACACTGGAATTTTTTCAAATTGTCATTACTTAGACATTATCTTCGATCGCTTAACAAGTGTTTCTAGCTTGAAAATATGCGTTCATCTTCGCATAAAGTTACAGGTGCGTACTTTAATTCACATATTGTAGTTGGATCCAATTCTAGATCATCCCTCTGCTTACCGTTTAATACATCGTTAATTTTTTTTTAACATAATGTAGCCTTTATATTTTTGTCAAAACAAAGTGTAGCTTTGTTTCAACTTTTCTTTAAATTTTACCACCACCTTCAGAAGTTGTGCTTTTCAAGCTTTCTATAATGCTTACCTTTATATAATGAAATTTTTCGCTTTTCTAATTTTTCAATTGCAGTTGCGATGCAAACAAAATTATATTTAATGTAAGGTAACTGCTGTTTAATTGCTGGATCTCTAAAATACTCAATAAAATTTTTAACTGCATCTGAACATTGTCAATCAAACTGATATACATCTTTAATTTAGTGTAATTTGTTGAAAATCGTCAAAATATACAGATCTTGTTAAGATCGACTCTGGTGATAAAGGGAGTTCAGGGTACTTTTCTTATATACTTGAACTCTAAGAGGTACTTTAATAAAAATATTTTTAATATTCGAAACTAAATTATATTAGAGTCTAACAGTTTTATGAACGCGATATAACTGCGAGATAAACCAGTACAATAAATTCAATAAGGAAAAAGACTTTTGAATTTTGTGATACTTTTATTACATACCGTACAGGATCTGTAACCATTAATATTATTTTATCCATTGGCATTTGATTCGACAAATAAAACTTACTTAACGATTTATTGACGAATCTAGCTATCGTTACATTATTGGTTTTTTCTAGAGCTTTTACATTGACCAAACAACCTCTTCCAGGTTTATTTTCATTAACGTAGCTCATTAATGTCAACATATTTTTTTCTTAACATTGAAGAGCTAGGAATAGTGTGTTCGAAAGTGCAGCGCTTTTAAAGAAAATTATAAAATAAAGGACGATCTAGTTTATAAAGTGGAATATCATCACCTACAAATAAACCACGCAACCATTTCTAAATGTTCGTCCGTTTCTCCTGTACAGGATTGTTGACATTTAATGTTAACAACTGTTGCCTCATTTTTTCCGAACGATTAGCTTTTTTTTGTATATGCAGAGTTGTTCCTAAATGTTGCTTTATTTGAATATTTTTATCGCACGTTATAACAAAATTTAATCATGATATAAATCTGATTTTTAATTTTAAAACTTCTTGTATATTAAATTAGGAGCACTACCAAAATTATGTTTTAAATTTAAAACTCTAATTTTATAATTTCGATATCAAATAGCAATAAAGAAACTTACTCTTTTATCACAAACTGTGCAAAAAGTATGAGAGAGTCGTGTGGTTCTCGGGTTATAAGGCCGTGGTCGGAGTTTAGAAACTCTTGACGTTTCGTCCACAACTCAGCTGTCGACATTAATGATCACGACGATTGCTATTTGATGTTATAATGCCGACCGCGAAAGTCCGGTTTATTTTGACAGCATTTCTTTTTAATAAAATACTTTTCACAATTCTTTGTTTGGGCATTTTTAAGCAGATCACTTGGACTATAAATATATCCTAACACAATAGGTATAGAAGCTATTATATTTTCTTCTTCTTCTTCTACTTTTGTATAGGCTATTAGCCTGTTTCTAACTACACATTTTGTGTAGTACTATGAGCCATGTCGGTGTACCCCGAGCAGGTGGTTAATCTAACCTGTTAGAAGAATACTTTACAACCGCCAAAGGTGATTGTATGACGGACGGAGATCATTTGATATTTACCATAGTTATTGATCTGGGAGTGCTCTCAAGCTAATTATATAGTTTTTTATTTCTATAATTTGGCAACCTGAGCTTCCTAATTACTTTTAAGTGCATTTTAAAATATGTATTTGTCGAAAAATAATCCGGGATTACCTTCGGGTATTACTAATCCCTTAACAATAGAGCGAAGTATAAATAGATATTGAATGAACTTTCTTGGAACCTATTATGAAGGCGTTTCGACTACCTCTTAAATAATATTTACTGAAAATAAAACTGATTAAAGCATCCCAAGAACTTAATCCAGATCAGGGATTTTAACTATTTTTTGTAAATAAAATCACGAAAATTAATATAATAAACGAGTGCTGTTAAATATAAAAAATAATGTTTTGCATGTGCATTTATAAGAAAGTCAAAATGTGCATGCATACAAAATTGTGCATTTTACATATATTCAATCTCTAGGTTTAACTAAATTGCTCGAAAGGAGAAAATATTTATACCAAAAGTTATAAGCGTATACGATTATTATTATATGGTGATATTATACGCACTTTTGTTAAACTCCTTACATTTATAATTATTGCAATGTTTTTAATAGTAATTCTATACAGGGTGATTTATTGTCACTTATGGTTCTCATTGTTCAAATTATAAAATAAAAAATGAAGTAAATGAAGTAAAGCTATACTGAAAATCTAGAATTCGAATTAAATAACAAATTTAATTTTATATTATTTATACTTGAAAAGTTAAATCAAATATGTCCTTAATTAATATATTTTTAACTAACAATAAATTTCCACAAACATAAATGCAGATTTATTAGATACCAATCTAATGTCTATAAACTAAATACAATGTTCTTACAATTTTATGTTGTCATTAATATGATAACAATTAAATTCATTTTTTTTTCAACAAGTTTTATTTTTGTTTGTTTTAAACCAAACTATCTCTTATTATGATAATTTTTAAATTTTCTGTGTAAATTACAAAAAAACTAAAACCTAAGAAAGAATTAACAATTTAAAAAAACAAACATTAAAATCGTTAATATATATAGAAATAATAAAAGTCACAAACGAAATACAAAGTAAAGAGATTAAAGATACAATACATCACATAATAAAAGAAGTACAAGAAATTAATAAGGAATTAAAACTAATATGTTTAAAGAAAATATCCCCAATTTTAAAATTAAAGTGAACTGAAAACCTGGGAATACATGATATAGCAATATGTGTATGTTGCAAACACCAAAATGCTAAATAAAGATAAATTATAGTAACAAATTAAAAAAAAAGTATGTATAAAATAGACGGTCATTAATTTTTTAGAGAGTGTAACAAAAACATGGGGCCGGCGAAGAGATTGCTCTGTAAGCTATCCCAGAACGAACTTAAAAAAACCTTTCGTTTCGAATTTTCCCGAAATTCGAAATCGAATATCTCGAAAATTATTCGACATAGAATTTTTTCGACTTCATTTTCGAATTCAGCGTAAACTTTCCTATAAGAATCACATTTAAAATCGTAATGTCGAACATTTTCCGAAATTAAGTCGAATATCTCGAAAACTATTCGACATAGAATTTTTCGATTTCATAATTGAAATCAGCGTAAAATTTTCTTTAATAATTACTCATAAAATCGCAATGTCGAAATTTTCCCGAAATTCGAAGTCGAATATCTCGAAAACTATTCGAGATAGAAACTTTTTGATTTCGATGTTGAAATCAGCGTAAAATTTCCTATAAGAATCCATTTTAAAGTTTTAAAAAATCCATAATTTTGTGACAGCGACAGACAGACCGACAGACATAGAATTCAGTAACGAACTTTTTAAGTTCGTTGATAAGTTATTTTTGATATTTATTCCAATACTAAACAAAACATCATAAAGTTTGGTCATCTTTAAAGAATACCGACAATTGAGAAAAAATTACAAAAAAGTTTATTAATTGAAAATACAAAGTGCGATTTCTATTAACGTTCGGTTACCGAAAAAATAAATAACTAAAAAACTATTTCTTTCCATTTGAACTTAAAGACATTTTCAAATCTTTCTAGGGATCTATATGTTAAACAACGGTTTTTTAATAAGTTCAAAATTTAAAGTTTTTTTTTATTATATTGTCCACTAGAACAGTGCTGTAAATCTACTATTAATCATTAGGACTCATTTTTCTACAACTAAATAAGTAGTATAAAAATATTTCACTTTTTGAGGCACTACTTCCTAAGATCCTTTGTTTATTTGTTTTTTAAAAATGTTAATAAACGTAACCTCTTTAGTAGCACTTTTGTATATTGGCTCATGGTAAATACTGTCAGAAGACCTTCTATCGGAAAAGGACTTTCAGTATTTCTTTAAACCGTGGAACATTTTCGGGTAACAAAAATGGGGTCAAAAGTTTGTATGTGATAAATAAATATTTCGACTGCAAATTTTGAAATGTTAAAAAAGTTTTTGTATTAAATAAAGTTTTCCTAATGAATAAAAATCAATGAAGTATTAATTATCAAAGATGTATTTTGTTTTAAAGTTAGCTATGTACTAAGTTATGCATTATGTATTGCAAAATAAGAGTGGTGGGTAATTTACATGCTGAATTGATGTCTGTAAAGCTTCCATAAGACAACACTTAAAATTCTAACGGTTTGCTCAGAATTCTATATTATTAGTTGCAAGTGGTGCACTTGTTTTGCATAAGTATAACTGCAAAATGTTATCTTCTATAAAAATGCGGAAAGCCTACTTTTAACAACTTTATGTCAAACACATTTTTAAGAAAAACACTATTACAACTAAATTCGAGAGATAAATTTATTATCATTGCTGCTTACATTAAATTTATTTAATGATAAGAAAATCAATAGTCATTTGTACTAGAATAATGCTTTATAGAAGATTTTTATTTTTTAGTAACAATTTAAATTAACAATTTAATAATTATATATATTTACAAGGTCAACACTTAATTTAAAGCCCTTTTCTGATTTTGACATCGCTCTTTTGTGCAAAAACATTTTGATGTAGCACAACGAAGGTTAGATTTACCGTTTGATGTCTTCAAACGCAATAAAATCTTGACAGTTAAATCCATAACAGACGTAGCAAACCTGAGGCACGGATAATATTAAAAGGGCCAATTTATATTGGCGCTTATCGAATTTGTAAGTTTTGGTTTTTGTAAATCAAAATTTAGGTTAGTTGTTTGTTTTTTGTTTTTGAGCTTCAAAATATATATTATAGAATCTACGATGTATATAAGGTATCTTACACGTAATTATTAATAATTTTGTGATAATGTACACCGTAATTATAATATACATACGTATTACGTTCATCCTACAAAACGAGATATTCTATGTAAATTTGCTAAAGCGCAGAAAAGTAACAGTTGGAGTTACGTAAATAGTCTGACCTTTAGCAATATAAAAACACGACTAGCTGAATTAATTAAAAGACCCTCTTTATTAGCATAATTGCACAAAAATATGTCATTATGTCACATTAGTCATTTCTTCTGTTGTTTTTGAAAAGTTAATGAAATGTAAATCTGTGGAGACTGTGGCCTTAAATAGCTAACAAAAGGACAAAGTATTTTTAATTTTTGAAAAGATATTAATTTCTGGCAAAGACCATTAATCTATAAATAGAACTTTTATTAAAGAAATATAACTTAAAATTAATATATTAACCATTTACATTTTAATCGTAACACTTACCTGTCTGACAACAGTTACAACTATTTAATTGCAGCACGTCTTTATTTGATTGTAAAATTGACATCACATATTTTCAAAAATATTGTTTTTTCTTAGTAGTTCTAGATAGATACTTACAAATATTTATACTACATATTACATGATTAAATAAAGTTCAGTAAAAAAAAAAGTCAAATTAACTAAAAATAACATTATAACCTAATTCTAAAATATTTCATTTTAGATAAACTATATAGTAGATAAAACAATTCGAGATCATCAACTTCATATTCAAACACTACATAAAGCTAGGCAACCAACACATCAACCAGACAATACAGAAAAGGGTACGATAAACGCAATTAAGTAATTTATTAAGTAAGTTTCAGCCAAAGACAGAATTATAATTAGAGATCAATGTCCGAGTGGTCGATGGCCGAACCTTCATAAATAGTAAAAAAATAAGAAAACCCCAAATATTTTTTTAGTATATAATATTTATTTAATTTCGAGTAACAGAAAAAAAAAAAAAGAAAAATAGAGGTCAAATTTCATTAGCCCGTTACTGGCTGGAAGTTGAATCGAGAGATTCTTGTCTTATAAAGTATAGGAGACGCTTAAACGACATTGGCCACCACCTATGAGAATAGAGGAATGTATGAATGAAATTAGAGACAAATTCAATAAAATGTAGGTAAGAGACAAAAGAGAAAGCAGGGAAAAATTGAAACAAAACTAAACAATACACAAATGGAACTTATGACACAAAGGAAAAAAAAAAGAGAAACTAACGAATTAAAACAAGAAGTAATAAGGCAAATTGATAAAATTGTACTACTAGAAAAGGAAATAAAAAGAAACAAATTTGATAACATTCGGAGTCGAGGAAAGCGATAATAATGATTCAACCATGCAAACAATCAAACTTTAGGAAGTCTTCGATAAGACAGGGGTAAGGACTGAGATAAAGGAAGACATAATAGATATTACAAACTTACGGAAAAAGAAAGATAACAGTAGTAGATCAATAATGTTAGAAATGGTAAGGGGAAACAGGAAAATGGAAATCTAAATATAAAATTTCGAAGAAGACATAAAGCAGAAAGATTACATAGAATATGTAAGGCTACTAGAAATTAAGGACAATAAAAAGAAACAAATTTGAATAACATTCGAGTTGAGGAAAGCGATAATAATGATTCAACCATGCATACAATCAAACTTTAGGAAGTCTTCGATAAGAGAACAGAATAAGTAAATGAGATAAGGAAGACATAATAGATATTACAAACTTACGGAAAAAGAAAGATAACAACAGCAATAGACCAGTAATGTTGGAAATGGTAAGGGGAAACAGGACAGAGGCAACAATAGACAAGAACATAGAGAATAATAAAGTATTTCTTATTGGATGCTGGAATGTCAGAACTATGAGTAGAGCTAGCAAAACAGTACAAATAACTAACTAAAATCAAAATATAATATAAAAATTTTAAGACTAAGTAAAATTAGGTCAAAATAACCACGATAGTTGCCAATCTCCGGTAGGAGTGGAACAAGAAGAAGGAGAATATTAGATTGAATGAAACGGGAAAAATACCCCAGGCAAATGAAAATATGCTATCGTACTCTAGACTGTGTAAGGTTCAACAAAGTCTGAAAAAGGAGTTGCAACAATGATCGACAAAATAATACATAAAAGCTTATTAGAATGGAAAGGTATCTAGAAAAGAATAATATGGACAATATTCAAAGAAAAATGGATAAACTTTATCATAATCAACAAATATAGCCCACAAATGAAAAAGATATAGACATTAAAAACTAATCCTACGAACAAATCCTAGCTAACTGGGAAAAGATATAAAAAGACCACCAAAGAGATATAAAAATCCAAATAAGAGATCTAAACGCAAAGGTTGGAAATGATAACATAGGAAACGGAAAGGTAATGGGAAAACACAAAATAGAAAATATGAATAAAAACAAAGTGAAACCCGTAGAATTTTGTAATGTAAACTGTTTGATAATTAGCGGTACGTTCTCCAAACATAAGAGAAACTACAAGGAAATATGCATCTTTATCTATGAGGACCATAAGATTCTAATCACCATAATACAAACAGTGTTCAATTTATTAAAGAAAGTATGCAGTCCGAAAAATATTAGTACTAAAACAAAATTACACCTCTGTAATACCAACGTTAAGAGTGTGTGATTAAAAAACAGTACGACTAAAAATTACAAATTTTCGAACACAAATACCTAAGATATAAAAATCAAAGATTTTTACTAGAAAAAATATCAAACTGCGGCTATTCGAAAACTCTAATAAGGAAAAAATCAAAACAACAATTAAAAGAAGAAGATGGGAATGGTTGGATATACATTGAGGAACCCGCACAATAACATTTGGTTCTCGTGATAAGATGGCGATGATCTCAGCCTGCAATTCGGTTGGGGGTATTCACTACAGTTCACTGGACCTTATTTTGAATTTTTTTGATTTTTAGGCTATTTGTTTTTGTTGTATTATTCCAGACTGAAGAAACGTAGAGTGCTAGGGGTTGTATTAAGAGATTAGTATAGAAAAATAGTGCATTCTGGTCAAAGCAGGGTTTTCCGATTAATAATTAGATAAAGTTGTCATAGACTATTGTGACATTGTGTTATTTTTTCGTTAATACAGATTCTCTAATTTAGTTTTGTATCTTGATGTACTCCAAGATATTTGATTGCAGAGTCTCTGAAGTTTCCAGGTATTACGGTTCCACTGAAAGTTAATCAAGGGTAGACTTATTTTAATATTTCAATTTGTTAGCCACTTGAGAACTTGTCTATTTCAATTTGTAATTGACGGTTTGTTGTTTCCAAGTTTATGTTTTGTGTTACAATAGTTGTGTCATCTGCATAAATTACTATTGGCGCGAAGCTTTTAGGATGGCGGAAGTATAAATATATAAGAAAAGTAAACCTAGGATACTGCTATGAACGACTCCTGCCCGTATGATTTTTGCATCAGAGATTGCAGATGGTGGCTAGAAATGACAAGGTATGTCTTGTACTAATTTTTTTTTTTTGAAAGCGTTACCCAAATTTTATCAAAGTCTTAGAAGATTGTAGTGCTGTAACATTTGTTTCAGAAACCTGTTTCAATGAGTTCTCTGATTCTTTATAGTTGATAACAGGTCGAGTGTCTTTCTCTAAAACCAAATTGAATGGATACGAGTAGTGGAGTGCATCAGCTACTTTTGCTAGGCAAGACATAGACAGTTTGTCATAAAGTTCTTTGTTATTTTCCAGCCTTGGCAAACTAAAATAAGGATATGCGCATGCTTCTAACAATCCAAGGAAAATAACCTTATTCTCAAGCATGCGTTTGTCGAAATAGATAAGTATGCCAAGAAATACTGGTTAAGTGCGGGATTAGGTCGTGACCGAGTGATTTGCGTTTAGGTAGTATCATTATAAGTTTACCTAATCTTTTTGAAAATATCTGTTGGATGCTTTCAGTGCTGACGGGGTGATATGTTTTAATGTGGTTCATTACATGTAGCACTTGAGTAAACCTACAGATAAGGTGTAAAGGTCAGTTTGAAGTTGTTGGCGAATGCTTCAGATTTGCCTGAATTAAGTATTGGTATATCTTGGAAGGGGAGCCGTGGTGGTTTAGTGGATAGATCGCTAGACTACGAAAACAAAAGTTGCGGATTCGAATTTCGCACTCGCCAATTCGATCGCTGGCATTTTTACGGCCCAGCTCGATTCAGGCTGCAATAAATGAGTACCTGGAGGTCAAACTCTGGGGTAATAATAGGCGGTCGGCACGTAGCGCTAGCCACGTTACTACCCTTGTGCACCATAGACTCGAGATTGTAGCAGATCTATCCTGTGACGACCCCAACGGGCCTTCAAGGCCTATTAAGGGGACCTATTATTATTATTATATCTTGGAAGGTGTTTAAGATGTCTTTTTTTACATTCTCGGATTGCCAAGACCGATGTTAGCATTGTATTTGCAGTAGGATGAGATTTTATTGTCGTCCAGTTCTTATTTTAGTTAATGCGTGAGGTTATTCAGTAATCTTTTAGTTTCATAACTTTTCATTCATTGTAATCTTTTATTCTAACTCCAATACTTGATCATATTGATTATGGAGCAAGAAGGAACATTGTAGATGGAGTGTCTGGGTTTGTTTTAGACTGCTACCTTTGCAGCATCAATTATTGAGGTAGTAATGTTGAAGACGGTTATGTCGATGTGTTCTTGGTTTTTGAGGACTTTCGTTTCTGCAAGTTTGCGGTTCAAAGTTTCATAGAAGAGGTTTACTGGTTAGCTAGATAAGGGGGTGGTTTAAGTTTGCGAGAACTAAAATTTGAAATAATTACGCGCAAGTTTAGTCAGAGTCAGCGCAAGTCAGAGTTTAATTTGGAAATTGTCTTTTGTGTGATTGGTTTGGTGGGGCTTTTAAAGGACAATATCTAATATATCCGGTTGATGATCAGTTTTATACGGAAAGCAGGTATGTTCACCTGTTGTTACAACTAAAAATCCGTGTGTTGTTGAGTATTTGTTCATCTTTTACGCCTACTGGATCAGTTGCACTGCAACCTCACGTTTAAATCTATTACCAATATTAGTTCAGACGTGATGAATAATGTTTTGAATTTGTCTTCATGTAATTTTTTGTTACGTTGCTTGTGAGCACTTAAGATTGTGACATTACTTATGTCATTTAATTTAATTTGCACTTCTGGCGTTAGGAAGTTTTGGGATTGAAATATGGTCGAACTCTTGTTTAATAATGATAGACATTTTGTCAGAGGCTATTTAGGAGTTTCTATTTTTACGAAATACTCGATTTCCTGGGATTTTAAGAGTTTCTCCTTCAATTAGATTGGTGTTCGTGATGTAGGTTATCTCAATTCTATGCCTAATCAAGAAGGCTAAAAATCATTTATTGTTGAAGATCTATACTGTTATCATTCCAGTTAAGAATTGCTGAGTTTTTGATTAGTTGTTCCGGGTTAAAGTCCATTTAGGAATACGGATTTGGAGAGGATAGGGTTTTTTTAATTAAGTTATTAGGAAAGGCGGGTTCAGATGGTTGGTGTAATATGATTGTTGCTGCGTTTGAAGCAATGTTAGGAGGTTTTGCAATCTATTAGCAAATGTTTGGTTTTCTTAACATAGGCATTGTTAAAGTTGATTTTGATGATTAAATCCTCAATAGCTAATTGCATAGTTTCCAGCTCAGAGTATATATGTTGGTTTTTTATTAAAGAGACGAAATAAAGAATAGTCATAGATAACAAATATTTGTGAGATTATCAAATACCAAGAACAATAAGTAAATAATAAAATAAAACTACTTTTAAAAAATATTAGACAATTTAAAAACCATTTCTAACAACATGTTATTAAAAATTAAAATTATAAAAACTGTTAAATAAAAAAAGAAAAAAATTGGGATATGTTATTTTAAAATAAAAGCCAAACAAAAATAGAATAAAACTAAAAATATACAAAACTGTAACAAATTTAAAAGTATTTTATCACGGCAATATCTGGAGAAGAACAAATACTTTAAAAAAATACGCTACAAAAATAAAACAAATTGAAAATATAAAAACTACGTACATAGAGTAAAAATATAATTGATTGAATCACATCACACCTATTAAAATAAATGTTGTATTATTTGCTAATAACAAAGTTTTTACCTAAAGAAGAAATTGCTGAATGCTATTTCTTTTTGCCATTTGACGCAATTATTACAGGCAAAATATTTTTCCTGTTCGAATTTTTGACATTATGCAGCGCTTTCTGGAGTTTATAACCTCTGTGGCTTTATTTTAAACCTTAGTCCAATAGTGGACCAATTTTTTATGAGTTTGCCTTATACTTACAAATACAAGTATATTTTAAATAAAATAATTTTTATGTAACATCTATATTTTGAATAGTAAATTGTTAAAAAGAAAAATAAATCACATTCTACAATATAAACGTCATCTCTTTATGCGTATCATATGCGAAAGCTACACAAACGTGTATTTTTCTTGAAGACATGCCTTCCAGATAAATGCAATAATACATAAATATTTTTAATAATCATTGGTTTTCCTCCTAGAACAAATTAAAGAATTTTTATTTCAAATCTGGCACGTATAAGGTGATCAAATTCATATAAGTTGAAACTAAATAACATTAAATAATATTTTTCTATTTTCATATCGATTTTTATAGTACAGTCTTATAGTAAAGTTAAAAAATAATACAAAGTTAAATAATTGTCTATAAAGCAATTTTTTTAAAATTTATCTAAACAATTAATAACATAGCGTAATTACAAAACATTTACTTTTCGGGCCTAAAGCTTAAAAATAAAATGTAATGCTCCTACTTCTAATTTTCCGCAGTATTTAATTAATAAACTTTTACCGAAACCAAATTGCATGTATTTAAAAATTAATATTGTTTAATAACGGATATGTACTTATTCAAAAATAAAGCATTCTCTTAACGTTAGCAAGCAATTCAGCACTTCCAAAAATGCGTAGAACATTCTTTGGACCGCTTCCAACTGCAATATATTACGACGATATATTACTTCCTTTTTAACTGGGTTTCATAAAAAGTTTATTATTATTTGGAAACCTTTTGTATACATCTGAATAAGCTTAAACTGATAATAGCGTATTACGTCATTAAGGAATTTATTTGTTGTTATAATATGGTAATATAACAAACAATAGCATGTCTTAATTATTTAATACAAGATATTTTCCTTATTTCAACATCGAACTGAATATAATTCCCAAATTATGTAGGTTAAATTATTAAGGTTGTAGATAAAGCATAATGATGTACTCTCGTATCTATAATGGGTGTATATGCTCACTAAAATAAACAACGATAAATGCGTATACCAACATTACTTGCTTTGTTGAACTAATAGTTAACTTACATCCCCTGCAAAATAACTAAATGTCTATAAATAATTTGCACCAACATCTACAGTGAAATCTACAATGATTTATTTTGTATGTTCCTACAATAATATCAGAAAACAAAGCCATAATAACATAATGCTATTTATGATTGTATAGTGTTTATTTCACTATTAAATATATCTAGTATGTGGATTATAATTAAAATTGTTTTAACTCGTGTTATAAAAGAATTATTTGTGCACTAAAGTTTTAACTAAATAAGATACATAATAAAATATGTCAAAATTACAATAAAAACATAATAACGTATTACATACAACAAATGTAAGAAACAAAAATTGTTTTCTTTACTTAACGTCACTTTGTCGCTTTCGAAAAACGAACCCAACAAGAAAATAAAAAGAAGCATATGTGTTTACAAAAATAATTTAATTTCGAATTGTCCTGTGTAGAACAACAATCGTACTGATATACTTTAAATATGTTAACACTAAATAAAACCAATAGTCTCTTAAATTTATTTAATTTGATCATAGTTATTTTTGTTGTAAGTCTGAAAGAGCGGGATGAGTATAGATGGGCGTTCTATATATCTTTTAATGATATTTATAAATACATTTTTTAGAAGTTAATCGTTTTTGTTAATTTTATTATAATGCTAAAATTACACCCAAGTAGTGAAAGTTAAAAAAATGAAGAAGATAAAGTAGAAACTAAAAAATTATGGGCTGCAACTACAAGTTCTCTATAACATACAAAAAATTCTTGACTTACAAAAAAGTTAAAAATCGTAATATAGATTTTTTTATTTTTTAAAAATATATAACTAATTATTGTTATATTATTAACCTCATATTTTACAATCTTTTTGTTTTTTATTATTTAAGGAGAGCTGTGGTGTCAATCTAGCTACCCAAAATAAAAAATAGCCTAACTAATTGTTTCTAACACTGTCTGTGGTGTGCAATGCTACTGTCTTGCAATTCAAATCATCTGATAATCTGATAGAGCAAATGTTATGTAGAACGTATCTACATATTATACAACCTAAAATCAACAAACAGAGGATATAACAACGAAAAAAAAAACATAGTTATAGGAATTTTGAATATAAAATGTATACCCACCAAACAAAAAGGAAGTTTTTGCAAAGATCAAAAAGTTAAAATTAGACGTGAAAATATTCAGTGAAACCAAAACAAGAATGTAGATTTGCAGTTGAATATCTAAGCAGAAAAATTTCAATAGTGGAATATTCGTATAGAAGGATATGGAACAGTATACGTGGGGTGCACGATATTTATTGCAAATTGGCAACCCTACCTGTGCTAGGTGCGATCCAACGTCTGCATCATACGATCTGATATTTTGACAGAAAACGTATTTAGAACGTTTTGTTATACGGGCGCTATTTATTATTTACGACTTCGACGTGGATTATCTCAACAACATATCAACCCACTTTGACTTTTGGTAATCGCTCCACACAAAGCCACTGTACATTATTCGTTTAATGAATTTAATCATAGTCGTAGTCTAAAATAGGCTTGGTATCAGCAAACATCGATACCGTGAGCGAACTGATAAAGTAAGGTCGTTATGTAACTTAGCGTAAAATTCGAAGGTCCTTTGGCATTATCTTTGGCAATTGCAGCTACGCAACATTTAACGCGAAAACAGCTTTTAGGTCAGAAACGCGTTTGATACAGTCCTAATAAGTCTAATGATATCTTTGACTCAAAAACAAACAGGTTGATGTCGATATGTTCCAGAAGAGCCGTTAATACTCAAAACAGTCGTTCTGCTTAAAAACTTAGAGCAAATGGTCGCTTGTTTTCTTGGAAAAACTAGTCATGTCAAACCACGGTTTTAGAAGTTCATAAAACTGCCAATTTTAAATGGTACACAACTATTTGTTTGTTAGAGGTCTTCGGAAAAATAAAAAACATCGCGCGATGCCGGATCACTTTCCACCATGGCAATGGCAGCTCACGCACATTAACGGAACAACTGACTTTTTAAGAATCAGAACTTTGAGTTAATGGGTCATCCCCCGCACAGTCCTAATTTGGCCTCTCACGATATCTTTTTGTTTCCACACGTGGAGAACAAACTGGTTGGATATCGAATTTTGACGCCGGAAGAGGCGGTTAATACGTTCAAAACATGTTTTGGAGATGCCTGATTTGCTATAAAAAAACGCTATTAAAATTGGTTCTAAAGTATGCAACAATGTACTGACCGTCAAGGAAAATAACCAATAAAATTTTTTTAACTTTTAACATTTGTTTTTGTTAATTTTGCACAATAGATTCGTACAACCCTCATATTACCATATTCGGGCAGTAAAACAAGAAAATTATATAAGTTTACATAAATGTTTCTGGACACTCGACAACTATTATAGAAGTATAAAGCAATTAATGATAATTCTGTAAGCGATAAGAAGGATACTTTCTTTGACAGATCAACAGAAGGTGTACCTCTAACCATATAGGAATAATTGTAATAGGCAACCTATTTAGGTTGCAGAGTAGGAAGAAAAGATATTAATGTGATATAACGTTTTGAAGAAAAGGCAACTAACAATAATGTAAGTTTCCCTATTCATTTCTTCAAAGACACGACTGTAGGGTTACAAATACATTTTTTAACATATATATATATATATATATATATATATATATATATATATATATATATATATATATTTTGTGTGTGTGTGTGTGTGTGTGTGTGAATAGGTTTATTAAAAACTCTGAAATCATAGACTGGTTAATAATGAAAAAAGTACGAAAAGTACAAATATAGTCGTAAGGGTTCAGGGACAATTAGAATGTGCAAACAATGATTATATGATAGTAGAATATCTTAGTTACACAAAAAAGAATATTAAAAGAACAGAAAAAAGATAATTTTCAAACAGACCCATTGAAACAATATAATATAATTACTTTATACCAAAATAGAATAAAAAGAAAGTCAGATATACATAAAGTAAGGTCACCAAAAGAAGTGTATGAAAATTTAAAGAAGGCTTTATTTTATGTAACTAGTGAAGCTCTTAGCATCAAAACTGGGAATGTTAATTATAAAGTTTTCGAAAGATTTAGACAATATAAGCAAAGAAAAAGAAGACGTATATAAAACGGATATCAGAAGACACACTAGAACTTAGAAAACAGTATGTGCAACTATGAAACTTAGTAATAGTAAAAAGAAGAAAAGAAGGCTGTGTAAATATTGATGACATTACTGGATACATTAAATAAATATGTTGTAGAATAATAAAAATCATAGGCAATGCAAATAGCTGAATCATAACGCTAAAATAATAAACAGTTTGTAATATCCTCCAAGATTACAGAAAGTTATAAGTAAAAAAAAGAAGAACTAACAAAAAATGTAAACACACAATGTGTAATTACAGAAGAATTTATTCAGAAAGGTCAAGAACGATAGGGTACTAGAACCAAGAAGCTTAGGGTGGAAGAAATTAAATAAGGTGGGGATAGAGTTACAAAATATATGTAAAATATATTAAATAAAATACAAGAAGAAGAAAATATTTTGCATGAATAAAAGAAACCTGTATAAGATCATTATATAAAAATAAACAAAAATCCCAGTCTACCTATAGGAGCATAAACATCCCGTCTATAGGAAAACTACTTTTCAGTGGCATAAAAAGTAAAACGGAAGAAACACCCATATATCTAAGTGAATCACAGTGTTTTTAGAAAAGAAAGATCGTGTTTAGTCAACATACATTGGGTACTAGAAAAAATAGGGGAAACAAAATAGATGTATATATGACTTCTACATATCTTGAAAATGCTTATAATAGCAGCCAGATGTGAATTGTGGAAAGCACAGATAATAAAAAAATGTATTGCAAGACGGAAGTACATATAAAAATAGACAATAAAATAGCTCCGACTATAAAAATAACAAAAAATTTCAGATATAGATGCAGCCTATTACTTTTTAATATATATGTTAAACTACTGGATATAAGGGACAGAAAGTGCTCAGGACTGAGATTTGAAATAGATGACTCAACATTACACTCTACTATTCACCGATGATTAGATTGTGTTGACGCAAAATAAGAGAAATATAGAATATATGCTATGCAACATTCAAATATTTAGACTCATTAGTAATTTACATTAAAAAAATTATTAAAATGGTAACATGGAATATCAATATCAGATATCACCAAAAAAAAAATTCCATAATGTAGTGGAAAACATAGTAGAGGAAAAATTAGATTTTATAAGGCTTACAAGTTATAAGAGGAGACAGACTTAAAACCGAGAAAATTTGAAGAAAAATAAATGTTACCTGTTCAATTACAAAAACATCAGAAAATAGAATTCTATTGAAATGTGAGATGAATGCCAAATGACAGATGGTCAAAGAAATTGACACAGTGATATCCAAAGAGGAAGAGAAAAAGGTGCAGACCCACTCTTTCTATATAGAAACGGCTATTGAGGTTTGCAAAGAGCAAACTGGAGGTGAGGGGGGCGCAAATATATATGGAACTAAAAAACGGAAAACCCTATACGACCAAAAATATAGAAGAAGAAGAAAAATTAGGAAAAATTTAAATAACTTTAAAAACAAAATGTAAAATTTCAAAAATATTTACTGTGATAGATATTTTAAAAATCTGTTATTATATCTACTTTACTTGTTTATTATTTGTTTACCCAATATTAATATTTAGGGCAGTTAACCAATCAAAAATAATTCCAAATCGCAATACCCAAACAAAAGAAATTTTTTAACAAGTTTTTGTGATCATTGAATTACAAAAAGTGCATATAAATCTTATGAAGTAGCTCTTACAACAAAGCATTAGTGACAACTGCAACAATTTAAAAGGAGAAAAATAATAAAAAATGTATTTTTCTTATTTTTAACAGCGATAGCTTCAAATTTCCAAAGAGCTTTGTTTTAAAGGATATACTCCTATATTTTAAAATTCATGAGCACAAAAATGTTTCGCAAATTTGAATCGCTTAGCAATATTCTCTAAACTTAATAAATATGCAAATTTATTACATTTTAGTGTTTAATTAAATTTATGTCTTATAAGTTAACATTTAATGTAGCAAAGCTAAAATGCTACAATTAGTGTTCTAACGAAGTTTTGCCCACTAAAACACATAATTTTACTTTCAAATAACCTTTAACAAATTATAAGAATAGTTTTTACAAAACTTTGGCTATCAAATATTTACGAGCAATTGGAGACTTCTAAAATATCAATATAAAATAAAATTACCCCAATATAATTATAAAGCTGCATTAGAAAACTGCTACACATAAATTTACAGAAAGCAACAAACATGTCTGTCGAGTAGTCTACACAGATTATGCGTATTTACTTTATTTGTCTGTTTTTCTTGCAAAAAACAAACTGCAGCGTAATTTAAATCTATTGTAAGTTTGATAATATTTTAAGGAATTCAATGTTATTTTACCTTAAAACTTTATAGGATGAACCATTTGTCTATGACTTACCTACGCAAATAATAAGCTAACGAATGCATAACATTTATCATAAGAAAATAAAGAAATTAATATTTTTGAAGCAACGTCTCTTATAAACGCACAGTGCTCTTTCATTTCCATAAAAGAAAGGATACAATTAAAATTCGGAAAGAATTGATTGACTAAAATTCGTACAGAAGAAATTAAAAATGACATTCCTCACTCTAATCGTCCAGCTGATAGAAATAATAAGGTTTTAAGATTTAATTGACTTAAACTAGTACAGTACAGTTAGAGATCACGATTGTGCTGTGTATTACTCAATCAAAAGAAAAGTCCAGAAAATACAACTTACTTAAATATTTAACTTTTGTAAAATTTAATAAAATAAAATTATTTGGTGTAGATTTTAGCGAGACGCATTACCACTAAAAATTGCTCCCAAAAAATTATATACTGCGTTTGGTTGAATTGAAACCCTGCACCATAAGCTACTGATAAACATCCGACCTATACAACAGAAAAATATTGTTCTTAATTAAAACAAAATGCAATTGATTTAAAATTGAAGGAAAAAACGTTGTACTTTATCAAAACAACAATAAACTTCACATTTGTTCAGTTTTTTAAAAATGAATATTTTATAATACCATGGAATGACAAGTGTATTTCCATTCTCAAGAAAATGTATAAAAGTTGCTTTAACAACTGCTTTAGAAGAATACTGAAGTGCACAGAATAATATGGAAAATAAAGGAAAATTAAAGGTGTTTTAGTACCACAAAGAATTTAAGTATTCTTTTAACAAAGATGTCCAATACTGTGTGAGCATTTCTTTTGCAATGGTTACAAAAGTCCACGGACTTTTTAGCTGAAATCTATTGTTTTATTGATCCAGATTCTAAAACCAGTAATCTCACTTTGAATGAAAACAAGTCTTTCTGATTTTTTAAATGAGGGAAACACACAAGTTTTATTGCCGTAATTTCAATATTATTTAAGTTTCACTTCATAATTAAACATTTCTGAAAACAAAACTTTGAGCAATGGAAATTTGATACTTAAACTTTTATAACTCAATTATTAATCTATTTAACTAAAAACTGATTATTTTTCTAACCATCTAAAACTAGATAAGAGGCAACAAAACATGTCATTAAAATTTTAAAAATTCTGTTTAATAAAACATGGAAAAATATTACCGTACCTAAGAATTAGAAACTAGAAATACTGAAACTTTGAAATGACATCAAAATGTTGGAATATCGAGTAAAATAAATTCATAAAAATTGGTGCATAGGAAGAACAGTAATTTATCTAAATCTAGGAAACAAATTCAGAAGAAAACCTCACAGGTTAGATAATTTGTCGTCTAACCTCAAATATAAATTAAATAAGACTGGCGTAGAAATAGAAAACTTGCATGAAATCGATTCTTCAACTTTAATTGGATAAGTAAGACAAACAACAAACAGCTAATACATAAAGTAGTACAACTTACAAGCGCACAGCACTGCATTAACTAAAGTGGTTCGTTACAATAAAACACAAAGGCATTTTAGAGAAAACAAAGAATCATCCAAATGAAGATCCCAAGAGATAAGCAGCAGAGGAACTAAAACTCTATAATAAAAACAAATTGGCTGGTATAACGTCGGGCAAATCAGTAAACTTAGGAAAGGTGACAATAACAACGAGAATAACAAGCTAGAACGTATGGTGATAGAAGTGATGAAAGAAACAAAGGAGTTATGAAAAGATCAAAAAGAAAGTAATGGATAAATGTAGAAAACACGGGAATTGATAAAAGTACAACAGCCATATCATAAAGTTGCGAGTGCATTAAAACAAGAAAGATACAAGTGGTACTAGAAAAAATTAATAAAAAGTTAGAACGACTTAATATCGTAGAATAACTATATAGGTATAAATAAATAAACGAAAAATAAATAATTGGTTTAAATACAGAAGAAAAAGTAAAAGAAATAAAGTACAAAGTGAAATCGTTTTTGAAATAAAAACTAAATGTAGAAATAAATTACCAAAAAACTACTAGAATTAATAACAAGTGCTGTATAATGCAAAATAAAATTAAAATGCTAAAGATAAAAAATAAAATAATTAAAGTTGATCAAGCAGAAACAAGACATGCGGACGACACAATAGTGTTTGGAGAGAAACTACAAGAACTAATGATCAGAATAGTAGAGTACAAAAATTAAAGAAACCAAAATATATGATAATCTCCAAAAATAATAATTATCTTGGCCAACTTATAGTAAATAACCAACCAATAGAAAGAGTGCATATATATATATATATATATATATATATATATATATATATATATATATATATATATATTTGGGAACAACAATTAATAAAAAATTGAAACCACTCAAGAGAAATATCCAGAGCCGTATTTCTGAAGAGGTCAAAAGTATTCAGATGTCACAATTTATCTTTACCAACTAAAATCATACTATTGAGAGGATGTGTCTTTTTGGTATTGCTATATGGAGTAGAGTCTTGGACCTTGACGGAGGCTTCTTATAAGAAACTTGAAGCATTTGAAATGTGGCTATACCGACGTATTTTAAAAATCCGTGGACGGACCATATCACACTAATCAAACTGTTCTCAAAAGAATAGGTTAAAAAAAACTGCTAAAGATAAAAACGCGTAAATTTGAATATCTAGGGCACATTATAAGAAATGGACAGCGATACAAGCTTCTTCACCTGATTCTTCAGAGAAAGGTGGAAGAAAAGGGAGGCCCTGGGAGAAGAAGAATATCGTGGCTGAGGAACTTGACGTGGTTTAATACAACAACGGTCGGACTCTTCAGAGCTGCGGTGGACAAAGTACAAATTGCCGTAATGATCGCCAACGTCCGGAACGGATTGGCACAGAAGAAGAAGTAAAAACAAGTATTCATAAACAACGACCTTGCACTAAAGAAAAGTGAAATATAATTTAAACTGAGGCACGCTAACAGCAATAGAAAGAGAATAAGGGAAAACAGCCATAAGTAGGTACAAAAAAAATTATAAACAAGTGCATCCTTTTATTTATTAGCAAACTTTTAATTATATAAATTTTTCTGTTTAATTTAAATCGATTTACATAGTTACTGATATATTTTTAAAAACAGTTATCTTTACATATTTTTTTTGGAAGACTCCATTTACTGATCATTACCAATTTTAAGCAGCTACCGCATTGTACCAGCGTTGAGAGCAACTTCAATAGTACAAAAATTGCAGAAACCCGGCCTGGTCAAAGGTTCCATTCTTGAATGTCGATACGCGACCACATGTTATTAAGGAAACTCAACAAAAATTGCTTGAGCTTAGCTGAGAATTCTGCTTCGTCTGTCATGTAACCGTAACCTAGTACTACAAATTATCAATTTATCCGAGCACTGTAAGGACAGGAGTTTAACAATATATTAGAGATTGAACAGTTTCTTTGTGTCGAAGCTGCCAATGTTCTACAAAGCCGGGTTACCTGAACATTCTCAAAAGATTATTGAAGCCAATGGAGCATATTTCGTTTATAGTTCTTCGATCATTTTAGGGAAAAATAAGGAAGAAGGTCTCACAAAAAACGATATTACTTTTAGAGCATTAAATATGCACATTTAATTCATGATGAGAATATGTACAGTTAAGTAAAAATCTGTTGATATTCACATTTTAGTAAAATCACTTTTAATTTTTTTTTCTTCAACAATGTTATTTGGTATCTAAAATTTTTGTAAAAAGTATTTTACATACTTTATTTTCATAATATTGAAAAAGTCTTTTCCTGACAACTATATTTAATTAAAAATTTGCTATATAATTTTATAAATTTTATGATTTAGTTCGAATACTTACAACTTAGCATATTATTATAAAATTCATACCAACTTTAAAGTACGGTTAAAAAATATATTAAAGTAATTTGCACTGAATAGATATTAAACCATGGACAGAAAGTCTAAAGGATTTGAACAGATAAAACATAGTTCTAGTGCTATGAGAATAATACAAAGTTAATTGTAGTTGAGAGCTTTTTAGATTTGAAAACTTTAGGGAACATTAATTACTTAGCTGTGATTACAACAGATTATACGACCTTATAAAATGCATGATTTACGAAGCACATCTAAAAAAACGGTACGTCACAATCAAGTCAACTATTAACTGTAATTATTAAGATATTTGGTTGTTTAAAATTAATATATTATTTTAAAAGCGATTGAGATTTTACATTTTGTTACTTAAAAATACAGTATTTTATGTGATATTAACGTTTCTCTTTTAAGTACTTTACAAGGTAAAGTTCTAAGGTTTCCAATTTTTTTTCTCAGCGATGAAAGTAAATAGAAAGATGCTATTTCCGATGGTAATTTTAAAAGACGCGGGTAAGTAAAGTAAGTCAAAGTAGACAGTCATTGCAGTAAGTGTTGTTTAGGATACTACAAATGGTGGCGTCTAGTGTTTAAGAACAACGCGTAATTATTTGTTTTTTCCTCATGCGTGGTAAAATTCCCATCAAAATCCAGTTGAGTGAGACATGCGGTGAAGGAGTTATGGATGTTAAAAATGTGCGTTCTTGGTGCGAAAGTTTAAAGAAGGTCTAGGAGTTGTGTGACAATGAACATAAGCAGCCTCAACCACGAACCAGTCACAGTACACGAGTATAGCAAGTTGCTATGGAAGATCGTCGATTAGGTGTGCGTGATGTCGCCTCTAAACTTAGTTTTTTGTAGGGTCTGTGGAGTTCATCTTTCAGCTTGCATGATGATCTGAAAATGCGGAAAGTTTTTTCGCATAACTCTAAGTGCAAAGAATACATCTGAATTTGTTTTTATTTATTTTTCAGTGCTTATAGTTACAAACCCAAATAGCAGGTCTAAATTACAGATTTTCGAATTAAAAATTAAAAATAATATCAAAAAATGTTTTAGAAACAATACTTCACATTTTTATAGTAACACAGTTTTAATGTTACTAAATAAAATATTAAAATTAGAATAAATAGCTTGTGTCTTAAAAATGCAAACTAAAATATAGTTGCTGTAGTAAAAAAATTTAAAATTTTATTTAAAAATAAAAAATTAATAAACTACAGAAAACTATAAATTATTCTATGGTACACTAAAATAGATCAGGCAAAGAACCCACCGAGACTATTAAACATGTAGGATAAAAAAGAAAATGTATTAATAGAAGATAAAGATGTCATAAATAAATAAAAATAGATAGAAAACTACCAGAAACAAACAATGAAGATCAAGAACGAGAAATAGTACAAGTCAAGCCATAAAATACATGGAAGACAAAGAAAAAATAGTACTCAAAGATTTACTAAATAACATAAAAATAAAAGAAATACCACTATACTGGAATATCAGCTTAATATTACCATTATACAAAAAAGGGATATAATAGAATGTTCAGAAGAATTACCCTAACACATGTATCAGACAAAATATTTAGGAAAACAATCGAAAACCAACTGAAAGAAAAAGTAGAAGACAGATTAAAAGAAGCACAACGTGGGTTAAGAAGAAGCAGAAGTACTCAAGATCTAATATTCGCATTAAGAAAAGTAGGGTAGGAAAAAAGAAAGGAAAAAATACACATATTTTATTTATAAACCTGAAAAAAGCTTTTGACGAAATACGGAGAAGTAATGTCCGGAAATGACTAAGAAAACAAGAAATAATGTAAAAGATAATAACAATAGTTAAAGCACTCTATAAGAACAACAGAAATAAATTAAGAACCCACAACGATGAATTGACAGAATTCACATCAAATATAGGACTGAAACAGTAGCCCATTGCTATTTTCAATTGTAGTGGACAAAGCAATAAGAAAATCTAAAGAAAGATGTACATGTATTAAAATAAAAACCTGGAATATGAAATCAATTCAACTCCAATAAATGTTATTTGCGGATGATGTTAGTGATCGATTTAAAAAAAGAATTGTAACAAGTTCTTATATTTTTATGCAAGATTTTGTCCCTCTACCACAAAACAAAAAATATATCAAACTACTTAAACACCACTAAAGTTCATATTCGTTCTTACGCAGGAAATTTGCCGGATTTAAACACTTGAAAATGTATGGAATACGTTGAGATTGATTGTTTACGCAAGAATCAACACTACTAAAGGTACGCTAATAGAAAATATCAGAGACGTATGAAACAATAATGCACCAAATGTAAAAAACCTAAAAATTCTTATATAGATAATACATTCATTAATGTTAAAACTGTTATAAAATCAAAAGGCGCTCCTAGAAAATAATTATTAAATTAGATTATTAATTTGTGCAGTGTATAACAATAAAGGTATTTTGTAGGTTTTTTTTAATTCTTTGTTTGGTGATATGATGAAAATCGTTATTTATAATGTAATTATAATACTTTAACCTATAATTTACATATTATTGAGTAAATCATATACCCTCCAAAGTTTATTTTATAATAACAAATTTATGGTAAAATTGTTTTTATTATCAAATATAAAAATATAAACAAAATGTAGGACATAAGTTTTTCTTACATTAAATTTAAAGTATTTTTATATTTAACCCCATATATACTTAAAATAGTTAATGCAACATTTATAACATTAAAGCATATTTAACTTCTTATTATAGCAATTTTATATAAAAATTAGATCGACGATATAACGCTCTGAATAACTGCATTGAAGTAAGCCGAGCCATCATTAATTTTATTTCTGTAAATGGCTTCACATTTGTATCAAATGCTGCACAAAACAGAAACTTCAATTATTTTTTGTGTTTTTTACGTACAAATAAAGTAAGATTAATTATCAGGCCTAATACAATAACACAATGGACGCAGAAATCAGAGAAGAGAAAAATAAAAACTTAAATAATTTGTCATTCCCTTTAAAAAGCTTTAAATGGCCGACTTCTCCCATCTGCCTTTTCACAAACAAACAGTTTAAATTAAACGGTTCTAACCATTCAAATTACTTGTTAATTAGAAACCAATACTCAACCCATTGGCCCTAACAAAATTAAGCATGATTAATAATACTGGCTCTACGTGCATAATAAACTGACCCACACTGCTTGCTAATGAAATTATCAAATGCTACGCAAAAACCCTGAAGGTTTAATTCTAAGCAAGCCATATTATCCATTGATATTTTAAGAAGCAAGCGGTATAACAGCATCACCCCCCAACTTATAGCTCAAAAAATCTGTTAAAATTCCACCCATATTTGTGTATGACCTCAATAATCACCAATAAATAACAAAATGTATCAAAAAACTACAGAAGATAGAAAATTAACAACAGCATACATATAAGTAATTAAAAGTTAATTTAGCACCTATCGATAACTCTTACTAAATGTTATATGAATAATGTAGTTGCATTCATTTTATAATCCCAACCATAAAACTTTATCGGTGATTATCAAAAATCATTTGTAATTGCACGTATTCTATCTAAAACCTTAAAAAGATTATCATTCTTTAGTCATACAAAAATTAACAGTTTCATCAAAAATACTAGTGGAACAATAGCCCAAAATTTACATTTATTTTATTCATTGCAAGATGTAATGCTAACATTGCTTTTATTTCGAAATTATTTATGGGAAGAAAACTTAGGAAAAACTAAAATTATCGCCATAATTACATACATAGAAAAGATATGCACTTTGGAACAGCATAGAAAGGCGTGGCGATTACTGTAAAACAACACTTAAAACACAGCACTATCATTAAGGTAACTATGTAGAAGCTTAAAGCGATAAACAATAATATTATTACAGCTAACTTCAATCGAATTAAAATTATAACAAACCCAATAGTCAAAAGCAACATAAAAATCTTCTTTAACACTTAAATACTAACTCTTATTATTTGAAAGCTTAAGTTCAATTGTTTCCTTTGTATTTATTGTACTTACGATCATAATAATAACTAGGAATTGCTCTGTAAGCAATCCCAGAACGAACTTAAAAAACCTTTCGATTTCGAATTTCGGGAAAATTCGAAATCGAATATCTGGAAAATTATTCGACATAGAATTTTTTCTTCATTTTCGAATTCAGCGTAAAATTTCCTATAAGAATCGTAATGTCGAAAATTTTCCCGAAATTCGAAGTCGAATATCTCGAAAACTATTCGACATAGAATTTTTTCGATTTCATTATTGAAATCAGCGTAAAATTTTCTTTAAGAATTACTCATAAAATCGCAATGTCGAAATTTTCCCGAAATTCGAAGTCGAATATCTCGAAAACTATTCGAGATAGAAACTTTTTGATTTCGATTTTGAAATCAGCCTAAAATTTCCTATAAGAATCCATTATAAAATTTTAAAAAATCCATTATTTTGTGACAGCCACAGACAGACAGACAGACCGACAGACCGACAGACATATAGAATTCAGTAACGAACTTTTTAATTGATTTAGTTGATTATTCCATAACTTCTATATTTGAAGTCATTAAATATTTAGATAGGTATTTAAACACCAAACTGATCTGGAAGTAATCGTTTCATAAATATACGAGGCGCATTCATAAAGTAAGGGCCGTTTGCATGTATATAAATAGTGGCGCTTCGAAGCACAGTTTTACCACTGCAGCGCCATCTACTGACTCATTGCGAAGCTACAGCGTCATTTGTTTTGATTCTGAAATTGTATTGTTGTCAGTGAATGCAAAGAACAATGGCCGCGAAAATCGTTGATCCCGCCAAGTGTGAAGTGCGTTCTGTGATTCGTTTCTTATGTGCAAAAGGATCGTCGGCTGCTGAAATTCATCGGGAGTTATGCCTGGTTTACGGACCTACAGTTATGGGTGAAGGAAAGGTTAGACAATGGTGCCGTTATTTCACAAATGGCCGAACAAATGTCCATGACGAAGAGCGGAGTGGCAGGCCCAGTATCCAGACTGATGAAATCGTTTCACAAGTGGACCAAGCACTGCGATCTGATCGTCGATTGACGATTAGTGGCCTGGCTGACAAATTTCCTCAACTTGGACGCACTACTGTTTACAATATTGTCACAGAAAACCTCGCATACAGCAAATTGTGTGCAAGGTGGGTACCAAAATACTCACCGACCACCACAAAGAGCAAAGAATGTCTAGTGGACGAAAGTTTTGGCCCGTTATCAACAAAATGGAGATGATTTGTTTTCTCACATTGTTACTGGGGACGAGACGTGGGTATCCTACGCCAACCCAGAAACAAAACTGCAATCGATGCAGTGGCGACACTCATCCTCACCAAAACCGAAAAGTTTAAACAAACTCAGTACACAAGTCGAAAATTGATGGCTACAGTTTTTGGGACAAAGACGGTGTTCTTTTGGTTGATTTCATGGAACGTGGGACAACAATTACAGCTGACGTGTACTGCGAAACGCTCAAACACTTGAGACGTGCGATCAAAACAAACGCCGCGGAAACTGTCATCTGGCATAATCCTCCTCCACGATAACGCGCGTCCTCACACTGCTGCCAAAACCATTGAGAAAATTCAAGATTTTCGTTGGGAACTTTTGACCACCCACCGTACAGTCCGACCTTGCACCTAGCGACTACTTCCTCTTCTTGCATTTTAAACGGTGGCTGGGTGGACAACGTTTTGAAACCGAAGACGGACTCAAAAACGCCGTTGTCAACTGGTTCAACTCTCAGGCGGCAAGCTTCTATGCAGAGGGGTTAAAGAAGCTGGTGCAGCGGTACGAAAAATGCTTAGAAGTGAACGGCGATTATGTAGAGAAGTAAAGTAAGATTGTACCTAACTAAATATGACAATAAAATTTGTTTCTTATGAGTACATTTTTTTCTGTGACCAAACGGCCCTTACTTTATGAATGCGCCTCGTATTAGTAACATTCAATTATACGTAACTACAATTCTACTATATAAATGTTTTCTAAGACCAATGTAATTTGGAACTACATTGCTAGGCTAAAACCTTGTAACTTGACAACCATGCATTCAATGGATACAATTAATAGCTCCAAAAACCATTATAACCATTGGATGCACGGTTTCCATGTTACATGGTTTTTACCTTGCACTTATGTAACAATTACATGCTAAATGATTCTTGCAAAAAAATGCATTGTGTGCAACGGATTCCAGTATGGGCCAGAACACATTTTTGTTGTTAAAATGCTCTTTCGAATCAATTGTAACCATTGGATGCATGGTTGCCAAGTCACAGCGGGGGCTCAGACCGCTTTAATTTAGAATAGGGCCCTTTAACAAGAGAAAAATTAGAACCAAGATACACTGTGATTTTAAAAATTCTCTGGTCGACTCTGATAAACGTTGCACAAATTAAAGATGTATTTGAAAAAATTGTTTAAAGCTGATAATACAAATTGAAGTTTCAAATAGAACCACTTATCAATTATTTTGAAAAACAAGATTAGTTTTAGGAATATTGGAAACAATAATAAAATTCCGTGCGAAGAATGATTCAAGAGAGTTATGAAATTACATAGAAAATATTGTGAGTGCCCTAAGCCTTGGCATGATAGCAATTAGCTATCATTTATATATAAAAAATCTGTGGTCGGTAGAAACCTCATAATTTTATAAAAACTCAAAGACAACAGGCTGTGGAATAGTATTTAAAAAACTCTTAACTTGTATGACGAAGCTATATCTAAAGCAGTTTGCAGTATTAGCAGTAATAAAAATTATTCATATGATAAATCGAAGTCATTCCGTATATGGTATCAGATTCTAATAATATAGAATATTTCCAAAAGAAGAAAAGTTTAAATTTTATAGTGAACACATTGCAGTTAGTGAATATAGAGCGCTACTCGATGGAGGAACGAGTGGCAATTACAAAATTCGTTACAAGTACAGAGAGTGTTTTCCCGAGAAGTATGTCAATAAGCACAAATGTCGCATTTGAGGCATAGATTATTCTAGGGTCCTTCAAGAACAACCTGTGCATACCCAATGAGTACAATTTGGTATGGATTTTATTCTGATGGCTATCAACGATGAACGTTATCGTGAGATGATAGTGGATTTTTTGTGGCCTTATTGGGACGGCACGGATTTTGATGATATAATTCTAATTGTCAAACGACGCGTGAAACAATCTAATTGTTAGATCAAATATTTAATAAGTAACCTATCTTTCAAAACAACGAAGGAGAAGACTAGCTACCAAAATATTGCAATATCACGTCGTGTGATGTTTTCTTATGGAGATTCGTAAAAACAAAAGTGTATACTATGAAAATAACAACGATTCCTAAATTAGAAGCCAAAATTAGAAGAGTTACTGACAAAATATAATCATAGTTATGTGAAAAAGTGCTCGAGAATTTTATTAGAAGAATTTAAAAATGTCATCTAAACTGTGAAGAACATTGTTAAATTTTCTATTCTACATTTAATAGCACTCTCTAAAATAATGTCATAACTTTATCCAAAATTTAATTATGTTTCTTTTGGGATATTCTGTAATAATAAGGCAAGTATTAAAAACAAAAACTCATCTACTGCCCTCTAGAAATAAAATTTTTCTGCACTTCAATAAAGCTTCAAATCATACCTCACATAAAAAGAAAATTTTACTAATGGTTACAATTAGTAGATCATCTGTACATTCCTAATTACATGTTTTTTCTAACTATAGGATGAAAAGCGAAGTTGTCGATTTAAAATTAGTTAATAAAGAGTGAAGCAGAATAACAGGCAATTTTGAAATGACTGTGAAAAAAGTATTGAATATTTCCCAAATTTACTGTCACCACATTAAAGTATATAAAAAGCATTTAAGAAAAGCAAGTTTCTACAATTTAACTTTTGAAAATTGCATCTGAAAGATGACAGTTATTTAAACGCAAGCATTGCTCAAGACGGATCCTGAAGTTCATCACATTTTCTGTCAGATTTGAGCCACTTGATCCGTTGAGAACCTCGATTTTTTCTGTGGTTTATCCTGGTAAAAAAGAAAGAAGTCAGAAATTGTTGACAATATGCTTACTCTCGCTATACGGCTGGTAGGTCTGTTTTGTTGAATAAATGTTTCCTCGCTTACATCATACTAGGCAAATTGTTGAGTAAAAAGTTTTCCAACCGATATATATAGTTATCCGAAGTCACAAATATAGCATTTCTAAGAATATACTTGTAAAATAGGCCCTTGTGATCGCTGATGATGTCATACCATAACACGTAGTAATGGAAAACGATTAAAAAGAAATAAATAGATTTCTACGTGCTTAGATACAATTATCACCACCATTCCAAGCCACTAGAGTTAAAGCATTAAAATATACAATAAAAAATCAGCCTATTAATAAATCACCCGGGTAAGACTTCATAACAAGACATATATATATTTAATGCTATATTAACTGCCCACTATCCAGCATAATGGAATGTTGTAAAAATAATACTGATTCCAAAGCCTGGCATATTACCTAACCTAGCTGAATCATACAGACCCATAAGTTAATTGTTCATTCAAAGTTATTTGAGAACCTCCTACTTAAGAGACTAATACCTATGCTTGAGGAACAACATCTGATACCAAACCGTCATTTTGGTTTTAGAAAACGGCACTGTACCATAGAACAAGTCTATGAGTAGTGGAAATTTTTGATGCCACATTTGAAGCCAAACAATACTGCGTTATCCAGGCTTTTGACAGAGTCTAACAGAAAGGCATATTGTATAAGCTAAAAAAATGACTGCCTGACAACATGTACCTAACATTACGATCCTATCTGCATAAAAGACTCTTTCAAATCAAGACACTAACCTAATCCCCAAATACTCGGGAGTTTCCTAAGGGAGTGTTTTTGGCCAGTATTATACCTGTTGTATACAGCAGACCTATCAACTTGTAAAGATGTTACATGGGCAATCTTTGCACTATTGGCTACTGATAAAGATCCAACAAGAGCTTTTTAAAAATTGCAAGTGCACCTTAACACCATTCAAAATTGTTTCAAACAGTGGCAAGTTAAGATCAACAAAGACAAGTCAGTGCACGTCACCTTCACTAAACGACGGAATACTTGTCCACCCATCACCATCAACGGGACGCTTGCACTGCAATCCAACAAAGCAAGATACCTTGATAATCAGCTTGATTAAAGCCTAGTCTGGAGAACGCACATATAGACTAAAGGTAAGCAACGTTAACATAAAATTTAGCAAATACTATTAACCGTTGGGCAGACATTGACAAATTTTCTTCCACAACAAATTTCTAATTTATAAGGTCATCTTCAAACCGGTATGGGTTTATGGAATTCAATTCTGTGGAACTGCGTCTTCTACTAATTTAGCCATAATTGAAAGATTTCAAATGAGAACACTTTGGACCATCTTTAATGCAGCTTACTATATAAGTAACATAAATGCTACAAAGACGTCAAACTGTGTACAGTGAAAAAAGAATAATGAAAGTTACATCGCCAAGTTAGAACTCTAGAATTAAACTTATTAAGCAACCATTTTCAAAACCATAGACTTAAGAGACGGCATAGTATTAATTTACCAAATATATTTTAAAACTCCTTTAGATTCAATTAAGTTGTTTAATTGTAAAAGCGCAAATATCTGCTAGTTGTAACTGAAGCGACGCTGATCATATATACATTTAAATAATTTACGTATTGCTTCACGATCAATAAGCGATAATTTGACAACAAACAAATTGTGGTCTTCCAGGCTTTTTTGTCATTGGCGAAGTTTGTTCAACGTTTTGTACGTTTTTATTGCAAGAGGTGACAGCACTGGCCGATTCCGGCGAATGAAAAAAAAATGGGTACGAAAAGTACGTTTATAAGAATTGCCGTTTTGATAAAACGCTTTGACGGTGTACACTCGTTGACTGATTCACCGCTTCATCGTAACTAAATAACAGCGTTCTAATTCTTTAATTTAGCGGAATTACCATCCTTTTAAAAATCGCCGGTTATCCTAACCTACCCTCTATTTTATGCAAAAGCAAAAACGTTTTGAAAGTGACTGAAAAAGAAGTTTAAAAACTGCAAAAATAAATTAGTGATCTATATTAAAAAACAATGATAATAAATATAATATGGTGTATGATTGTACTACAAGAATTTCCTTTGTGTTGTAAAAGATAACTGCTACTACTTTTCCTGTGAAGATAATTTCTTCAAAAGGAACAACGGTTTCTGTTGCCATTATTTCGATTATAACTTGCATTCTTAGTTAATATGAAGAATATGATTTGCCTTAAGTAGCTAATCGATTAAAAGAATCATCGAGTCATAAAACCGTTGCAAATATGAAGAATGGCATGGATACGTTTGGTTAACATTTCTATATGCTCTACTATGACTCTGGTAGTCACATTTAGCTTTCTTTTAGTAGATATACGTTACAATTTTGTCGAGCGGTCAGAGTGTTGCTCATCATACACCGATGTCTTCTTCTTCATCAATGCTATTTCCACTTTAGATACCCGAAACAAGGAACTCGTACTCCGTCCAAACCAAGTTTGCAAATTCTTAAGCCAGGATATTCGTCTTCTCCCAGCGCCTCTTTTACCTTCAATTTTTTCTTGGATTATTAATTGTAGCAACTAGTACTTTTGATTTCGCATTATGTGTCCTAAATATTCAACTTTTTTCTTATTGTATTTAGAATTTTTCTGTCTTTTTAATCGATGCTTGAGTGAGCGTCCATATTTCAACTCCATACAGTAGAACAGGTAACATATCTGCTTTAATAAAATCCTTGTTAATGCTAACAAATCCGTTCATTTGATTTTTGTTTATTCACGACTTTCGCAGATTAAATTTATACATTGATATACTGATCAACCAAAAGTGAATGTAGTAAGCACAACTCCGTATACATTAGAATATAAACAATTAAGCCTGAAAAAATATACAACATTTAATATAGGTATAGTATATGAATACTAGTTATATAAAGTTAGTTTAGTAATTGTTACCAAAATTATGTTTACTTAACTACGTTTCTGATTAAAATTTGCAACGCAGAATTTATCCAAAAACATCGAAAAATTTATCCCAACTAAGTACATGGAAACAACGGTGTTCTCTAGTTATGAACACATAAGTTACATATCTATTATAAAAATAACTGGCACATGTAAAAATGTTATAATTTACAAAAACATTTAACTTCTATTCGTCCAAAAGAGATCTAAATTCAAATTGTTCTAGAGAGTAATACTATTTTTAACGTTAAAAAACAAATTTAATACAAGAATAAATAAATGTACGAATTGATTAATAAGAAACATTAATTAATAGTAATATTAGAAGTTGTTTTAAACAACCAAGTTACTTAGTTTTATATTTGTTTTGAGTTCTTTATTTTTTGTTATGCACTTAATACTGCAACAGATTAACATGTGGCATAACTTTATATAAATAATTTTTAATTAAATAACAAAATTTTAATTATAACTTGACAGAAAAGTTTCTTTAACTACACTATGGAGAAAGTTTTAATGCCAAAGTAAATTTGGCAGCCGCAGACATTTATTTAGTTGGTTTCTTTGGTAATCTGTGTCCATTTAATTTAACCAAAAATAGAAAATCCGTTTGCATTGCTTTAATCAGTATTTCTGTATTTTTCATAGAACTACTACTTAAATGTGCGTAATAATTATAGTACTGGTTTAAAAGTAAATAAGCAGTACCACCTTCCCACCTTCCCGCATATGACATACATAAGGGAACCTGGAAATCAAACAATGGAGTAACGGTGAACCAAATCGATCACGTACTAATCAACCTTACAAACCGCACTAATATAATAGACGTGAGAACAATGAGAGGCGCCGATTGTGACAGCGACCACTTCCTAGTACAAGCAAGATTACGACAAAAGATATCAAATATCAAACGTCAAAACACAACCATTAAAACAAAGAGATACAATTTAGATAGGCTGAGGGACCCAGAAACCGAAGAAAGATACCAAAGAACACTAACGGAGTGAATAGAAGAAGAACTGGCAAGCGAAACGGAAACAGAAGAAGAAAACAACGACAAACAATGGGATGTTATAAAGGAAGCGATTACCAAAACGGCTGAAGAAATAGTGGGTACAAAACAATTACAAACACGCGAATGGTTTGACGATGAGTGCAGACAAGCTATAGAAGATAGGAAGAAAGCGCGCATGCGAATGCTTCAACAAAATACAATACAAACCAACACAAACTTTGAAGAAACCAGGAAACTAGCCAGCCCAATCCGAAGAAGGAAAAAGCGAGAACTAATAAACCGAAAACTATCGCAAATAGAGGAAAGGATGGGAGAAAACGAAATAAGGAAAGCACACGGAGAAATAAGGTACTTTAGAACAGGTTTTCAACCCAGCACAAACATGTGTAAAAATAAGGAAGGAACTATAATGATTAACAAGGACGATATTGCCGAAAGATGGAGGGAATACTTAGCTAATTTACTGAACACAGACAATGAAAAAGAAGAAGAAGAAAATGAACAAGAAAGCGAAACCATAGAGGTAAATAGAGACGAAAATGAAGAAATACAAGAGCCAGAACCCACATACGACGAAATCAGGAACACCATCCGCAAAATGAAGATACATAAAGCACCAGGGGAAGACAACATACCAACAGAACTACTGAAATCCGGAGATCAGGAGTTATGGAGAAAGATACATGAGCTAATCCGAATAATATGGAAGAATGAGAAGATGGCGGGTGCATGGAATATAGGAATCATATGTCCCACACATAAGAAAGGGGACAAGACTGTATGCTCCAACTACAGAGGAATCTGCCTCCTTAACACAACATACAAAATCTTCTCACACATACTACTGGATAGACTGAAGCCACATGTGGAGAGCAAACTGGGAAATTATCAAGCCGGCTTCAGAAAGGCGAAGTCAACAACAGACCAAATCTTCATACTGAGACAAATAATGGAAAAAAGCAAGAGAGTTCGGAATCGACATACATAGCATCTTTGTAGATTACAAACAAGCGTATGACAGGGTGAGACATAGAGCAGTTAAACAAGCCCTAGAGACCTTTGGTATACCACAGAAACTAAAAAGACTAATAATAATGACTATTAAGGATGCACAATATAAGATAAAAGTAGGAGGACAGAAAACACAGGCCATCAGTAGCAATGTCGGATTGAGACAAGGAGACGCACTGTCCCCCGTAATATTTAACATGGTGCTAGATATCGCCGTACAAAAAACCCCTACATGGAATGATCATCTATTTAGGAATCAGAATCAGATATTGGCCTATGCTGAAGATATAGCCATAATCAGCACTAACAAAAGGGACGTAACCCAAACTTATAGAACTCTAAAAGACAACTCGGACGAGATTGGACTCGCAATAAATACAGAAAAAACAAAGTACTTACAAATATCAAGACAAATTGAACAGCCATAACAAGTAACTACAACTACAGGAATAGACAGAGTCACTAAATTTAAATACCTGGGTACAGTGATCAATGAAACAAATGATATAACTGACGAGATAAAAACCCGAATCTTGACAACTAACAGGGCCTATTTCGCAATGAATGATATTTTCAAGACAAAATTAATATCCAAGAAAACAAAAGTACGACTATACAAGGCAATAATAAGACCAATACTAATATATGGATGCGAGTCGTGGACGTTAGTTAAAAAAGAGGAGCAGCGTTTAAGGATATTCGAGAGGAAAATACTGAGAAGAATTTTTGGACCAGTTAACGAAGGGGGAGAATGGCGGCGACGACGCAATGAAGAAATTGGGATCCTATATAACGAACCCGACATAGTTAATGTCATTAAACGTATGCGAATACAATGAATAGGGCATGTGGCGCGAATGGCACCCAACACCCCAATACAGAGGATATTTAATAGCACGCCAACTACAACACTACCCAAAGGAAGGCTGCGCAGTAGGTGGATTGACAATGTGTTTCAAGATCTTCAAAAGCTCAATGTAAATAACTGGAGGAAAACTGCCAAAAATAGAATAGACTGGAGGAAAATCGTTGAGTCGGTGAAGACCCTTGATGGGTGGTAAAAACCGAGAGAAAGAGAGTTTAAAAGTAACTATAAACAAACACATATTAAATAAATAGGGTGTCTACAATTCTTAGTCTCTGCCCTTATGTAATTTCAAGAAAACTGCAATATAACCACTAATTGCAATTTTGCGTATTGACTATACTAATTCCAATGAGTCCTAATTATTAGCAACTTATATATAATTATTAGTTCTTATACGTGTTTGAGATAATTATCGCACTTTTTAAACTGTTTGAGTGGATCAGATGCAGCACCACAAACTTGGGGCCATAGTTTGCGGTTCTCGTCTACTATCTCTTGCATTTAAGAGTGGCGTTAACATAGATCTAATCAAGTGTTACTGCTACTAATAAAACAGCAACAAAGCGGCAGCTTTTACACAGAGTATACCAAAGCCTATCCACAATTTCACGTTTAGTCAGATATGAATTCATTTTAACTAGCTCTTGCAACTGATCTCAATTAAGGGTTTGAGCTTGTCCTACGTGGAAGCTAATCGTAGAAGTTACATCTCCATTGCGAAGAGAACTGAACTAAAATTACACTATGCATTTTTGCTAAATTTAGCCTTAATATTGTTATTTGGTGCTGATGTTTTTTGTCTCTAGTTATAATCATAAACTGTTGAAAATCAGGGATGTGAATGAGAACGCTGCACAACTAATAGTCACTGGTTAAGCACTATACTAGTACATGGTTTTGGAATTTAAATATGGCACGTGGTTTGGATACAGTAAATTTTACTTACAATATTTACTTAATCTTCTAATAAATTAACATTTTTATATGATTTTCAACTTAAAAAGTTCGTTTACTGAATTCTATGTCTGTCTGTCGGTCTGTCGGTAAGTCACAAAATTTGAAATTATTTAAAATTTGAAAATGGATTCTTATAGGAAATTTTACACTGATTTCGAATTAGAAATTAAAAATTTCTATCTCAAATAATTTTCGAGATATTCGACTTTGTATTTCGGGAAAATTTTCGACATTATATATATAATTTCGATATTATATATATAAATGAAGTCGAAAAAATTCTATGTCGAATAATTTTCGAAAGGTCTTTTTAAGTTCGTTCTGGGATTGCTTACAGAGCAATCTCTTCGGCGGCCATGTTTTTATTTTTTGGTTTTATTATTTACCTTTAATAAAGTATTTTTGGGTTAATTTATATTATTATTATAAAATATAACAAAAATTTAATGTCAAAAATATAAAAAGACCATAGAATTGTAATTGAGAAATACAGTAAAAAATTTAAAGTAAAAGAGATGCCACAGTTGTAAGATAATATATGTGAGTAAGTGAAATATAAACCGGAATTTATATTAAAGTAAGACTTACCGTTGCTCATTGTATAACGCATTACTGAGTTTCTCAAAACAAATAATGCAAAGTCTTTTGAAGTTTTCAGAAAACCGTTAAGAAAATTTAAGTGTAATTTTTGTGAGGATGAAATTAAATCTCACTGACGTCGCTCGAAGACCAATGTGATTGAGTAAAATAATAGTACTGTTAGTTTTTTGAAGCTGTTGTAGGATTTGTATGGAAGGAGAATATAAACTTATCATCGGCAAACGTTACAATTGTCGTCATTCTAGTTTTTGGTAAAAACATATACAACAATAGAACTCCCCTGTGATACTTCAGATTTTATAGCTTTTTATTTGAGTACGAAATACCTGCCGGTTAAATATAATTTTGTTAGCTCGTAGTAGTCACGAGTAAACTTTTCTTGAACTTATGCCATACCTTAGCGCAAACTTGACTAATGTCAATAAATACTGCAGAGCAGTACTAATTTCATTCAAAGTCATGTTGATTTTCTTAACCAATCCGTGTATTTGCTCTATTGTACCATGACTACTACGAAAATCAAAGAGATGGTTGGAAATCAATTTTTTGTCCTTTGTCATTATTTTCAATCTGTTTGATATTATTTCGACAAATTTGACAATACCTATTATAAACTTATGGGTATATATGAGGATTAACTTTTTACCCAGTTTAAGCAACATTATTTGTGTCCTTTTCCAAGCTTTTGAAAAATATTCTAGTCTAATTGCAACATTGAATATTTGCGTTATGGATTTTATGCCTTTGCTGGTTATTTCTTTTAATATTTTCTGTTACCTGTTCAACCCAGGTGCTTTCGTAGGGTTAATTTCTCATTATATTGAGTTTTGCACTCCATAAAATCTTATTTTTTTCATTGCAAGCTCTATTTGATGAGGTATTAGTAAAAATAGTTCTACGAGGTGTTCCGCAAACACGGTAGCCTTTTCTTCGTTGCTTCTTACTCAATCCCCGCTTTTTCCTTTAATTGACATAATGTGCTGTTGTAGTCCCATTATCTTCTTTGTCGCCTTCTACAATGAGAAATCTGTCGCTTCTATTGCTGTTAGGTCCTTTAAGTAATTTTGTACAGATTAAGTTTTTAGTTCTAGTAATAGGTTTTTTAGTTTTTTTGCCGTCTTGTTCAAGTTTTTTCTTATCAGATTCCAGCCTAGTTAGTTGCCACGCTTTCTTAATCAACTTTTTTTGCTATTTGTTGCTTCACTATGACAGTAATCTCATTTCGCATCTGACTATTTGTCTCATCTGGTGTGGCGTTCTAAGCTACAGCTTGTATGGATTTAGTTAGTTTATATATTGCTTTATCTACGTCATTGGTCATTTTGAGTTCAGTAAGTTCGTCAATTTGTTCTTCATATATTTGTTAGTTTCTTTTATTGTTGCAGAGGGTGGGTTATACGGAGCGTTGCAGTTTGTCAGTACATAGTAATTATTATGGATGTATGATCCGATGAGAGATATAGACTGGATTCAGCTTTTGCATAGATGGTATTTATACCTTTTATGACATATATGACTTATAATCGTCTCCCGCTATAAATCTATTTTCAAAGGTATCAAAGAATTTTTTATAGTCATCATTTTTGTTATTGTGTTTAGGCAAGCAGTATATTGCTGATATTTTTAGTATGTTAGCTTTTTTAACTATCTTTATAGTGCTTGCTTGGAAATTGTCTTATTGATGATTATTATGTTCGTGGTGCCTAATACTATTTCAAATTTAATAGCCGTACCGGCGTATGTTTTTTATCTGGGTGGTCAGTTCTATACACCTTATAGTTTGATATTGTTAGGTAATTCTTTTGCGTGAAGCGACACTCCGAGATTAAAAAACATTAATATTATTTATTTATAGAAATCACTAAACTTCTTGACTATGTTGCCACAAACTGTTTACATCCCACACTTCTATTTTTAATAGTTAAGTCATTAGAATATTTTGTTAACAAAGGCTGTAATAATATTTAGCATAATTACCATTTGCTTGATTAAATTCTTCATTATGTCCTTAAGTTTTATTATAACTTTTATTAATTCCATGGTGTTTGCATGGCTGTTTGTTGAGGTTTTGTATTTGTTGCTGATTTTGTATAGTTTTTGCTTGTGCGTAAGTTACCTCAGGTTGTAGAGTTCGTGTTGTTGTTCGTTATTTTAGCCGTGGATACATTTTCTACTGTAATTGTTTATAATTACACAACCTTTATAATTAGCCGGGCGGTTTTCTTTACAGTTTATGTCTTTTACATTTTGGTTCTTCTTTTCTCGGACAATCTTTCGTTAAGTAATTTTCTATGCATTTAATGCAACATGGTATTCAAAACAAAAGTTTTTAGTGTTCAAATATTTGGCACTTTATGCACTGTGGTATTTCTCGTTCTGGGCATTATAGTTCGCAGATTACCTTACAATCCATAAATAATTCTTGTAGATCTCTTTGTTGTTTTCTTTTTGTTTTAAATCTACGAAGAACATAGAAAATTATTTTTTGTTAATCGTTGCTTAATGTTTCCAAACATTTGTGATTTCATGTCCTAATGTTTGTAGGTTTTACTTGATTACTTTTATATCTGTTGTGGAGTTCACATTTTTGAGAATCACACCCAAATTTTTGTCATGATTTGATTTATATGTATAAAATTGTGTATGTTTTTCATTTAGTGTCGTAATAATTTTGCATTTTGCTTTTCTTAGGTTGATTTTTGACCTAATCATTGATTAAAGATAATGTGTAGCAATGTTATTCAATAAATGTATCAATAGTACAATTTGTTGAACTTCCGAGACCTAAATTGCAGTGGTTTTGGTTCATTTATTTTGTCTTCGGATATTTCAACCTCCGTAATTTCTTCCTTATCAACGTTTTTGTTATTTGAATCGAAAAATCTGTTACTTGTTGTTAGTATATCAACTTTAGTTTATTTTTGTTGTGTAGCTTTGCAGATATTTCTGGGCTTCTAATTATTTTATTACTTGTTACTACATAACACTCGTTTTCTTGTCTGGTTAGTTTAATTAGGGCTAGGCCTTGGTTTATAGTTTGTTGTAGCTGGTTGTAAAATGTTATTTGTTGCGGGTGTAATTGTTGCAGGTACATCGGTTGCAAAGATGAGGTTGCCATCTGCGAGTAATGTATGTGGATGTTTTGATCATATAGCATAGCATTTGTGGTCCATGAAATGCTTGTATAATTACTATAACCCGTGCATTACGCTTTGAAAGCCAAATGCTTACTTTAAAAGATTATAGAAACATAAACGTTTTCTTCCATTAATTACGTATTTTTCTTAACAATTGTTGTCTCAAGATTTATAAGAGACATTTACTATTTTTGAATGATTACTCTGGTAAATGAAAAAATACAAATGATATTTTGTAGATTTCTTGCGTGCATTTTAATTTCTATGCTATAAGTTATATATACGTACAGTATATATAAAGTAACAGAAATGCAAAAAACTAAAAATTTTTAAATAAATTTTAAAACGAAAATGTCAGGTACCGCTATTTAGAAGAAAATTACTAGAGACATAAAACAACATTATATACTAGTTTCATCTACGTCAGAATATGCCAACTCTAAATTAATTGTACTTTATCGGATTATAATTAGTTACATAATACTGTACTATAACTTCATGCAGTTGGTATATTCTAATATATTTTATTTATTGTTCAAAACTTAACGTGATTAGATCTTTTAGTGTCGCTTTAAGGGTAACTCAGTATTATTTATTTTAACCAACATACGTATCAATGATGTAACACGTGGATACAATGTCATAACAGAAAATTTGAAAGAAGCCCAACACTGGATAAATTTAAGTTTAGAAACAGCAAGCAGATGTTACAAGTAGTCTCACTATTAAAACGAAAAGTAGAGATAGAAATTATCCTCTAATACATCAGTTGTGCTATGAATGATCATTTGCTAAACGGTCGAAAACGTTTGAGCTGCATTTATTTCTTTTTTTTAATATTGGAACTCAAGGACATTATGAAGAATTTAATCAATCAAATTGGTATAGTGATGAATTTTATTACAAAATGTCCTAATGGCTCCAAAAAAATTATGACTTTAAAAAATTCTTTGATACCCTCGAAAATAGTGGGGGAAGGCGATTATAATGCCAAGAACACATGGTGGGGTTCAAGAGTAATAACCACAAAGGATAAACAATTGTTTGCTGCAATACAAAAAAACAACTTAAATTATATTTCAACAAAGCAATCGACATACTGACCCACAGATAAAAGAAAATACGGATCTTTTAGATTTTTGTGTCAAGATATAAATAGCATTTATGAAAAAGCCAAATCCAGTCTAGATCTCTCATCGGATCATACACCTATAATAAATACTATGTACTCCGACAAACTGCAATTCTGCAGACAACCAACGCTCTGCAACAACAAAACAAGCTGAGAAATATATGAAGAAAAAATTGACGAACTTATTAAACTACACATTGCACTCAGAATAACCAATAACGTACGTAAAGCAATATATGAACTAGCTAAATCCATAGAAGCTGTAGCTTAAAACGCCACACCAGAGCAGACAAATAGTCAGATACGAAATGAGATTACTGTCATAGTAAAGCAAAAATAGCAGAAAAACGTCGATTAAGAAAGCGTGGCAACTAAATAGACTGGAAGCTGATAAGAAAAAACTTCAACAAGACTACAACAGCGCATTTCGCCAGAAGCAATAAAGAAAAGGCTGCAGTGTTTGCGGAACACCTTGTATTTTTTACTAATAACTGCGTAATCCTCTTTGGAACATCAAAATAATATTCGGTATTTCTAAACGTACCTCATCAAATAGAGCTTTCTATGATAAAAATAACATTTTATGATGTGCAAAACTCATTATAATAAAAAATTAACCCTACGAAAGCACCTGTGTTGAATAGGTAACAGGTAAAATATTGAAAGAAATAACCAACAAAAGCATAAAATCCATAACGCAAATTAGACTAGCATATTTTCCTTAAGCTTGGAAAGTGGCCCAAATAATAATGTTGCCTAAACCGGATAAAAAGTTAATAAAGTATCCTTGTATAGACCCATTAGTTTATAACCAGTATCCTTAAGAGAATTAGAGAAAATAATATCAAATAGATTGGAAATATAATAATAATAATAATAGAGGACAAAAAAAACTGATTTTCGACCGTCCCTTTGATTTTCGCAATGGTCATGGAATAATAGAGCAAATACACAGATTGCTAAGAAAATCAACAACGACCTTAAAAGAAAATAGTACTGCTCTGCAGTATTTATTAACATTAGTCAAGCTTTCGATAAGGTATGGCATTTATAAGCTAAAAAAAGTTTACCTCCTGACTACTACAAACCAGCTAAATAAATTTAACCGGCAGGCATTTCGTACTCAAACAAGACGAAGTAATAACTTTAGGTAACAAAGTTTGGAGTACCACAGGGGAGTGTTGTGGGCCCAATGTTGTATATGCTTTTTACGTATAACCTACCAAAAACTAGAATAACGACAATTGCAGTGTTTGTCGATGATACGGCTATACTCTCATCTAAATTCTGCAACAACCTCGAAAAATTTACAAACGAATATAAATGAAGTGGACGAATGGTTGAAAAATTGGTAGCTGAAAGCACATGCAGTAAAGTCTGCGCATATAACTTTCATCATGAAGAAAAGCAATTGCTCACCAGTAATGTTAAATTTAAACCATTGTGACCACGTAAAATATCTGGGCATACACCTAGATCAAAGACTCACCGAGAGAAAGCAATTAGGGTCTGAAATTCCGGCAACTCTTCTGGTTCCTTGGCAGAAAATCTTAGCTTACACTCGAAAATAAAGTATTGATATACAAAGTAATTATTAAACCTATATGGACCTACGGGCTATAACTTTGAGAATGAGCCAGCAACATAGAAATAATACAAATATTCCAATGCAAGATGCTATAGTGAATGCGCCCTGGTACGTCCCTAATGCGGTGATACTAAAAGAGATGTGTGTGGTGGCTATAAGAGGAAATAAGCAAATACAGTGAAAAATATAGTTCTCGTGAAAATAAGACGCTAAAATACACAAACCCTCGGAACTACCAAATAGGTTAAAGTAACTATTACCTATTAAAATTTGTAAGAATTTGTTATTGATAGAGTAGAACAATAGCCTAGGTTAATTAATAAAAGAGTATTCTGACAGGAGTGTTCCCTGGAAGTCTGTATCAATAACTATACATGAAAAACATTTATTATCTAGTTAAGGCAGATTGTCAAAACGATCATTTAAGTAGTTTTAGCCGTTTCTAGCTATCCTAAACAATATTCTTGTCCAACTGCCTATAATATTGAAAACAAATCATTTCGTTACTTTTCTTAATCTCTATTTACCATTAAATTCACAGAAATACTAATTATTCATTATATTATCAAAATACTGCTGCATCTTTGTTGAATTTGGGTTCTAACCGTTAGATGAAGCGTTTATAGCTTTTACAGCTGAGACTTTTGTTTAAGTAGCACTTTCTAACTTTCCAATTAATTCCGTCGTTTAGGATTTGCTAAGTTTGCTGATTTGCACATTGTTTTCTCATTTTCCGTTTCAGGTTCGCAAGGCAAACGCGGAGCGGCAGCGGCTCTCCAGGCTGCAGAAGAGGGAAATCGGGTTGGCCACGATGCTGCTATTCGTCGTGCTCGTCTTCTTTATCTGCAACCTCCTGCCGCTGGTCAACAACATCGTTGAGTCCTTCGACATTCCTTTGAGCTCCTCGGATGATGCCAACAACCGCGTCATCGACGGCATGATCAAGACCAGCAACCTGCTGGTAACGATCAACTCCAGCGTTAACTTCATCATCTACGTCATCTTCGGCGAGAAGTTCAAGCGGCTGTTCCTGCGGCTGTTCTGCAGCCACAGCTTCTTCTCCAGCACCGGCCGGGACTCCCCCGACGGCGCGACGAACGACGACAGCTTCATGTCCAACGGCGACCGGCAGAGCCTGCGCCTGCACCGGCAGAGCACGAGCATCAGCAGGAACGGCAACTCGATCCGGATGAACGGCACGGAGAGGCGCAGCGGCCGCGTGCGGGCCCCGAGCCCCGGGCCCTGCGTCTACTACCCGGCGAACAGGAGGAAGAAGGAAGTCAGCGCGGTCACGTTCACCACACAGACCTCCATACCAGGGGCGGACTGGGAGCAGAACTGCACGTCCACTACGAATTTCTAGGCTGCTGGTCACGGCGAACCTTCTAATGCTTGTAGTACGTAAATAAATGTAAATTACAAACACTTCTCCAATCTAAAGTTATTATTTTATGCGTGTATATTTATATACATTCATCGCTCATTGCTCTTTGAAACGCAGGAGGCGCTAATAAATTCACAAAAGTGGCCGACATGGAGTTAAATTTAACTTCACGGTCACTATCATTTAATAATACAAATACTATTTTAAATAGGCGTAAATTATGCTTTTGCATACTTTTATTTTTCCTATTGATAAAATGGTACAGACACATAAAAATATATATTATTTTTTATGCAAAAAAATATTTGTCCCAAAGAATTCTTTTAGTATTAATGAAGTAATTAGTTTTTCTAACTGTATATTCCTAAAACATTTTTATACATGTCATTTACTCTACCAATACTGTGGCATAGCATTCAATAAGTCAAAATAACTGCCGTAATTCATATCAGATTTGAATAAAATTTTGTATACATATTTGTTGGGTAAATATCTGGGCTAAGCCAGTTGATGAGATAAATAGTTCAAGGGAGTGGTGGATAACGATTTTTAAATGTTTTTCAATTACTTGTAACTTTCATATTCCTGGCTAGATGTAGATCAAATTTGAGACATATGTTTCTTTAGTGTGTACCTAGATGTTGTTCAAATATTACTTTGAATCTACTTGCTCCTTGATGTCCTTGTCACAGAGATGTTTTGTAATAGAAGAATTTAAATTAATAAATTACGAATGTTACAATACAAATAAAATTTAGGTACAGATCTTAACATTCAGCACTAATTTAGAAGCCTTATCCATCATACTAATACAACGCAATGTGCTCCAGTTATGTTAAAAAATATAAATCATCAATACCGTTGTAATCAAAATAACTCAATTTTGCTTTAAATACATTTTAAATAAAAACTATAAAACATATATAATAATTTTTCCTTATTGTAGATAGTAAAGAATAATAATCCTATTTCTAAAATAACAAAAACTTTGTATTATACAAACGTATGTTAAATTTAAACGGGTGTTTAAATTACCAATGGGGCTGTTAAATATTGCAAAAACCATTTTATATTTTGTAAAAGACCTGTAATAGTTAACAAAAGGATTGATATGTGACGTAGTATGGCGTATTTAACAGATTATTAGCAGGTGTTTCGGTTGCACAAAGCAATTTTGGATTGTAACAGTCCATTACATTCTAAATGGCAGTTCTTGAAGGTTATTACTCGAAAAGCGCTAATTAGAGAAAAAAGAAAACATTTTTAATAGTGTAATTTTACTTTTTAAACGCATTTATGTAACAATCATCTTTTATTTTTTTATTTATTAGAAACACAATCTCAATAGAGTTTTCGTTTAAGTTTATTTTAAATATCTATGCATTATCGATTTCAGTAAAATGTAATTTTTTTAAATTCCTTTATATTTGCTAATCCTAACTGCATTTAAACAAAATCAATCCTGATCATGCTTACACAAATTGTATAGTTAACTACATAAACTGATACTGAAAAGTCATAGCCCGACTCATCATTAACATAAAGTATAAAATACAAAATATAAAAATATTTGATAATACAGCATTCTAATCATAAAATATCTATTAACTTCCTTCGTTGTTTTTCTTACTTTCCCAGCGAGCATTTCTCGAGTACAGCTTATTGCATATTTACTGTCATGTCTACTGTTGATTATTGTGGCAACTTGCTTATTTTTTCTAGTATTCTAATCTGCTTAAACAAGCATTATAAAATAGGCAATCATAAATTTGTAGGTTGTGTCAATAATAATATACAAATTTGTAATGTTTTCGCTTTACGATTTGTATATAATTATTGTTATGAAATTAAAAAGAAATATTTATTATTTGCCTTAAGGCAAAGTTTGTTAATATATTGTTTTAAAGTATTCTTCTCGTGCATTTATGTAAACAAGCTCTATTTATGTTTGATTTGCATAATCTACACTTGTCAAAATCTAGTTGTTTTTCCTGTCAACTTTACATAAATTTATGTAATTAAGAATTTAGTTCCTATAGTTAAACAGATATAGGCAATCAGAAATCCAAATAGTCCTGCTAGGGGTTTTACTTACTTAGTTACTCAGTCCTAGGTCTTTCTACCTTTAGGTGTAAGGGTGTGGAGTAGAGTCCTGTATTACTGTCTCCACCGTTTTCTATATTGCGTTAATTCTGTCGATCCATCTTATTTTTTCCGGCACTCAGGTATCAAACATTTATTTCGTAAATCTTTCATCCGGCATTAGACACATATGTCCAAACCATCTGAGTTGTTCTTCTATAATTTTTTCATTAATTTTATATTTGTAGTTTTTGTCTAAACTGTTTTTTCTATTTTTCTGGAATCGCGTTTCTATTGTGTTAATTCTTTATTTTTGTCTTTCTGTTAATGTTCGTGTCTCACTACTGTATACAATTGTTATCCTACCCACTTTTTTACAACTATTAGCAATTTTTGTTGTCCAATTTTCCGTTTTCTTCTATTATTGCTTCTAAATATTTGAAGTGTTTATTTGAAATGTTTTATTTCTCGTTGGTCTTCTATGTATTGGAAACCAGATTATCACCTAAAAGCCGCTATAAACTATACTTTAATGCATGAGATGGTAAAGCTTTTAAGCGGTGTGCGTTGAGGCGCTTCGTGCCTTGTAAGAATTGCAAGCCCTAGCTTCTTCCCCACTTAAATGTAGCCACTGGGATATAAATGTAAAAGGGGCTATTTTTTAGGCTACTTGCACTGGTTTTATTGAATTCCTGATCTTGGATTCAGATTCTACGTCAAATTTGGCTGTCGCTTTTGTTTTTTCAGAGAGAACGGGTGGTATGGGATTTGTGCTTATGTATTATAAGGAATTTCTGAAAGTTTTTCTCAACTGTGTATAAATTTTTAAAATGAAAGGGGCTATTTTTAGGCAACTTGCACTGGTTTTATTGAATTTACGATCGCGGATTAAGATTCTACGTCAAATTTGGCTGTTTTTTGTTTTTTCTAGGAAAACCCGGCGGACAGGGTATTTTATATTTATAGAGGGATATCGTGGTTTTTGTTTTTTAACATTAATTTATGTTTATCTTTTTTAGTTCTCCGTCGATTACTTTAAGATTGGGTTGTAATTTCTCTTTTGTCTCTGTTAACAAGGCCATATCATCTGCAAACAATTTTGTCAGTTGTTCGTCTCATTTTTCAGTATGCCAATCTATTTTGAATAGACTGTTAACGTAAATCATTGTCGAAGACAATGGCACTAACAAGAGTTCATATAACTGGGCATTTAATTTTTTTATATCAGTATAATCTAGAATTACAAAATAAACAAATAAAAGTGACATTTATTACTACCGCTAAAAAAATGATTAATAACTATAAAAATTAATAAAAAGCAAGTTAAATATTTGTCAATATTATAATATGTTACTCTAGTTTCATGTTCGCATTAAATAAATATCATTTTTATTCAACAGCAATTTATTCGCTAATAAAAATACACTAAAAAATTATAAATTATTAACCGAAGATAACTTTTACTATAATAATAGCTGTAGCCTAAATTTGCTTAAATAGTGTACGAAAATTGTACGCGATTTGCCACGGCTAGTAAGCCCCAGCTTTTATAAGCAAGAAGAGGCCAAATGCTAAAAGCTGCGTTAAACGAACGAGCAAATTTATTATCCCATACTATGAGATAAGGCTTCTAGAAGACATGCCTTAGTACTGCTGAATAAAGGTGAAATTTATTAGTATTGTAATATAGCAACAGGCACACTTTAAGAACATTTTAAAGTATTTTTGTATTTAACATTCGAGAAACATTTATAATTTGTTACAATTTGACAGATAGGACAGACATGTTAAAGATATCGAAACATGCTTTTTGATATTATACAAAAATAATTTTTAAAAGCCCGTTTAGAAAATGTGGGGATATTTTAATTGAAAAATGTTTTTTAACTCATTTTACCTATTTATTTAGTTAACGTCCCCTCTTTTAACGAAAAATAAAGTTAAACTGCACATCTGAAATTTCAGATGCACTGAAAGCATAATTGCCCAAAAGCTTTATAGCCGCTCGTGCAGCAACTGCCGCTGCGATGTTCGGGCCTAAACGCTGTAACCTCGTGAATGTGCTTTTATGAGCTCCCGGGTTTGCTTTGCAGCTCGAATTCCCCAACGATGCATGGCTGTACCGTCCTGTACGAGCTCCGACCTCATTTTGGGCACGTACATTTTTGGAGTTAATATAGAAATGTACTCGCTGTTGCAATAAAACACGGCCGCCTCGTTTTTCTGGAAATTGCTGTAAACACATCCGCTGTGCCTTGGCGGAATTCATACAATTAAATTATATTTGCATAACTGAATATTTTAATATAACTTTCCGTTTCCTAATAAATTATTTTTGAAAGTTAAATAGTTGTGAATTACAAATACTTTTATAGAGTTGCCCTTGAAAGTTACATCAGACTTTACTTTTAATAACAAATAACACATTTTTATTTTTAAGCTCGTAATAACAGTACCTACAAATGATCTGCTGTTAGTAGCCATTTTTCACTATAAAATTATGCAAACTTAGTAGTAGAAATTTATAAGACTTATCTTTTCCTTCATAATTTAAATACAATCGTACACAAGATTATATCTGCAAAATAAATATTTTATTTAATATCTTCGTTGTCAGCTTAAGGTGTTCTAACTTGTATAAAAGTATTTTTTTCATAAAGCGTAATACATTTTTAATAACTAATCGACATTTAAAGTATTATTAATTTTATTTGGTTAAAAGAAAGTAACACACATTTTTCTTTGTAAATATTAAGCAGCTTTTTATTTAGGATGTCTCATAAAAAACGCATGATTTAATTTTAGAAAATGTTTGCTTTTGATTCAGGAATCGCTCTCATTTTAGTAGCGTAAACTTTGGTTTTTACAAGTTCCCAAAGGAAAAAATCACAGTGTGAGGTCGCAAGATTTTGGAGGCTTATTCACTTCACTATTGTGAATTTTTACTCCCACAATTGAAGTGTCTCACGCATCGTGCGACAGGTGGCACAGCATTGCTGGAACCACAAATTATCCAAATCTATGCCTTCTAAATGAGTCCACAAAAACCCACTATCATCTCACGATAACCTTAACCTTTGATACTCACTGCAATTTTTCGCCTTATTTAAAAAAAACTCTTACTCTTTGGGGTAGTCATAGGTCGTTCTTGAATGACTAGAAAATTTTCTACGTCCTAAATGTAAAAATTTTGTTTACTGGCATACCAACCAAAATGAAAATGCACTTAAAATAATTTTAGTAGCAAAATTTCCGCCAACTTTTTGATTGCCTATCACCAAACCGACAGATACCTGGCGTTTCAAATGGTTCATCTAGGCCTTGAATAGATACAGATATTTTATTAAAATTCTCTGCATGGTTCTTTTTGAAATGTTCAATTGCATTGACGCACTGAGGTTTCTAGACGCTGCGTTACCCCATCGTTCGCAGCAGCAATGTTTTCAGCTGTACGAGATCGGCCTGTTTTTATTATCTACAACCGATAGCGTATTAAAATGTTGTAATTAGTATTTTTACAGTTGTTTCACTTGGTGCGTTTCTCCTTTTGAGGATGCCGCGTAATTTGTGTATAGTTTTGACAAACACCGTGTTTGTACTGAATTTTAACAATTGCCGCTTGCTTGTTTATGTTTCTATATATTTGGAAACATTCCTTAAGAAATTTTCCCATTTGGATTAAGTCATAAACTTTGAAAAGTTTTATAAAAACTGATTCTTACTTTTAGTTGACCATAAGGTTGACATCACTTGAATTACGAGCTTGTAGTATTTTTTAAAATCTGCAAGTATAGCTACTTAAATGATTTTAATTGAATAATGTTATAAAATAACACTTACGTACCCCTCACACTATAAAAAACAATTTTATTTAATATTTAGTAGGCTTTTATCTTTAATAGTAGTTACATTTGTTCAAGGCGTTCCGCTAATATGTGTTTATTCTTCTAAAATATTACATTTTATTTTAAAATTTTTCATTATATTGTTCATCTCTAAATAATTCATTTTTTTTGTTGTCATGCTTGGATAATTTAATATTCCATGCACATATTTGTGCTGGTATTTGTCTACTTTTTCTGTTCAGTGGCATTGGTTGCCAAAGGATTATATTTATTATTTGTTGTTATAATAATATATGCTTTTCATTGTGTCTTGTTTTTGTTACCTTCTTGTTCTGCAGTGGACTGGTTCATTTGGACTTGCCTGTCATCACTAGTTAGTGTATTCTTCAGTACACTCATGGTGCATCAAAGTTACACTTGCAGTTTATGATGAGTTATAGTAACAGTTGCTGAGTTGGGCTCATTCGAAAAATGCATGTTACGGTATTGTATTTTATAAAGTGTTAGTGAGGTTCATTTGTTCTAATAATAATTTATTCATATTTAATTATTAAAGTACACCCCTGGCCTATTATATGAAAAAAGGTCTCGCTTAAGCTAGTTACTTTGTTTTTCTAGTTTTTAAATAATAATAATCTTTAGAGCAACTCAAAAGACCAACAGAAAAGGCTATACAAAATTATCCATTTGTTTACATTAGTAGAAACAATTTAAAATAAAATAACCAATCTACATCTGAGTTAAATTTGCGCATAGCGCGCAGATTATACTTAAGAGTATTCACTGAGCTGCTTAAAATACTATAGGGTTATTTGACATTTTAATATATATAATTATGACATAACTGTGTCCTATTTTATGATAGCCAGAAAAAGATCCAGCTAGACAATTTAACCCGTTGAAGAACCAAAAAAAAGTTTGTGTAATAAAAATAAACTATTAAAGATATTCCTTTATTACTAGTACTTTCGTCTACTCAAAACTAAACAAAACTCTTTATTTAAAGTTTCATCTAAAACCATCGTATGCAACATTTAATCTAGAAATTAATTGCGAAAATTACCCATAAGTTGACAAAAAGAATGCAACAAATTAACTTCACAAGTTGAGTATTATAATCAGCAAACTAAGACTGTAAGAATAGCAGTTCAAAATATGATTCTCTATAAGTCAATCTAATGTACTCAAGTACTTTATTTTCAATTTAAAAAGTAAAAAAAATGATAATTTTATTCTTTAAAACGACAAAAATTTGAATCTGATTATTAACGTTTTTAAATAGTCTTCTATTATATCGTCTTTATCCTTAGCACCTTAACAAAGCTTATTGTGTCCATATAGCTGTTGATGCTATAAATACATAAAAATATTGAAAGATTTGACAAATGTGATTTAATTTTTTTTTTAATTTTGAAATTAAAATATTTTTGATACAAAGAACTATCGTGGATGGTTCTATATGTACTACTTGGCTTTGGTACTTCTGATAATCGAAGAACCAAAATCATACATAAACATGGTAAAACTGCTTTTAAGGTCTTTCAGAATATGAACCGGTTTTACTAATAAAACAAAAAACTATAGCTATTTTACTATTTTATTATACAAGTGCCTTAATGTTTTAAAATTGTTTAGATTATTAGGAATACTTAAAGGAATGTCTATATTTAAGAACGTAATTTACTTTTTACGAACGCAGTACGCTAAAATTTGAAAATACAAGTTTTTTATAAAATGGCGACAAATAATCTTCAAATTATTACTTTGAAAATAAATAATTTCAAGCAGCTTAAACTGTCATTTATATTCTTACCGCCGTTGTCATTACAGATAATAAAATAAAAAAGCAATCTCTTGTATTGCCTTCCTGATGCGCGACAAACAACGGACAAAAAAGTAATTCGTTTTCACAGCTAACATCTACCAAATTCTTATAAATTAGCAACGACCTACTTTTCATCCCAAGCCTCTTTTTACCAACTGCGTCTTCAATTAAGTAAGATTGCACGATCTGTACCTCGCCTTCGCCGTGTCAAGCACGTGGCCTTTTAAAAAACTTTCCGCAGGTTGTCCGATTGAAACGCACAGCTTGCAATAAAAAAGGCTTATGTACTCTAAATTTTAAAACCAGCTTGAGATGCATACATATCGAGGTCGAAGTAATTAATTTTATGTTTCTTGGTTTCGTCTTCAGTACAATTACAGCCCCAAATATTCCCAACAACGTTCACTTCGACATAAATGTGCCCTTTATGGAGAGTAAATGCCATTAATATATAAGCGACTGCGTCGCGAAAAATTAATTGGAAATATAGGCTTCTAAGTCCTAAAACAGCACTTTCATAAAAACATACTCGAATGTGTCTATACCATTAAGTTGCACTTTAACGCAAACACGCAGTTTTCTGCTAAGGTAACTAATATTTTATCAAAGTTTATGGAATTTGCGCCATCTATTAACCCTTATAAATTAGTCAAAAAGAAACTAAAAATGCTTTTTACGGTTGCGCATTTCCCTCTTCAGTTAAATGGAACTAACTCAGTTAGCTCGAATACAAAAAGTTTTTATTCAATTATGCTATAAGGTTAGATTATGTACATATATATAATATTTTTACTACATATGAATGTGATATTAGTTTCAAAATTGTAAGTTACTTTTATTAATAAAATCGATGCGGTGTATTCGAGAGCTGCGTAACCAAAACTGATGCATTGGTAACAATTATAACGGACCAAACATCCACGTAAGAGTTTTGCTAGTCATCGCTCATTACCTTAAAACCGTTTCATAAAGTTGTTTAATGTTTATTGTTTGTGAATCTGTCGACCTCAACTAGCTTCACTTCATCTTTTCTCACAGGGTAATTCGCGACTGCATACTGACAATGTATAGTCAACCATAGTTGTTAGCAAATTCCTCGAACAATTCTAGTCGTAATTTATGACACTGATCAGTTAGATGTTAGACTGTATGCCCTTATTTTAAGAACAGATAGCTTTAAGACTGCTCCTCAACCCCCTAATAATCTTTGCCTATCTAACGGAACAAGTCCATTGTGATGTGTTTATTGTAAGAAATCACACTATTAGGAACACTAAAATGTGTAACTTTTATGTCAGGGGAACGTATGCGCTCTTTGTAGATACTACTTCCCGACGCTCTCCTATGGTATAGTATTTGTCTAGCAGCTAATTCATGTAAATGATATTTTTATATATAATTGTTTCTGTTGTATTGTGTACATAAAATAGAAACATAATTTGTTTTGTTTAATTTGATACCAACAAAACTGGGCAAATCATAATTTTAAATGTTTTTTACACAGTGTCAGATGTCAAGGTTTACTTTACTGTGTGCGACACATTATCCATGTAAATTTGTTTATGAACTTTCTGTAGAATTATATGAATTACCTAATAATAATAAATTATGATGCATGTGTTATAGATTGCTTTTTATCAATCAGTCTGACATTTCTTCTTTTACCTTTTTGAAGCTATAATAAACATTGTGTTAAATGTCCACCGTAATTTGAAACTATGATTAATTAGATGACACTTAGGGAAATCACATATCTACTACGTATATTTGTGTGTATATTGTTATATGATTTGTGCAGCTCCCAGTTAAGGTAAGTAAAATAGAATATGAATAACAACATAAATTCTTTTCATACAGAGTTACTTAAAATCTTCTAAATACTAATTTTCTTGTTATATATATATTTATCTAAAGAGCAACACAGCAAAATTGAAGTACCGAAGTTAAGACAATTTACACAAAATATTTGGAAATCTATTTGTTAAACCTATTATATAGTCTTTAAACATATTGCTAGGCCTTTAACTACAGAATAGTTCTTCATTCAAAAATCTTTACGGTATCTCGAACTTTACGACGTACTAGTGCCATTAATTTTTACACAAACTCCGTTTGAATTTTTCGTAATGCCCAGAACCACTTATATTGGAACTCTTCGATGGTTTGGGCTATTGTGCCTGTTTTCTTTAATATTACTTCCAGTATGGGCCAATTTTGCTCTAAATTCTAAACTGTTTGGTGGATTCATTTATTTTTTTACATAATTCAAGTCATTAGCAGCATACTACACTTTCGTTGCCTTGGAGTAACAGCACGTCGCGAGATATGGCCAAAAAACAGTTTAACGTGGTCCTGCTACAGAAATGACAATAGATGTTTTTGCAAACATTTTTTTTCGATGGATGTTGATAGACCCAGCGATAAAAACCCTACTATTCAAACGCCAACTTTTTTTTAGAGGTAATATATACAATTGAGTATAGAGATCAATTTCAATTCGGGAATTTTGCTTCCCTTTTTGAACTTCTTTTTAAATAAATAAATCCTTACCATTGGAAACAACAGTTGTTTTGACTTTATAATGACATATTCGAACGATAAGTATTGATGCAATGAGACCTTATAGTTGATTGGTTGGTCTATTTGAGTTTCAAGTTTAGATTTCAATATATATTTACCTTTGACTTTATAAAAACAATTTTAATTTCTTTATTTCTTTGCATTTTGTTAATATACACTAAATCTGTTCAATGGACAATCAACAGTTGTTTTGACATACCTAATAATTATCGAACATGAAGGTTTGACCATATGCACTAATCTATATCTTATAGGTTTAGCATTTCTAAGTATATATTTAATAAGGTACAATTTAAACTATTATTACTATTGTCACTACTGTTCAAATCGTGTGTCAAGACGAGGTTTAAACCTTTATTAGGTTGCACCTCATTGGTATACATGCCTTCACTAGGATGTTAGGATGATCACTGATTCTGTCAACGGGCACAAATTTATCTCGTTAATGGTAGGTATTGCGAGGTCCTGTATTATTGTATCGTTGGTTACGTACCATGGTGTCGGATTATTTTAATGTTGGATGTACTGGCTGTACCCCAAAGCTGTATGCCGTAAGTCCAAATGGGCTTTATCATACTTTTGTAAAGGAGTATCTTGCTTTCCAGGGAGAGTTCTGATTTTCTTCCTATCAGCCAGTACATTTTTATTTCGCCCAATGGTAAGTTTTCCTTGGTTCCGTAATTTGGGTGAATGCCGAGGTACTTTGCGCTGTCAGCTTGGGGTATTTGTTTGTTATTAAGTGTAACCGGAGAACATATGCCTCTTCTTAAGGTGTAATTTACGTCCACTGATTTGCTTTCATTTATTTGGATGTGCCACTTATTGCACCAGTTTTGTATCTCATCTAGACGTATCTGTAGTTGCTGAGATGCCAGGATTGAATCTGTGTTGGATGTAAGTATCGCCGTATCGTCGGCGAAAGTAGCGACCATGTTGCCTGGTATTGTCGGAAGATCTGGTGTAAATATGAGGTACAATACTGGGCCTAACACGCTGCCCTGAGGAACTCCAGAGTTGACGGAGAATGAATTTGATATTGCACTGCCATATCGGATAATAAACTGCCTATTGGTTAGATATGATCGTAGAATTTCGAAGTAATCAGTAGGTAAAATTTGTTTGATTTTGCAGATGAGTCCCGTATGCCATACCTTGTCAAAGGCTTGTTGAACGTCAAGAAATGTTGCTGCACATTATTTACGTTCTTCAAAGTCCCTGATGATTTTGAATACCACCCTGTGGATTTGTTCTATTGTTGCATGCTGTTTGCGAAACCAAACTGATGGTCTGGTAGAATGTGATTGTCCAAAATAATTGAGGAGAGTTTCTTTAGGAGCAGTTTTTCAAACACCTTTGATAAGACTGGTAATTGGTCGATATGATGACGGTTGGTCTGTAGGTTTTCCTGGCTTAGCCATAAGTATTGTCATTGCAACTTTCCATTGTTCAGGAAAGTGCCGGAGTCGTGGTATTCGATTAAAGAGAAATGTTATAAATTGGTAGCCTTTATGCGGTAGTTCTTGCAGAATTTTACCCGTAATTAGGTCTTGACCAGGGGCTTTGTGTGGATTCACGTTTTTATAAATGGTAGTTTTAATTTTTGAGATTTTGAGTGGTTTAATTAGTGGGCTCATTTGATCAGACATTTCATGCAAATGTATTTCTTCTAATTCATCTTCGTCCGTCGGAAGTGGTGTGAACGTGTTAGCTAGAGGTTCTGCGAAGGTCCTCGCCTTCTCGCTGTCGCTTTTAGCCCAGGTGTTGTTGAAAGTTCGGATTGGTGCTTTATGCTGCTGAGGATGTTTTAAATATCTAGTTGCTTTCCATAGCAAATAGCCATTAGCTTTGAGCGGAAACAAGTGTCTCAAATATTTTTTTACGTTTTGGTTTGTAATTTCAGATAGGAGATTTTTAAGTTCTGCGGAAGCCCGATTTAGGTTTCGCTTGTCATACGAGTGCTTTGATATTTGCCATCTCCTTCTTAGTCTATGTTTTTCTGCGATTTTTTTCTTGACTATGATCGGGCAGTTTGTTGAATTAATGTATTTGACCGGTTCCGGTGTGGACTGGAGGACTGCATTTTGGACAACCCAATTAAGGAGTGCCACTGCGTCTTCCAAATCCTTAGTCGATTTTAGTGGAATATCAGTATTCAGGATTTCTTGGCTCCAGGAAAAGGCTCCAGTTTTTATGTTTGTTAATGAGTGTGGATAACTTCTCCTTGAGTTGTATGTTGGTGCCTAGTGATGCCAGTATTGGTGAGGGATCTGTTGAAAGATCAAGACAGGATCTAAAATTAAGGAGGTTTAGATTTATATTTTTTACAAAGCAAAGGTCAAGTAGATCTGGCAGTTTGTTGGGGTCTGTAGGCCAGTATGTAGGCTCGCCTGTAGTCAGGGGTAGTATTTCCAAGTTATTTATAGCTTTCAGCATTTCTCTACCTTTCGTAATACTTGTTCTCGAGCCCCGGTGGGTATGCTTTGCATTGTAATCGCCCCCGGAAATGAATCTGTTGCCTAGTGTATGGAAATAATGTTCATAGTTTTGTTATTGTATCGTGGTGGGTAATATACGGCAGATAGAGTAAGTTGCCCTAGCCAGTCTTCGATAACTATGGATGTGGCTTGTAGGTGGGGTTCGCTGTATTTAAGGAGTTCGTGGTGTTTGATAGCATTTTTAATAATTATGGGCAGTGCCGTCTGGATGTTGTGTTACGTAAAGAGCAAAGCCTGGTATTTTAATGTCGCTGCGTTTGGTAAAATGCGCTTTTGATATCAATACTACGTCGAGACAATGAATATTAATAAATGCAATGAGTTCTTCTTTGTGGTGTATCAGCCCGTTGGCGTTCCATACAGCTATTTTAATATGTTGGGCCATTATGGGTTTTAGTTACGATTGTGGTTAGCAGATTCAGTATGGTGCTCATCTGTTTCATCATCTGTTTCAAATCTGCTATGTCGTCAGGGTGTTGTGGTGGTTCTGAGTTCGGTGGTTCGTTGCTTTGTTGACGTTGTATTGGGTATTGTTGGTAGCTGATTGGGCGTAAGTGAGGCCCGGTTGGTATATATTTGTGGTTGAGATCATTTTTGGTATTTGTGAAGGCATCATTTTCAGGTAGAGTTGCTTGTAAACAGGACAACCTTTATAACTTGCTGGGTGATTCCCGTTGCAGTTTACACAAGTAACTTCTTTGTACTTAGTTGTGTGTTCGCATTGTGAGGTGGAGTGTAGGCCAGTGCATTTAACGCATCTGGGTGTGCAATTACAAAAGTTTTTCGTGTGACCATGTTTTTGGCACCTAGAGCATTGAGGTATATTTCTTTTAGGACGTGGTGGTTCAAATTTCACGATAGAGTGCATAAGTTTGTCGATTTTATATGTCTTTGTTGTTATCTGATGTTTTTAAATCTAGGACAAAGAGAGGCAGTTCTAATTTTGTCCCAGCTTGTTTTACGTTCCATATGTTGGTTGCTAATTGGCCCAGAGGTTGCAATTCCGTTTTTAATTTGTTTGTGTTAGTGGAAGAGTGTAAGTTTCTAAGGAAAACACGAAAACCCCGTTCTTGTTTAACCTTGTAGGTATGATATTCTGTATTTTTTCCTTTAAGCCTTTAATTGTAATCATGTATGTTTCTGGTGTTTTTGGAAGTATTTTAATTTCATCATTTGGGAGAGCCTTAATTGTGTAATTGTCTTTAGCTAGCGCTTCCAGGAATTTCATTAGGGGTTCAATTGTTTTGACGCCCGAAACAAAAATCGGTGGGCGTTTTAGTTCGGTTTTTGTGGATGTGGATGTCTCCTGTTCATTTGGATTTTCATTTTGGAGTGGAGTAAAGCGATTGGTTGGATTTAGCCAATAACTTGTGGTTTTGGGTTATTTATTTTGGTCCTTCTGTTTATCATGGTTATCTTGCCAACCACGTTTTTTATTGCTGACTACTTGCCAGTCTGAGTCTTGTGATGTTGAGGCGTTATGCTGATGAAATATTGGTTAAGAGTGGAATGTTGATATAAACGAAGGTTGACGTCTGTCTTGAATGGGAAATTGCAAAGATGTGTTGTTAATATTCGGTAGGACATATTGATAATTTTGTTGAGAATGTTGCATTTGTTGTGCTTGGTCTATTTGCATAGGAGTAAATTTGCTGGACTCCCGAAGCCGTTGGGGCTGGGTTATTATAATAGTAGGCCATAAGGCCTTTGTTGTTTATTGCCAGTAAGTCGTACAAAATGTTTCGACAACGCATGTAAATTGAATTATTAAATAAATAAATGTAGTATTCTTACGCGACCGCCGGGTCACTCGCTTATCTTGCCTCACCGTGATCGGGCACAACCTTACACCTTGAAATTCAAACGAGAACTAATATAATTGAAGTTGGCGAAGCAATATGTCTCATCATTTCTATCACCATGCACTGATATGGTGTCAATAGATTTTTGTACAACTTACGGAAACGGGTCTGTGCTGTTTGATTCTATTTGCATCCAGATCAAGGATGTGTCAGACCAGCTCTAGCTTTTACTTTTTGCACAAAAGACTGCAACATTTTGACTTTCTTAGTCACCTCTCATGAAGCAATATCAAGTAATATTTTTACGATTACTGGACAGTCTGTTTAGATAGGTATCTAACTGCTATATTTATTATGTTATATTTTATTTTGATGTACTTACCTTCTATTAACTTATTATTAAAGAACACTGACAACCCGGTACCTTTTTTGAGACTGATCAGTCACTTATTAAGTCAACTTCCTAACTTCTATAAATAATCTTGAGTTGATAAACTTCAAATTTAGGCTAGTGTAAGATGATAATATTAGGAAAAGTAGTAACTGTTATAGTAAAAGCAGTCATCCGCAAAACGTACCGTTCTGAACAGATCAAGTACACTGCTATAATAAACTAAACATTTAATAAAAAATAAAAACGTCTGACCCTCAAGAAATTGTTTATTAGTTATGCATGATTTAGTATTTTATAGTAATCTAAAAGTAAATCTTTTAAGAGCTTGGAAATCAATACCCTAGTCGTTTTTATCAAAAGTTTGTAACAGATTCAGAAACAATTTGAAATTAAAATTGATGATGTGATATTAATATTATTTATATCATATTATTGGTATTATTGGTATTATTATCCATAAAAGCAATTTTTTAAAAAGTTTAAATCAAATTGACGACAGACTAATTAATTTGTACGAGTCTACATCTGTTCTTAGTATTACTTTTAAATTTTTACTTTCCTTATCCTATAATAAGGAAAGTAATGTAATCGGCGGAAATTTGACCCACCCAGTTTTTCACATTTCTGGACGAATTATAGCCTCAGGACACCAAAAAAGTTGGTTTAGGCCATTGGTTTGTCTGTGTGTGTGTCTGTCTGTCGGTCTGCCAGTAAACAGGATATCTCGAGAACCGTAAGAACTACAGACTTGAAATTTGGTATGCAAGTTACTTGTAGGTACGGAACGCAGTACGAAACTTTTGGTAAAAATCGGCAGAGCCATTTGTCGCATTTCATGAGAATAAAAATGATTTGTTATCACGAGGATAAACATGAATTTAAAGTAAAAGTTGGTAAAATATAAACTCAAAAAAAAATTGAAGCCCAGGATTTTTGCCAGAGTTACCCAACTAATAGGATACGGAAAGTCGTGTTGTGTTCACACCAGATTTTTTAAAATTAATGTAATTGTAACAACCTTCCATTGCTTTGAAAAATATGTTAGTCTCAGATAAATAGATATAGGATGAATTAAAGGCCTTCATCGGGCTATCGGGTAATTTATGTAGCTTTAGTTCTGATATGATTATAATTATCTAAATTTTAAACTTTTTTATTTGAAAAGAATGTTCTAACATAGACATAGTATGGCTTTTTGGTGGTAACATTACTAGGGCTCTAATTCCCCAAATAGGAGCATGGTCTTTAAATTGAGAAGTTAAGGCTCTTATGTGCTTGGCCTTAGTGCCATATGTGAGACCGAGCGATAGCATGCCTTAGACAATCTCACAACCCTATTGTTCAAAATAAACGCATGTACTCAATTATATTTAGTGGCTGAGTAAGCCACCCGCCATGCATCTAGGCTCATAATTGAATCCTAATTTGTCCGTACTGGCGCTCATATAGCTTTTTGATTGTTTTATATCCTTAAGTTCTTTTAGAACAACTATTTAGCGACTTTTGATAGTATTAAATTTTATAAATAACTTTATAGATGTATTTTTGATGGCAGAAAGAAATAGTTTTAATTCCGGTATTGTTAAGCTTTTGATCTTTTTTGTCAAATTGTTATTTGTGATAATTTGAGTTTTTAAATATGTATCTCATCATATGACTATTAAGTTTTACATCCAATATTTTAATTGTAGAACTAATTTCAAAGACATGACAAGTGATAAATTTTTGTTATTAAAATTTTAATTATTATGCTTACTGCATATATTAGGAGGTTTTGGTTTTAGTACTATTTGCTCGACTGCGATTATTAATATTGATGAATGATCGGTTAGAACATATAGGCAAAATTTTGTTGTAAAGCAGTTGAGATTTAATCCTTTCGCACTGAAATGGTCAGGAATTTTGGTAATATCTGATAGCGAGTAGGTAGGTCTATCTATAGATATATAACAAAATCCGTAATTATTTACGATATCTAGTAGCTATCTTTGTTTAATAGTATTTAAACCTAATCTCTTTTGTATATTATTTAATTAAAATTCCCCCATATATAAATCAATTTACCAAAATTTGAGTTATACGATTAAAGTGCTTATTATCGTACTTAAACGAATAATGAAGTGCAAACATTTTAAATATTTGTTTCAGTTTGTTCCTTGACTTATTAGGCTATATTTAGGTAATTTTAATATGTAAGTTTGTTTTTTACAATTGCAGCTGTACTCGCATAAACTGTGTTGTTTAAATGTTATGTAACTTACAATACTTTGTTAACTATAGTATCAGGTAGAATAATAACTGGTCGCAAAGAAAATGAAAGGGCTAAAATAACTAAGCACTCCCAAAGACCCATAACTTGCTTTATTGGTATCTAAAAAACGGTTGAAAACTCGCACCAAGTTCATTAGAACTTTCTTGCTTAAAATGTTTTAAAGAACCTAGATACAAAGTCTTGGAATATCCGCGGAGGACACCCCGTATTTCACGCCCTTACATTAAGTCTATCATATACCTTTACCGTTAACTTTGTCTTGTTCGTCATTTTTGAATCCGTTTTTTCCGAGGCTTAGGTTGAAATTGCAAGTATTTAAGTGAAATTGCTAAATAATGTTACCAGTTTCAATAGCAGGATTGTTTATCAACCTTCTCTGATATAAATCCGTCATATTTTATTCTAATGGGAGCAACTCGAGAAGAATGTGGCTCTTATGAGGTCTACACATAAGTCACTATACCTGTTCGTGGGCTTTCGCCTTTATACCCCAACTTTTCTTTTGATTTTGATAATATAGTACAACTTATCCTAAAAAGACATTAACACAATAAATGTTAAAAATAAACAAAAAAAATTACGTTCTGTATACGAAGTGCAACACTAGACATGACAATTCATAAAAGAAAAGCTTGTTTAGTTCAAACAACTCTAAAATAAAGGCATAAACAAACACAAAATTATAGAACGACGTTCAAAAGGCCTCAGCTTTAATAAAGAAGAGTTAATCATCATAATTATTATTTGATTATTCGTTTGCTGCTTCTACAAAAATATAAAGTAAAAGTGCATATATATCTTACATAACAATACAGTCGTTGCTACATAAAAAAATTGTAATTATAAATAGCTAACAAATTTCTTCTTTATAAAAAAAGTTTAGGAAATAGACGATATCGAAGTAGTAATGCACTTTAATAATAAGTCAAATATGTGATGGAGTAAAGAAATATTCCAAATATATATTTAGTGAAATTTTATTTATTTATTATTATGAAAGAATTAATAACTGTAGGAACAGCAGTATAAGCTGCATTTTACTCGACTTCCAACAGCACGCGAGTGAGTCAGAAGAAAGGTTAAAAGCTCTCCGTTAGCGTGTTGCTTTAGTACCTCTCTTAATTACATTTTCAGGGCTTTTGTCGAGTTGCTGCTGCGAAATTAAACTGTAATGCACTGCTATTGTTGATATGTTTTTTAATTGTTCCAAGCGAACCCTTTACATCGAAACATGGGGGAACAGGAACTGGTGCAATCCCCACTTTTGTGTTCTCCCCTTGACACAAACAAAAATTAAATTTTCATGGCTCCGCTCCACTACGACAAAAAATAAACGTTCTACAAACTTAAGTTTTCAGCAATTCTTTAGAAAACATTTGCTCAGCAAGCAACGGCGCAATTTAAAAAGCTTTCACCCTGAAAATAAACATCTCGACACGTACTTAGTTGTAAGAAATGGGTTGCGTTGACCTAGTTTGAATGGTTTTCGTTAACAAATGGAAAATTTTAGAAAATAATTTATAAAATTATAAAATTTAGATTTTATTATATAATCTAATAATTAGCTGTGTTAATATTAACAACACTTAACTTTGTGTTACAGAATCTACATATAAAGTCGTTGATGTATTCCAGAATGAGTTTTTATGGTTGCCTACTTTACATTTTATCAAATTACCTTTAATTTAAATTATGTTTAACTTCCTGTTTTCAAAAAGACTTTATTTTATAACCTATAATTTTTGATTTACTTCACAAATAAGAAACGTGAAATAGTTACTATCCTCAATTACATTTCACATAAGTATTTACCTCAATCACAATTTTTACTGTCTTTTGGTTTAAATCATGTAACCTGTAACTTAAAAATTAACAAAATATTAGATACCTATACAGCTACTTTCCAAAAGAAGTGTTTTTTTATTTAATACATTTTAGTTGTTTGAAATATATTTATCTTTATCATTGGTGCTTCTCCTAATGTAGTAATAAAAATTTTTATGATCAATATACTAGGACAATTTATGTGATCACTAGAGAGCGGATTTTGTGCACTAAAAAATTATAAAATATGTGCATAAGTATGCAATAAAATGTCAAAATATGCAAGAATATGCATTATTAAAAAAATGTTTATTATTTTTAATAAAAAAAATTGGTACATTTCGTTTCAGAACTGGAATTATATAAAATGTAAGCATAAATTTATTAAAAAACTACATAATAAACTTTACAAAACATTAAAAGCAAACTTAAATACATATTATTAAAATTATTTTACATCTACGAGCAAAACAACACATAATTACATGTTTCTCGATATTTTCTGGTAAGAAATTTTGACGCTAGTCAGATAGTATATGTTTGTACGCAGAAAAACTTTTTTATAGGTCTACAGATGTTATAGGGGCATTGTTAAAGCACACATAATAGATATTTCTATATCAATATCAACATTACGGTGTTGTCAAAATTGAGAATGTCATTTATTTTTGTTAGCAATTGATAACCTACGTTTTTGTTTAAAATATCATTAAATTTTAGAAAAAATTTTTGGCCATATTTCCTGGAACGGCATTTATTAATTTTTGGAAGATGTTTATTAAATGCATAGATTCATTTAATGGCATTCCTTCTTCTTCCAATGCTGTAACTAATTTACCTACAAATGGATAATGAGCCCTAATAAATGCTAACTAATCACGTAGTTCTAGTTTTCTTAAAATAGACTGAGATTTTTCAATAAGATTACTAGAACTATCTGAAAATTTGAAAATTAGAGTCTTTAGTTCCTTAAAATGCTCGGCATTAAGCCAAATGCCTCATCGCGTGATTACAGGCTCAAGAGGCAACGGAACGTCGGGTAATAGTTCCCAATGGAGCTTTTATAAAACTTTTGTTATGCTATTTATTTACGTATCTACTAAGAAATTCAGAATTCCTTCAGTTACTCTATTTAAACCAGCCAGGTTGTTGCCCAGCTTTTGTCATGTAGGACAGCATCACAATAATTCGGGCAAATTTTTTATCCAAGTGGACGTTAAGTTATTTTTCACTTTCGGCATCTTCAAAATTTGTTACATTCACGTTCTCTTCTCAAACAAATGTATTGTAACAAACTATTTATCTGTTTGATAATACCGTCATAAATATGCTTGTTCAAAAAATGCACTTAAAATAATCAGTGGGGGTTTAAATCCCTCTATTTAATGTGTTCAAGTTCTTGAGAAACTATAATAAAACTATTTAGTTCAAAAATTTACATGTATGTTAGAATACCTCTCACGAACATTCTTACTAAAAGCAATGTACATAATCACAACCTTAGATAATTAGTAGAGATTTTAATCCTTCTTTTGTCCGCCTTTTTAGAAAACCACTATAAAACTATTTAGTTTAGTAAATTTCGAAATAAAACTGTTGAAAACAAAAAATATGCTAAATTATGCTGAAACTATCAAAATATTCCCTTTAGCATAAAATATGCACTATTTGGCTAAATATGCAAAATATGCAAAATTATGCATTTCGCATAAAATTCGCTCTCTAATGATCACCCTAAAATATTTAATATTTTAACTAATCATTATCATTATCACGCTACTCCTACAGTTCTATTTGAGAAAAGTAGTTCTTTCTATTACATCAGTGATTTCAGTTATTCGACGTATTTTGTAATTTGTAACTCTGTATATCAGTGATATTTCCAAAATGCATGATTTTATAGCGCGCTGCGCAACTCTTATTTTGTTATCCAACTTCTTTGTTAAAGTCGGAGTTTCAGACCCATATGTAAGCACATATTGATAAAGCACCTTGCGCTTCAGACACATTTGAATGCCCGCCTTGCCAAAAACGGCTTAAATTAGTTTAGTTCTTCTTTTAATCGCAAGTTTGATTGTTTGTGCATATTTTTATCTAATGACCTAAATATTTGTAAGATGCAACCTAATAGATTTTTTAATTTTCTAGTGGTATGTTGTTCTCGAGTACAAGGTTTTCTGCGTGAAAATAAAAAAGCAAAATATTCCGAAAACGCACAGTTTGGTCTTCCATTTTCAAGAACTGAAGAACGTAACCAAATCAAATAGTTATTTTTTCAAATAAAGTTTAAACTATCATCTGTCTAAATATATAACACTTGTGCCGATTGCGATGACGTTTCTGACGTAAAAATACGTTTACCGCCATCTATTGCAAAATCCGTCATGACTTTTCCGACAACCCTATATTTCACGGTTAAATGTTCATGCAATATCGAATATACATTAATCATACTAATGCTTCGTGCTACGTCAGATCGCACCTAGCTTACGCAGGATTGCCAATTCGTAATAGATATCGTGCAGCCTCCGGACTTTACAATCCCAGTTAGAGTCTTCAACGCTAAATTTGGCAAGAAACAAAGTGGGACTGAATTCTCTTTGAGGTAACATAGTATAGACAAGAGAAATTAATGAGAAAATCTGCTACCACAATTTTTTGCGACATAACCTGTTCGCTATGAATAGCTTCTTCAAAAAGCTGAACAGAAATGGAAGTGGATCAGCCCCGATACAAATTCTAAAAAAAAATTCATAATTCCCAGAGAGATGGCAAAAGGTCATTAATCAAAGTAGCCAATACATTATTGATTGAACTTTGTTATGTTAATAATAAATAAATCTTAAAAATTACCCATGACTTTTCCGATAATCCAATAGCTGTTGTATTCCGCATAAATTAACAATCGCTCAAAAACAGGTTCATCGATTGGTCGACAGAAATGCTCAATAAATACGATCACGGTGCTTCAAATACCGTTTACAACATCGTCACAGGTGACAAATCTTGGTAAAAGTAAACAGCAGTCGCCTGTATGAGTCTTCTAAAATGAGCCAAATCCAACAAAAATCGTTCGCACTCGAACTACTTCGAAGCAAATGGTCGCTTGTTTTCTTGAAAAAATGGGACATGTTGCAACCGTGACTTTAGAGGATTGTAAAGCGGTTAATTCTGAATGGTTTGCCAGAAGTCTTCGGAAAAATACTAAAAACCGACACGCAACGCCGGATCATTCTCCACATGGTAATGCGAGCTTACACATATTGACGCAAACAAATGGTTTTTTGAGCACCCAAAACATCCAATTGATGGGTCCTCCTCCGTACAGTCTTGATTTGGCCCTTAACTATTTTTTTTTCATTTCCACAAATGAAAAACAATATATGGACAATGATTTTTGAGGCTTCGAAGATACCTAATCCGTTATGGAAAAAGTGGTAAGAAAATTAGTTCTTAGACAATATTAAAAAAAAAGTGTTCAACGTTTTCCACCACGTATCAAGTGGGGTGCGTAAGCTTGAATAATTTCAATATTATGTATGTTAGTCTTATTATTGGATAGCAAACCCATAAATATTTTAATTATGAATTTTTAAAAGACTTCTCTCTAAAACAAAACTTGATTTTCATAAAGAAATTATAACCACATGGTTACGTAAAGAAAAAAAAATGTTTTAAATCTTATTGCGACACTAAGTTACGTTGATTTTTCTTGTTTTTTTTTCTGAAAACTATCAATTGACGCGCATTTCGAGATTATTATTAATACAATTTTAATACAATAATTTAGAAAACTGAAATCATAAATATTTGTGGCGTTACCGTATTTCAAGTTAACAAATAAAAAGCAATTTTAATATTTATTAACTTTCTACAGCGGAGCTTATAGTAGAAAGTTAATGAGACTATCATCCTGTCTGTTCGTCTGTGTGTCTGGAGACACTATAACTTCCGTTCTATTCAACGGATCCACTTCAAACTTGGCATACACACATCTTAGGTCAGTACCTTTCATGGGATTGGTTTTCAGACAAATCGGTTAACGGCAACCAGAAGCGACCGTTACGAGTTCGCACCGCTGTAGAAAGTTTCCTTTACAGTATTACACCGTTCTTGTTATATTTTATCTTAAAATATTTCTTATATTTTATATATTAGTCAAAAAATGTAGTGCTAATTGAGTCATTAGTTTATCATATAAATCAAAGTGCAAAAAACTAATTAAGTATAGTTTTGAGTATTTATTTAATGTCAGTGATTACGTAGTGCCCAAGTTGAATTACATGTTTACGACTCCATTACTACTACTGTTCGGCACGTAATTTAAAAAATATAACGATTTAAACGCAACCCGTTTTATCTCATACAAGTTCTAATTCCTGAATAAGACGTAATTCTACACACGTAGCGAACGTGTCATTCCGGTTATGTCAATGTTGAGTTTGAACGTTAGTGAAATTATATACAACAAAAACAAGTAAGTGAAAGGCGCAAAGCTGATGCACGTGTTCGAGTTCGACAGCTAAGCAGTAATGATCGTAGAGTGATATTTATTATATGCTACTGTAAACTAAACATTATCATAAGTACTGGTAAGTTCCGCGGATGCATAACAGTAGCATTCATAAGCGGACATTATCTACCTTCACATAACGGAATGTTTATGTCTATTTATCGTCAATCTTTCAGGAATTATCAACTTAGTGGTAAAACTCTAAATCAAGTAGGAGAGGCTTAATGATTATATTAGAATTCGGAGTCTTATTTTCCTTCTTGCTTGACTACCCTTTTTGAACTCACCAAAAAATATGAAGTTAGAAATACAATATAAAAATAAAACAACTAAAAAATCACGGTCAATGATCTACAGAGACTTAAATCGAAATAAAATCAATAAGAAAATTTATATAACAAACGGTCTATCCCGTTGCAAAATTACATTTTAACCGCCGGTTAGAAAAGAAGGAAACAATTCGATGACAAAATTTGTCATATAAAAACATACTGATAAAAAATTTCAAGATTACTTCAGACATTTCTATTGTAATCACAAACAGTACAGTAGCAACAAAACCTAAATCCTATGATATAATTATCTTATTCAAACTGGAACAGTGGCCCGTGGCAGCATTCATCAGTTTCTCAACAGAAGTTGCACGTTGCACGACTAAAACAATTATTAAAAAACAAGCAGAAACATTTTCATACAAAACCAACAATTTGAAATTACAACGGACTATGTCACAATGCATAAGAACTTAATATACATATTCATCAAGAAATATAAAATTGACGTCTTCTAATCTCCAAAACACACTTGGCTAGCAGAAGTTAGATTATAATACCAGAATATCAAATTTATGGTACATCCTAGTATATAAAGGATAAACAGTAATCGTAAGATATCCAATAAAATATTGCGAAACTAATAAATGCAAGGAAGAACATATTCAAACTACAAATATTATATCATTATAATGGCCCTCTAACATTGACGGCAGTTTATTGTCCACCAAGGCATAAAACAACAACAATTTACAATGTTCTTTTACCCACTAGGATCTAAATTTCTTGCAAGGAAAGAAGATTTTAATTAAAAACGTTAGCATTTGAATTCCAGACTCGCTACCTGAAAAGGGAGGCTTGTATCCATGACAAACAACAACGTAGGTTGTATAAGTAGTGATCAGTTTACTTGCTGCTACAAATAAAATTCCTATTTATTAGATTCCAGTATTACAACAGAACTAGCATCAAGATTACAGCAGAGCAAATTCATCCTAACAGTTGTCATTATAAGTACAACGATGTTAGAAGTAGAAAGACCACTACCCCTGTATAATTAATAAACCGACTGAACACGCTTTAAAAAAAAACAACTTACGGTAACCCTAACTGGTGCGTCCGGAAATAAGTGGACTGTATAGGTAATTTTGAATTTTGAATAGAAAACTTGAAACAACTGTAAAATTAAAACACTAACCTGTGGAAACGGCGCTTCCCGCAGATGTCGGTTCCCTGCTGTTGGCCCTGGGGCTTCCAAAAGAAAAAGGATATAAGGATATGGATAAAAATTAGGACAAGTTACCCCAATCTTCACAGCAGACGAAAACGGTAGCATCTTTCCGGTGTGAAAAGGTTCCCTCGTCGAGCCAAATGAAAGAAAATGGATCGAGTAACGCCGCCGGCGAACTCTCGATTAAAAAGAAAAATGTTCTCGACTTACAAATCATTTACCGGCGAGAACACAGCCAAAAATGCCAAATGCAAAAACGCGACCAAAGGCAAAAGCGTAATGCCGCGAACGAAATGCAAAATGCAAGTTTTAATGAATAAAGCGAAAGTATAAAGTCGCGCGAACTAAACGTAATCGAAATGGCAAGTTTAAAATGAATAAAGCAAAGGCTTAATGTCGCGCGAACTAAACGAAACCAACGTGCCAAAGCAAGTGCTAAAAGCCAATTGCACGAGCGCGGCCCGCGGCCCGCGGCAACGCGCGCTTGCAGTTGGGCCGATAAAAGAAATTTCAAATATATATGAGAGGGAATCAAAAATTATAACCGGCCCTAATTTAAAACTTCAAAAATAAATATAATTTGGAGATTGGTGCGAACATCCCCTCGTCCCTGAAGACACCGCCTTTAATACCAACAACTACTGCGAGGGACGGTGGTCAAACTTCGAATTTTAATTCAACAAAATTGCAATACAACCAAGGCAATAGGGTAATACGCACCAACCGTTTCTCCAAAATGAAACAAACAAACAAACCTGGATAACTATATACAAACTATATACAAACGTCGATGAACCACAAACAACCCCATTACTGGAAAGGGGGTGTGAACAGCTACACCATCGGTAGAGCAGATACTCTTAAGCTTCAAAACTCGAACTACCCGAACCACGGGGCAAACTTCCCATCAAAGGTTGACAAATTTTTAGATGAACTTGTTAGGCACTGCTCAAGTAGGTTTGTAGCAAGTTTGCTTAAGCTACACAATACAAGGAATTCCCTTACAACTTATCTAAGAAGGCGGTAGACTCCTTAACTATAACACATCGAACCTAAAAATTAAAACAGCAACAATGCAGAAAAACTCGATGATAAGAAAACCTCTTAAAGCTCACTTAGTTCTCAATATCTACTGAATAAAACTATGCAAATGGCAGTTAACATGTAAGCCAGAACTAATTAGTAATGCAATACCACTAGGCACTACCAGCAAATTAAAAGATTGCTTTAAATTTGCGATTTGCAGCTGCACACCAAAAAGCAGCAATGAGTGTTTTGCCTCTGCAGAACTAATCTTGGACTACTGGTTTGATCGAAACAATTTCAAAATTGTTTTGTTGTTTGAAGAACGTTCAAACACTTAAATTGTCATTGATGTTTATTAAAGCATAAAAGTGCGAATACCTGTAAGAAAATTCCAATTAGCTTATTGAATTCAGTTTAACAGAACTGTTTTGAGATAGATAACCATAAATAGATGAAATTATGTACACAAAGAACATCAAACATTAGTAAATTCAAAATATTTGCCTTTTTAGTGAAATAAAAACTGAACACAACAAGTAACGTTTCGCATGTGGTTCAAATGTTGGTAGGAGCACGACCGCAAACTGATCGCAAGGGTTCTACTATGAGACTCATACATAAGCAGGCCTAAAAAACATTCTCCCAATTCAATCTGCAAAATTGCAGATTCTTATCTGCCAAATACTATACTAAAATTATTCCAAAAAACATGTGATATTAAATATGAAACTACCAATCAACCAGGGAGTTTTCCTGAATATCGGCAACCCGATTGGCGACAAAGATCTGCCAACGATCGACAGAGGCTCTCTACCAGCCCAAGACAATCCCCGTATCGGAGAACGTAATGACTGGACACTGATCCTGGACTGCAAAACTGGACAAGCACTTTCAATCAACTCTAACAACGACGAAGCCGCGTGTATTTCAAGACGCAGAACAGACAACACCCCTGTTGGCGAAATTTTGGAGTCGGCACACACGAAATGAACAACCATAACAACCCTCGTATAAACTACCGCTCCACAACCGCCCCGCCTGGCATTGGAAATCCCAATCGACGAGACGAAACATCCAGGAATTACTATTCCCGACAAAACCGAAACTCACCACCGGCATAACCCTCGATTCCCGATCGGCCTAAACAACCTCCGGGATAAGGAAACGTGGGTCGGCAGAAAAAAAACTCCTGCCCCCACTTTAACATAACGACGAACCAAATTGTCGGAGCCAAAACTCCAACGAAACAAATACACGCAACTGTAAATAACAAAACCACCAGTACATCCTCGATCTTCCGTTGCGATCCGAAACTCAAAACAATCCGAATAGGGAAATGAAAAAACGATTATACAAAGAAATATTCTAGTGACTAGAAAAAAGAAACTTACAAATGCTAAAAGTGTATGTACACAAAAATTGCCTTGCAGTAGAAACGTTAAGAAACACAACCTCTAACTATGAAATCAAATTTGCAACTAGCCCTTGTATAGGAGAGTTAAAATTCTACTACATCTTCTCCCGGGGAACATCGGACTACCCAGTGTTGCTCTCGGACTCGTTTTTTCCCTTGCATCAGATACTACGCGAAGCGGCGTAGAAACGCTCCGCGATTTAAAAACGGCAAAAGGGGGATGGAACATCCCAACGTGAGAGCTAGAATCGTAGAAGTTTCCTGGCTTTTGTGGATTCTTCCTGAAAGGCAAAGAAACGATGGATTTTCGAGAACCCGATCTTTTCATGGTAGAAGAAAACAATTCCTCACAAACCTTATTTTCTTGATTTGCGAGTATTATTGAAGGTTTAATGTCGCGCGAACTAAACGAAACCAACGTGCCAAAGCAAGTGCTAAAAGCAATTGCACGAGCGCGGCCCGCGGCCCTCGAGCCCAGACCCCCGGCCATAATCGCAACGCGTGCTGGACAATTGGGCGATAAAACAAATTTCAAATATATATGAGGGGAATCAAAAATTATAGCCGGCCCTAATTTAAAACTACAAAAATTAATTTAATTTGAATATTAGAGCGAACACTAACTGTACAGGTTCCTTTAAAAACTAAAAGAAATATTCAAATTTCAGTATATATGCGACAAAAGTATCAGTTAAACAAGAAAAATATGCTTATGTTTCTACACAAAATATCAGAAAGAAAAAAGCTTAGAAAAATATGACAGGAATAAATCCACAAGATAAAAATAAATAAATTAAGTTGTAAAAAAGCTACAAAAATGAGTAGACAAACTGAAAAACGAATCTACTCAAATTTAGCTGCATAATCGGTCGACTTCAATTCAGAGTAATTATTCGCTTAAGAAAACGACAAAGAGGATAAAACAACATCAAAAGACGGGAACTTATGCTGAGCACTCCATATCCTGCTGAAAATTTAATCGACGACGTCGAATATATATATATATATATATATATATATATATATATATATATATATATATATATATTAGAAGCATCGTTATAGATGGTGCTTTACATTCAATAAAAAAATTCAATTCAGAACTGTCATGACAGCGATTTGCAATGCTACATTATGAACAAGTTATTATACCACCACAATAAAAAACTAGCCCATATATTTCTTCTTGCCAAATAAAGTCATACAGATCCATCAGACTTTTCCTAATAAAAGCAGAAGTATTCGAAAAGAAATTAAAATATTGGAAATTATAGATGTTAAAAAACAAAAGACCAAATAAATCATTAGGAATAATAAAAAATAAACGAGACGGATTTAAAACCCAAAAATGTAACTTTCGAAAGCAAAGCCAATTATGTATGTGACCTTGTCACACCCGTATCTCGAGTCAAATGAGAGCTACAGGTCTGAAATATAAAGGAAGATACCGATCTAAGGTATCTACTGACCAAATATGAAGTGAATCGGTTAAGTAGTTCCGAAAATATCGTGTCGACAGACACACACAGAGGCAAACAGGATCGAATTGCATTAACTTTCATCTACGCCTTCTAGGCTTTCGAAAGTTAATAAATTAAAGGACAGACAGCTTACATAATTAGTTGGGAAACAAATAACAAACATATGCGACCTGCGGAAAAAAACGTTAATATATTGATAAGAGCTTGTACGACCACAATGGACATGGTTTATAATGCGCATGCATAAATGAAGAGAACTTTACCAGTCAGATCAATTAGAAATAAAAACCGGAAAGTAAACATATGTGACTGTCGTATATGTCATAACTGAAAAGTAGTGAATAGACTTTAAAAAGTAACATGCGTCCCAAAAAATATTCGGGTAATTCAGAAATTTTCAGGGATCATACACTAAGTGTAAAGCGAATAAAGTACTGTAGAAACCATTTAGAAATTACCGGGAATCTATTCATATAGGTCTACATTTTGGAAGACCAACAACAACTACAGATTGTAATAAACAAGAATCGGTAGTCCGAGAACTAGAAGAAAAGCTACCAAAACTTAAAATCGTTTTAGTTATTACTCTGCAGTCCAGATTTATCACCTATAACTTCTGGATAGTTCCAAAACTTAAATAACTTTTGATTCGGGCCAATAGTACAAGACTTTTCTTTTTATGATTATTTTTTCAAAATTTCCGGTACGCGGTGCCATGTTAATTATTCTATATTTATCATTTTGTAGATCTGCTTCTTGTGGCCACCTTATTTTACAGAAAGCTAATATATCAAGTTTATTAATTTTTAGTTATACTTTGATGTTCTTAAACTTTCCATATTTGAATAATGTTTTAGTACTCCATGTACCGACTTTTCCAAATTTTAGCCTAGTTGTTCTCTCACAGAAATCCAAACGGCGAAATGTCTTGCTTCCAGATTTTTTAACGTTTAAGGGCAGTTTTTCATCATAAACAGTACATATGCATTCCTTGGGATAGTCTTCTATTATTATTTATTGCTTTAACAATTTGTTTTTTATTTTTCGTTTATGTAATGGTATGCAGTGATTATCAGACAACTCTTTTCCAGAAGTCATTTTTTACTTCAGGTTTTGAAACGTTCATATTCGGTTGCCATATTCTCGTCTGTACAGATAGAGAGCTTCACGGAAAAATAAAGTTGACCTTTGAAAGGAAAGACTTTGTATTTGCATACCTTCATCTAAGTTAACACTCTGCAAATCGTTTTCCGTAATATGTTGGACATAACACTTTATTCTTGCGAAATAGATTAAAAATTACGTACAAATAATTAGCGTGCTATAAAAAAGGATGACAGAACCACATTGGTACAATATGATACAAAATACTCAAAATTTTAAAGTGAAGGTTATGAATTTCACACGAAATTTTGTTACGCACAACTTTTCAGTCGTTATAATAGGACGTAACCTTCAAATTCCTGTTATTTTAATTGGAAAATAATTAAACAATTACATTTTCCTTATTTTTTTATGTTTTACTTGAATGTTGGCCAGCAATTACTCGCGTTGTGTTAATTGATAACTTGATTGATTTAAACATATTTAAGTATATTTTACTGTGAGATATGTAACTTTATGCAAAAACAGTTTGTACCTGTATTTCTGTCTCATTTACAACTTATATAGGAGAGTTTTCTTTATCAAAATATATTAAAAAATTAATGATTTTTAATAAATAACTATGGTGTGAACCGAAGTGTTAAGCCAAAACAGAATGAAGATGAATAAGTCAAAAACCAAAATAATGGTAGCTACAAATGAAAAGAAAAATAGATGAAGAAAAGATAGAACAAGTGAGCAACTTCCAATACCTGGGAGTACTTATAGAAGAAACAGGAGAACAAAGTATAGAGGTGAATAGAAGAATAGAGTCAGCCAACAAAGTGTTTCATGCAATGAGTAAAGGCCTTATCAATTAAATAGAAATATCAAGAGAAACGAAGATGAAGGTGTACAAGGCAGTATTCAGACCAATTCTTACCTTCGGACGCGAGTCATGGGTGCTAGCTGACCAAGATAGAAGTAAGATAAAGGCAGCTGAGATGAAATATTTGAGCAGAGTAAAAGCTATAACCAAGCGTGATAGAATTAGAAATGAAGTCACTAGAGAAAAACTAAAGATTGAACCTGTAAAAGACTTTATTGAAAAAAGACAACTGGGATGGTGGGGACACCTACAAAGGATGGAGGAAAAAGCGCAGACACGGATGATTTGAGAATCCAAAGCAATAGGTACAAGAAAGAGAGAAAGACCAAAACAAACTTGGAATGATGCAATTGAAAAAGTACTGAAGAAGAAGGGAAACTATGTTTACTTGATAAAATATACAAAAAACACTTCTGAATACAAAAATATTTGTAGTAGTCAAACTTTATAGAAAAAAACTTCCATAAAAACAGTGGCCTGATAATTTTATATAACGTAAATGCATTAAACCAAATTGCTATTATAGAAATTAACAAATTCTGTAAGTAGCATTTGTTTAAAATTCTTTGCCCATCAAATACAGGGTGGGGTAATCAAACCCCACTATTTGTAGGTATTTAAAAATAGACGAAAAAATTGATATAAAAGTAATAAATTTTTTAATTAAATATCACTCCAGGAAGATGGCGACCATCATTTTGTGTACATTGTCTGTGTCTCATACCGACATACTGATACGTCGTAGCACCGCCGGTGTTATTGCACGAACTTCTTCTTGAATCCACGCTCTTACTTCCAGTATAGTTGCTGGGGAAGTCTCATAAATCTTTGACTTAAGATATCTCCATAAAAAATAATTACAGAAACTCAAGTTTAGCGATCTTGAAGGCCACTGAACAACCCCATTCCTACTGATGAGGCAATTGGAGAAAAAATCTTTCAAAAAGTTATTTGACACCCTGACTGTGACTGTTTGCTCCATCTTGTTGGAAATGATTGTTCTCATTCACAGGAAGCCATTGAAGTTCTAGAATAAGGAAAGTTATACATGGTCATCATCATCTTCAAAAAAATACGAGCCAATTATTCCATTCGAAAAGACTGCACGCCAAAGTGTTATTGAGGGTTGGTAACAGCCCAACATCGAAAATTGTGTTTATTGACATATCCACTGAACTGGAAATGAGCTTCATCGCTCATCCATGGATTATCAATGAGCTGTGGGTCGTCTTCAAGCAGCTCATAAAAACCAATGCAGATAGGACAGTCTCCAGGGTTCAAAAAATGGAATATTGGCATTTTATACGGGTGTAGGTATATAAGTATAAAAGTCATCATTTTCTTTACTATTCGACTCGAAAGACTAAGAGCGACGCTGTGGTAACTGGCAGATCTTCGAGGGCTTCTTGTAATCGCTACTCGTACAGCCTCCACATTCTCGGGTGTCCTTTTAGTTTTTGCACTACCACCTCTAATTATTATTATTTGACCCGTTGTACGTAAGTTGTTAGCCCAAACAGAAATGACTTTCCTACTTAAAACAGAAGCACGAAGCGGAAGATGAAAATGTAGGCGGAACGCGCGTTGTGCTCGTACGTAACTTCGACCATTTCCTAAGTACGCTGTAACAGCGAATCCTTGTTCACCAGTCCAACGCTGCATGGTTATTAAACTTCCAACTGTGTAGAACGTGAAGGTCGTTGTCTACTTCCCCTCTCACACACATCTCCATCGTACAAGCTTCTTAAAAACGTGCAGTTTGACTGCCCCACCTGAAATAGCAAAGTGTAAAATCGTCGAATTTATACAATTACAATAAATTTTAAATATTTTACGAGTTCACCACCAAATTTCTAACTTTGCTAATATTTATTAGTTACATTAAGTCCATCACTTTAATTAGTTGATTGCTCTAAAATAGTGTAAACATTATTCCACAAAGTTAAAATTTAAAAACTAAACTTAAATTAAGATTCCGTAAAACTGTAAATTACAGAAATTGGACAAGCAATAATAAACATTACAAAGCTTGTAGGTACTTATAAAACTAATCGATTTCCAAAGCTTTACATCAGTGGTATACATAATATGATACAATGCTACACTGCTTTATTACCATTGATCATATTAATGGCAAAGTCCACCTACAAGAACTTTGTGTAGAAATCGGGTAATTAACAAATCCCAGCGTCCTACTAGAGCAAAATAACCGTAAAACCGGATTACTGCAACTTATTAAGTGGCTCACAAATGCGAAAATTGTGGGTAGGCAATTCATGCAATAGCTGCCCAATTTTACTACCTTATTAGAGTTTCGTGAGAGTTTTATTGTCGCATTGCTATTTTCATAAACAGTTTAACTTGTCTCACGCAAATTATACCATAAACTTCTAATTCAAAGAATAATAGCCTAGTAATAAAAATTTACAGAATTGGCAATAACAGCACAATTTGAAAACACAATGCTAACATTTACAACGTATTTAAAGAAACAAACAAATAGTAATTGTAATTATAATAATATAATCTATTTGCTAAAACAATAAACATTTTGTTATCAAAGGAACATTGTATAAAACATTTTACACAAGGTACAATGGGCCTACACATTTGTTAACGTTTTTATTGAAATATTTCGCTTACTGCCTCTATTCCTTGTAATATAACAAGCTACGCTACTTGTTAGACGCTCGCACTTGTTAAAACTAACAGGAGAAAAGCATTGCTACATGTTATGCCAAAATAATGAAAAACATCACTAGACTGAGAATATTTAGGGCATAATAAAACTTAAAAATTGCTATTTTAATAAACCAATAGAATATTAAAAAAAATTCTTTATACATTCTTTTATCACAATCAGTAATTATACAGATAACACTAAATGTAAGCAAGGTAGGGGAATTTTATGTGCAAAAAAATATGACATATTAAGAGAAATTATTAAAGGTTTTCCTTTTTAAAAGTTGTTAAAAACTTCCTTAAATCTTCTCAGTACACCAATGTCTAATACAGTTAGACACAATTTTTCTGATCTGCAAGGCCAAACTTTTTAAAACAACATTACAGAGGTTATTTATTTGCTTTACTGTACCTCGAACACTGAAGACGTTCCTAACCATTCTTATTACTTTAGAATGGCAATTTTTTACAATATTTTTAAGTGCTAAATATTTAAATTTAACATCTAAGAAAAATTCAAATAAAGTTGACATAAAAACCGGATTCTCTCATTTATACTTGTTCCTTAATCCTAAATTAAAATACGCGTTGTATGCATTTCAGTGCATCTAAATACTTATGTCTACTATTGATAAACAATTTTATGTATTATTAGAGTAAAACTGTATATATGGAAAATAAGTCTTTTATTTTTTAAAGTGTCAAGGGGTTTTAGGATCATTGTCAGAATTTTAATTTCAATATTACTTATTGTTTCCATACATGCAGCGGTATTTTATTTATTTAAGAATATTTAATTGTAAAGAAGTAGGCGCTTGTCATGGTTACTACAGAAATTTAACCAAAAGCGAATGTCATTCTACAGAAATAATATTAATTGGGCTTTTAGACTGTTTGCAATTTTATTAGGTAGTGTAGAGAGTTTTATTTCTTTTAATTCTTTTGTTTCATCCGTTAACAAAAACACTTAAAAATTCTTATCAAATCTTGTGTAAGGAAATTCACGAATTGGTTTTTCCTCTTATTACTTAATTCAAATAAATGTTGCCTAAAATCCTAGGTTTAATTCGTATTAGAAAATCATTAATATTTTTTTGAATTAATGAAAATGTCCTGTCCGTTATTAATTTCGTTCATGTTGTAATCTTTTTAAAAATGAATGCTGGCAATCTAAGTTTCTAAGTTTCGGAAACTTGAAATGAGAAAATAAAAATAACAGTGCAGAACTACAGAGAGAAAATTAAAGAAAATGAGGAGCAATAGAACGAGTATAGAAAAAAAGATGCAGAAAGAAAGGATAAATAAAAGATAAAAAAACGTGTACTAAGAGAAAATAAAACATTAGCAAAAACTGCAAAACAGGAAGAAAGAGAAAGAAAAAGGATATACAGACTGAAGCAAAGAAAATTGAAACAAACAAATAGTAGGTTGAATACAGGATATAAATGCAAACAAACATTAGGAAAGGCACTGAAAAAAGTAAAACGGGTGCTACCTGGGAGCCCTAATAAAAGAAAAATTGTAATAAAACATTTAGCATTAGAAACGATGCCTGAATTATTAAAACCAGACAATAATAACAGTAAGAGAGTTAGTGTGTTAAATCCAGAGCATAATACGATAACTGAATTCTTTAACATGGATGTGGTCAGCAGACAAGCTCCAGGGAAAAGAGATACAAAAAATGTAAAGGATATATCATCAGGGAAAAGAAAAATATACCAAAAGCACCACATGATATTATAAAATTCTTTATCCAGAAACTTTAATTTAGAAGAGTAATCAAACATAAATATGCCATATAACGTAAATATCATTCAAACTTTAGTTTTTTAATTGATGCTATTCACAATAAATTTATAAATTTTCCTAAATATCGTGCTGAATTGTTAGAAACAGTCTGTTGCGATGTAACTGACGAAACATGTATGACCAATGACTGCATAAGATGTGAAACCGATTAGAGCTTATTTTTATTATCTGTTTTTCAATATGTCAATATGGATAAATATATTTTAATATGGAAGCAATAACAAGATATTGATGACCGTCATCAAATTGTTATCATAGAAGCATCACTTTGAACTGCAATTAATACTCTTGAAAATAATTAAATCAATTCAAAATTCACTTTTATGTAAAAAAGAATCTAAGAACAGTACTTTCAGTCGACAAAAGAAAGTATCAGACTGAATAAAGTTGTGATTCGAGTTGATTTCGCTGAAAATTACTCTTTAGTGACACAAGATAAGATACAAGCTGCTCATTGGTCACACAAGCAAGTAACAATTTTTACATTTGTTGCCTGGTTAACTAACTCTACGGAATCATTTGCAATAGTTAGTAAATATGCTATGTTTTCATAAAGAAAGGTTTAAGAGTACTGCACGGTAATTTTAAAGATATTAACAAGATTAAATTTTTTCTGATGATTGCGCGGCACAAGTTAAGAATAAATACACTCTTTCATTTCAATTCGAATTATGCTTTTTCACATCCCATGATAAAGGGGTGTAGATGGAATAGGCGGTCTAGTAAAAGGTTGATGTAAATGGGTGTGAAGTCTGAAAATCGGAAATAAAAAGTGCGTATGACTTTTATCAATGCGCAAAAGGTAAAGTAACTAATGTGTATGTAACGTTAATTACCAAAAGCAAAATAGAAGAGATTAAAGAAATGTTGAATGAAAGGTGCCAAAAAGTATCTAGGATTCCTCAGATTCAATCAAAACACTGTTTTAAGGCCAAAAGTCCAAATCATTTAATCACTAAACGTATTTTTGAATAATCAGAAGATTTATGTAGCATTTTCACTTAGCCAAGTTTATGCCATTTGTTAATTATTTTTTTGTAAACTTTTTCATTGTCGGTTTTATTGGTTAATAAATTATTTTCTAATTATGAACTCTAGAATGAAATTATGTCTCGTCCGTTGTGTCCCATCCGTTATTCAATTTAAAAATTAAGACATTTTTTCTACTTCAATTCTTATGATTATAGTATTCAGCATTAATCCAGCATTCAAAAAATGACATACAAGAGTTTCAAAGTCCGATTACATGCTAAATTGCAGAATTTGAAAAAAAATCTCATATTGCCGAATCATAAAATTTTTCCTGTCCCGTCCGTTGTCAGTCTCTTTTAATTACTGTTAATATGGAAGGAAACCAACAAGAAGATATTTCTGTGGTTTCAAGTTCTAGTGACTGTAACCTAACTAGGCCTATATATAAATTGCTATTTAACAATTACAGTTTTTCTAAATTTACTTAAACAATATACATTTTTTGCAAAGTGTCCCGTCAGTTACTGTGGAATGGCTGAGCTCACAAATATGTAATTCAAATAGCAATTAGCAGCAAATAAACTTTATGGTCATTTATAGTTCTATAAACAAATTTAAATAATAGTAAACTATTAGTCCTGCACCACATTAGTCTATTAAACTACAAAATTATCAGTTTTTCTAAATTTACTTAGCCAGAATTAAAGCTGTTTTGGCTTTATAAGTGTCATCACACTTTATTTTATATTGCTTTGCTTCGATGCATCTAATTGATATTTCCCCAACAATTTTGTCCTTCATTTTCTTTCTTATTTTGCCATTTCCATGCTTTTTATATCTATAATTACTTACTCTTCCCAATATAGCTTTGGTCTTATTTATAGTTTCCATTTTGTTATCCTCTCAACTGCCAAATTTTTACTCATTTAACTATTTGGCCATACCATCTTATTTTTTGCTAATTCCACTCACTATATTTGTATTTTTAGTATTTGTTTAATTTTGTGATTTGTCAATCTGCTACATTAATCTTCATTTATTGTTGTTGTCCCCAAAAATCTTTCTTATTACTTTTCTTTCAATAGCTCTTATTTTTTATCTCTTATTGAAAGGCATGCATTTTCTGTTATATACATTGTTACTGGTCTTATTTCAGCTTTATGTAAATTTACTTTTGATTTCTTGTTCATCTTTTTCTTATATATTATTATTTTATATTTTGTATCCAGATTGTATTTTTTAATCTACCTCTTCTATTCCACATTTTTCTTCTTTATTATTTTCTCTAGATATTTAAAACTCTCTACGGCTTTTATTTGGTCATTGCTTATTTTTTTGATCCTAGTGTAAATTCTTTTCTTTCCCGATAATTTTATGTAATTGGACTAGTTTTATTTTATTTTTAATTCTCTTTCTTTTGCTATTTTGCTTAGGTTCTATATTGTTTTCTTCAATCTTTCTCTATTCCTTACTATCAGAGCAATGTTTTGTACGTAGAACATCACAAATACATTTTTTATTATTGTTCTTTTTATGTTACAATCTTTCATTATCCTCTCTATTGTTATGTTAAATAGGCGTCGCCAATAATAAAACCTCCTTTTGGTACTTTCTTGCATATATTAATTTTTTTTGTTAATTTTTCAAGTAAGTACTGCGACTTATAAAATTTCTGTAGTTATTACTATTGTTTCTATCAGTTTATCGGGTGTACCTAAATTTCTTGCATTTCTTTTAACTATATTTTTTTTAACAAGTCAAATGCCTGTATAAAATCTATAAATATTATTTTTATTTCAATATCTTATTGATAAAACTTCTCCATTATTAGCTTATCTTTATAATTGCACCCACAGTAGATGTTTTTATATCTAAATCCGTTGTGGTGCTCTCCTATGGCTTTTTTGTAATGTCTTTAAATCTTCATAATATCGATGCAGTTACTATTTTGTAAGTGATATTCAGTAAAGTTATAATTTTATAATTTTCATATGACACTATCTCCTTTCTTTGATATTGGTATTATAACTCCTATTCTCCATTCTTTCAGAACAGTTCTATTACTTCATTATCAGTGTAGCACACATATTATTTAGTCCTGCCATTTTCTGTTGTTTCAGATTTTGGATTATTTTGTTAACCTTTTTTCTCTATCTCTTTTCTCTTTATTTATTTCTTTTCGTAATTATTTTCTGTTTTTTATTATTATTTTGTTTTTATATAATTTTCTTAATCTTTTTTATCTTTATCAAACGCATGTAGTTTTTTCCAGTTTGTTTCTTGGCTGACATAACCTTGTATTGCTCTTAATGTCATATTCTATCTCATCAATCATTTCGTCTATCTATTTTTGCTTTCTGTTTTTATTATTACTGCTACTTCTTTCCTTTTTTTAATTCTTGGTAGTCATCTTTGTTATTAAATTATAGCTTTTTAGCTTTCTTCTTCTTGTTAATAATTTTCTTTTTATCTTTCTACCTTTTGTCTTTTTAACTGTTTTCAAGTACAATTTCACTACTATTAAATTTGTATTTAGTTATCTATACTTGTACCTTTAGTATGACCGTATACCTCTTACTATTGTTTTTCTTTTTTATTAGGATGTGGTCGATCTGGTTTCTTTCTGTTTTTTTCTGGTATTAACTGTATAATTTTTGCTCCTTCTTGTGCTTAATATTATCATATTTATTTATATTACCGAATTACACAACCTTCTATTACCTGTAGTAACATCAGGAATAGTATGTTTTCCTACTATGTTATTTATGCTTTCCTGATTTTCTGTTTTTAGATTAAAATGCCCAGCTAATTATTATCTTCTGTAGACTTTTCTTATCGTTTTCAATTACTACGTCTGAAGATGCATATGCATTCATTATTGTAATTATGGTAGAGCTGTTTTTTATTCTTATATATGATATTTTAGCATTTAATCCGAATTATGACTGTGTGTGCTTAGCAGAAAATTGTCAACTCTCTTCTGTATCTTTTCTCTATTTATCAATATTTATTTCATGTCCACATATTAATAATAATAGTAATGTTGTAAAACGCAACTTGAGGAGACAATAATTCAATATTGTTGTTCTCTAAGAATACTGTAGTGAGTATGAGGCTACAAAGTCCATGTATTTGAATACAAAATGTTTATTGTAGTTGAGTAATAAATTTTAATTATATTTTAGTATCTCTTTCATAAATTTTGTGAAATAACCCTAACATCTGTGTCTTTCAAAACCCGTGAGTGTCTGCTTCCAGCTATTTTTATCTACTCGTTCAGAATTTATTTCTTCCAAAAATTTATATGTGGTTTTTAGCCACACAATTTTTGTTACAAAAGATTTTAGAGTCTCTTGTAAGATACTTGGGCCAAATAAGGCCACAGCTCCCAATATGGCCACTATTATTTTTTTGCAAACATTTTGCTAAATGGCATGTTCTGGAAGACCATCCTGACGAAAAGTATCTTACCATTAATGGTTTCCTGCAAAATGGTTTCGATGCAAAACGTTGTTCTTTATGGTTTCATTGCGATTTTTAGGTAAGTGCATTTTGTTCTGTTATGACTCTGACTTTTACAGGGGATTGGTGCAGTTAGTGTAGTCACAACAAATTTTGTCTAATTTTAAAATCCATAAGCAGTTTTCTGTTAAAATTTACGGTGAGACCAGAGTATTGTTGATACCAGAGACACCCATTGTGTTGCCCAATAAGACTTCCAGCCCAAGATACTAGCCTTATTGGTACGAGAAGGCCTTATTGGTATATACCACGTCTTTTTTCCATAATAATCTCACTTTTTTCCTGATATTCTGTTTGCCAAACTCATTTCCTGTTATATTTCATATGTTTCAGAAACAACTTCAACGTGCAATGTCTAAAGTGAAAAATAAAATGAGTGTAAATTCTGCGTCTAAACAATACAGGATTCCGGGGCGAACTTTAAGAAACCATTTGAAGACAGGTTCTGACGTAAGGAAACTGGGTCGTGGAACCTGCTTTACCAAAGATCAAGAAGTAGAATTGAGTGCTCATATTATTCGATTGAGAAAAGTGGGAATGACCTTTACTCTAAAATTTATTCAATGGGCAGTTTTTATTTACTGAATGATTTTTTTCATCCATTTTTATTGAAAGAGGCTTTATAATTTTTTAGTACATAATCAAAGGAAAGCACAAACTTTAAATCCAGCTAGACTTATAAAAAAGCTAGTGTTATGGATAACCCTTAGTCCATTTGCAATATGGATGAAAAAGGTTGCTGATTTACTCTTTACCACCAGCAAAGGGTGCTTGCAGAAAACTGTTGTCTCTATGCACTGAAAATGTTACTAGTGTGGCTTGCGCCAATGAACTCAGTCAGGTTATCCCCCCTAAAATTATTTTTAAGGAGCAACAACTTAACCAAGACTGGCTGATGAATTTAGCTTCTGTAAATGAGGCATGTATGGCCAAAAGACAGTATGACAACAGCTATTTTCATACAGTGAATTGAACACTTCTCAAAATACAAAACACTTAGTAAGTAGATCTTTATTAATTTTCAATAGCGCTTCTTCACATCCCAATGCAAATATTGCGGAAGCAGGATGTGACCCCGATCAGTGACCCCTTCATATGTAATATCTGGGTTTTGTACCACTGGGACATACCCATTTGACCCTAGTGTTATTTACGACAAAGATTTTTTTGCAAGCCCACTGCTCCTAGCGAAGCTGAATCTACTGTTCATAACAAAGCTTTCAGCCCAGCAGAAAATGCCAACATGTTTTCGGATAAAGACTCAAACGGATCTTTGCAATGCTATCATGGCAATACAAACCTGAATTCAGATAAAACTGAACCAGTCACACCAAACAAACAAATTAGCAGTAACTCGAATCGGGTTACCACTCCATTTAGTGCTCTATTATCAGGTGAAAATACCTTCTCCGAATTACTTACCACACCAAAGTTAGATAAATTACGCAACACGGCCCGAAAAAAAGCAGCAACTACGTGGGAAACAAAGTCACCGAGAACTTATTCATCGGGACAACAGAAAACTGAAAACAAATCTGGAACAAAGAAAAAACACAGCAGGAGACAAGCGAGAGAAACTTTTGAAGAAGCACGTAACGTCGCCTCAACCGGGAACCAGCGGTACTCAACGTGCTGTTGCTGAAAATGGGTACTGCCGGCTGTGCAACGAGAAGATATGTAGAAGACATAATTTTATGTACATCATGTAACATCTTCGTTCACGATTTGTATGCTGGTGTTACCCAAAGAAAAAATAACAAATTGTTCTTGCCCCTAATGTGAAATAATTAAAAATTTTAGGTTTTACTCATTTTCGGCTTCTGCTTCCATTTATCAGGTTTCCAATTTTTGTTTAAGTTTAAATTAAATAATTCATTCTGGAAGTCGTATTTGTTTTTTTTTTATATTAAACTCACCTACTTTACTGCTTCAAATCTTGACTTGTAATGTGTCATTTTGGAGTGATCTCATTGGGGACACTGCACCTAATAAGACCCGTTGGACTTTTTTGACATTCCAATTTTAAACAACTAAAATCATTAATTTACCAGATTTGCTAATTTTTGTGTGCGGGAATAATGAACAAAGTTTGATAATATAAATTTGATAAAGATATCTTCAAAAATCTCGGCGATATTAATTTCCAACCTTAGGGGACCTTATTCGAGTCAGGTGCCTTAATATCAGTTACTTGTTGTAGTTGATTTTCATCGCTAAACTTTTGAGCTAATGTATTTTGTTAAATTACTTGCGTAAGCATGAATTGTGAATTTTAACGTGTATGAGTTTCTGTGGCCGCTACACAACCTCTACAGTTTAAGAGACTTGTTTTTACTTCTACGTTTCCTTTTGCAGCTCTTTGTTAAATATTTTTTAGCACATTAGCACGTCTTACAGTAGATGCATTTAATTATTTCACGTTTAATGTATGAAGGTTTAAATTTCATTTTTGATTTCACTAAGAAATCTACATTATAGAGTTTTCTATATTTTGTCTGTTTTGGGATAACAAAAAAACTGTCAAACGCATTTTCTTAATATTTTGTTTAATTCTGAATATATTTGATATATTATGTTCATGCAAACACCTTTGGTGGTCTCATCTCAGATATTCTCATTCTTTTAACGGGTTATACTAGCCACCTGCCCGAGCTACGCCCAAAACACCTCATAGTACTACACGAAATCTATAGTTAAAACCGACTAATAACCTATATATATATAAGTGTAGAAGAAGTTGATGTTCCTAATAATTAATGTCAGTATTTAATTTATTTAAATCCTCTGTAGTATAGATATGACGCAATACTACTGTGACTTTCCTGTCTTATTCAAGTTGAAGAGAATAAAATTTGTTATTTTTATCTTTTGCTATTCTGATGATAGTGTTATGTTTCTACACCTAAGTCATACTAAGAGTTTGGGTATTTTTCTATTAATGAATAAATTATTACTTCTAATATACCTGTTAAGGCGTTTAAATTATGAACTATTATACATAGAGAATTATAGAAAATGATTTTGATTTTTGGAATACCCCATTATCTTCTTCAATTTATTTGTTTGTTCATTTTATTTATTTTTTATACCAATAATCCGTTATCCAATAATCTTTTCTGAATAACTGCATGCCTATTCCTGTTTATTGCTTTTTTGCACTGAGGAGATTTAAGCGGAAACTGTGTTAATACTTAAAATAGTTCGTATTGCAAAATAGATGCTTATTAATGCGTTAAATTGTTATGAACCTGGTTTGTAAATTTGATGTACATTTGTTTATATTTAATTTCGTTCTAAAAACAAAGTTGTTTTGTTATTTGTACCGCTAACAATTCTTAAGCTTACCTTTATTGTAAAAATTACAACAAACGATACTCTGACACTTCATGTCTTCGAAATAATATTAACCTTAATCAAGCTGTACACACAATAATTACTAATTATAACATTTTAATAACCACGTTTTTAAATGTTTAATGCATTGATCGATAATTGGAACAGCCACTTAACTTACAACCCCGCGTAAATGTGTTTTTTAGATAAAACCTTTTTAGGCTGCACTTTATATAGAGCAAAACAAAGCGTATTTACAAAATATTAGACGTTCTACGCTTTACCATTTTCCAGACCGTTTTAAATATTGTTGCAAGCGATTTAAAAAAAAACGTGCTTTGCAGCACAAGAAACTGTTAAAACACTTCAAAAAGTACTTCAAACAAGTTTTGACTACAAAAAGTGGCTAAATTCTTAATAGAACGTTAGATATTTTAAATCAAATCAACAAAAACTTTACACAAGTTACACTTCAATTTATCTGCCTTTCAGAAAAACTACACGTACATTTTAAATTACGGGTTTAATTCTTTAGTAAAAGCTTTTGGATGTTAAAAGTTAACTGTGAAAAACATGTTTATGAAATGCTTCTAGAAGTATAAATTGCTACAAGAAAAATCTTATTAACTTTCTACAGCGGAGCTTATAGTAGAAAGTTAATGAGATTATCATCCTGTCTGTCTGTCTGTGTGTCTGGAGACAAAATAACTTCCGTTCTATCCAACGGATTCACTTCAAACTTGGCATACACACATCTTAGGTCACTACCTTTCGTGGGATTAATTTTCAGCCAAATCGGTTAACGGCAAACCGGAAGTGACCGTTACGATTTGGAAAATTCATGTCTTTCTGTGTGTCTGGAGACACTATAACTTCCATTCTATCCAACGGATTCACTTCAAACTTGACGTACACACTTCTTAAGTCAGTACCTTTCATGGGAAATCGGTTAAGGGCAACCGGAAGTGACCGTTACGATTTCGCACCGCTGTAGAATGTTTCCTTTACGGTATTACACCGTTCTTGTTTTTTCTGCACTATTTCTGCTATCATTCCGTTCCATGCTTTCTTTGGTCTCCCACTTGTTCGTTTTTTAACCGATCCCATTTCTTAAGGTTCCTTTACTTTCCTATCTGTTGCCATTCTTACAAGGTGTCCGAATCATCTGAGTTGCTGTTTTTCGATTTTCGATTGTATCTGTTTTACCTCTAAACTGTTTCTTATGTCATCGTTTCGTATTTTGTCTAATATCTTGACTCCAGCCACTTTCCTTAGAAATTGTATTTCGCAGGTTTAAATCTTGCTTTTTTGTAGGTTGGTTAGAACCCAGGATTCACAGCCGTGAATTAGTGTAGGTGCGAACACTGTATTAAACACTTAAATTTTAGTCTTCTCTGACTTTCTCGCTATCATTATTATTTTCGTTTTGCTGGTATTTATTGCCATTTTAAATTTTTTAGTGGCGTCCTTCCAAGCTATGATGCTTTCCTGGAGATTTGTTTTATTATTTTTAAACGATATTAAGTACGTACACTAATTACTTGACTTATACTGCTTTTAGGTTTCTCACTCCCACTGTAGCTTCTTTTACCTTATCATGCACTTGTTTGAAAATTTTGTCCATTATAGTGATAAACAGCAGTGGTCTCTGTCTAACTTCTCTGTCGGTTATGAATTCCTCTGTATGTATTCCACTTACTCGCACTAGAGTCCTTATTTCATCGTAAATGCTTTTTATCGCCTCTAAAAGATTGGGGTCAGTTCCGCGTTTTCTGAGCGTTTTCCATATTTCCTCTCTATCTCTACGCTATCAAATATCTTTGCCATCTCTATTGCGCAAACATATACTTTTCCACTATGTTGCTAAATTTGTTCCTGGATTTGTCTTAGGCTGAAGATCCAAACTTCGTACCTCGTCCGGGTTTGAATCTTGTCTGGTTGTCACCTATTGTGTTTTCTATGTTTGTTCTGAGTCGCTTCTCGAGTATCCGTTGATATATTTTCCGACTACACTCAGTAGGAATTTTCCTCGGTAGTTATAGCAATTGGAACAGTCGCCTTTTTATATATTGGGACAATGACGGCCAGTTTCCAATCTTTGGGTACTGTCTTTGTTTTCCATGTTGCGTTGATTACGTTGTGTAGCAGTGTCAAGCAGTGTCTATTTTTGTTTTCTGTACCTCTTCTGTTCCTCGGCGCTCTGATTCCTAATTTTCTTGTTGACCCCTGCCTACTTCGTGTTTCGCTTGTAAGCTCTGATTTTTCCTTCTCTCATTCTACTTCTTTCCTCTAGGCCTCTCCTTTCATGGCTCTTAATTCTTCTCCGTATTTTTCCAACTGGTCATTGATGCTTTTTATGGCCTTATTTGTGCTACTGGTGTCTGTCTTTATCTCCTGGATCTGGGAAGATAGCCCAATTATTAGTTTTTCTAGCTTTTCCATGATTGGCTTCTTCTCCTCTCCTTTCTCTTCAAAGGGTGTAATTTTTATTTTTTGGTAAAGTCAATACTACTCCTCTCAAATGACTTGGTTTCCTCTTAAGGCTGATTTTTTATTGTCTTTTTTTATAGAGTTCCGCTATTTCGCCGACATTATTGGCTCTGTTACGACCCCCTGACATTTATTTAATTATTTTCTTCTGTTTACATTGTTTTGTTATTTTAAGCGTATTAATTCTAAAAGTAAACTCCTCTTGTCGCTTCAAATCTCAGCTCAGGCTGATGCTCTACCTTGTGATAACCGCCGTTAACGCGGGTGACCTTTAAACCGCTTTTAAAATACCCGAAAATTATTACTGTACGGTTCACCGCACCTTTTGTACTCTGCTATCTTACTGGAGCCACTTCTTAACTTTTGATTTGCTGTTAGCCCGTGAAAATTTGGTGTGATAAAGCTCGAGTGATTTAGCGCCACTGTACACTTTCACGTCTCACACGATCGCGTGCCCGCAATTCGACCCAAATATTACAAATTACAAATAAAAATAAAAATTACAAATATAGTTTTTAATTTCTAACTCACAAATTAGGAAATTGATTTAAGTAAACACGTTTTCCTTGGATATATGAGTACATAATCTAAGAAACGGAGATAGTTTAAAAATAAATTTAATAGTATACAAGGTCGACAAGGTAAATCACGAATTTTTTAGGTTGGAAAACTGAAAGGTCGTCTTACGTGCACACGCAAGCTCCTATTAGTTAGCTTCACATAATCAACAACCTACGATTGGCAACAAAATGTGGCGATAATACGATTGCAGATTTGCTATACTAGAATATTTTCGTTGTACAATCACTGGCAGACATTATTGCATGGTTTGGCTACAAAATTACGCAAATTTATGTCACAGATAAGATGTACAAGAAACTTGACTACCGGAAGGTAACTGCTGACAGATCTTACATCAAGAGACCTGATCACGTTTTATGTAAACATTTTTATTTTTTGTATTTCAATGTTATTCTGATTATTTATTCATTTTTCTAATTTATCTTGACGACCATCTATTTAAAATAACCTTTAAGTTAAAGAAATAGCAAATAAAAAAACAAGTTGTGGGAAAAATTTTAGATAGAAAATATATTTACCATTAAAATGATGCTTTTACTAGTGCAAAGTCAAAAAAGTTATACAAATGCTTACTTGTTTTATATCTTGGTCAAGGTTAATTCCTACTATAATCTTCTAATTGTTTTGCCCTTTTTACATAATACTAACAATTTTACTTTACAAAATTTTTCAGTAGTTTCTATAAATTTTTTAAAATCGCCTGAAATTTTCGTATCATATGTAAAAAAATTGGATCATAAAAACCAACCAACATTCATGCATTAGATTTATCAATATTTTTCGATACGTAAGTTTGGATATAATTTCGGAAACTGGAGTGCGGCTGAATTATGGAAAGCTAAAATTTATTGATAATAAAAATGATCACTAGTTACTTGACTTTATATTTTAGTAAATTACGATTCACTTATTATTGAGTAACCATGTGAACTGTGTAATTACTAAAATATACATTTGTTTAATTATTTTGTAACCTAAGGTTAATTATTCTTAATATAAATTATGGAACTGCTAATAAATTGTGATTGAATTTGTTATAATCTATGCGATACATTTTATAAAAAATAATACTATAACGTTATGAGTACAATATTATAATTGCTAACATTATTGTAAATTATAACTTTTTTAATTATTTCTTGCATTCTTAAAAACGGCACATAATTTATAGTCCCACCTGCCTTATGTCAACAGTTAGAGAGCAGAAAATCTAGAAGCTGCGACGAAAAGTTGTTTTCCGTGTTATGAAGTCATAAGTTCTTTTAAAGTAAAATGGATTTTGGAAATATAATAACGAAGCCGGCACGACTGCCGCGACGTTTATACTTAAAACTCAGAAAAAGCTTTAGGTAATATAAGGACAACTTAAAAGCACACAATGCCATATGCTACAAAAGTTTTAATAAACTCTGAGAAGTTTCGAAAACTTTTTAAATCTGTTATTTAGTTTTTCATATGTACTGTTAGCGAAAAACCGCGTCAGAAGTAACACAAATTAAAAAAAAAAGCAAAATCGCATAACCTCACATAAGAAGCAATTTGTATATAAATTTTATTTTAATTATCCCTAAAATATGTAATTTAAAAAAATGTTTAAAAAATTTTACAGTATAATTTTTTAAAACTAGTAAGATTTCTTTATAGGTGTATAAATAAATTCTCAGCCTTAGATTTCACAGGACGCAAATCACCGTTTACAAGTAACGTATTAGTTCGCCCTCTTGCGGTTTTAAAGCAATGGCATTTGGTCTTTCGAAACATCATGCGATTTGGCCTTTGATGCGCATAATCTCAATAATCAGCTGTGTTCGCGATGGCAATCACAAAAGAGCATATTCGATTTTCTATCCACTTCGCGTTTCATCTTAAGAAAATGATTTGTGCTGCACATGGTGAGAATGCTGTAAGTCATGCAACGTGCAAAAAGTGGTACCAAAGATTTCGCGGAGGAGAGTTTAGTCTTGAAGATCAACCACGCGCTGGACGCCCTCAAACATTTGACACGGATGAGCTGCAGACGCGTTAGGCTGGGAGCTTCTCCCACATGCGGCGTATAGCCCAGCCATGGCCCCTTCCGATTATCATATATTCCGGTCGTTACAGCATCACTTGGCTGATACGCACTTCAAAACAGAAGGAGAAGTCCGAAAATGCATCGAAAACTTTATCGTCTCGAAGCCGGTGAGCTTTTATCACCAGGGAATTCGCAAGCTACCCGAAAGATGGCAAAAGGTCATCGATGCCAACGGAGAATACTTTGATACTTAAGCTTTTTTTGTTTGTTTTTAAATAAAACTAATTTTGCAGACAAAAGCTGAGAACTTATTTATACACTTACTAACATAGTAGTCATAACATTTAAATTTAATCAAGGTAAAAAGATTTATTGTATAAAACATTTAAATTAATGTTTAAACCACATTGTTTTTGATTGTATTAATTTGTTTACTATTTGGTTTATAAGATCTAAACTTCTGTACAAATGTTGTAAACGAACCTGTGCTTTAAATGTTACTCTATAATTTAATGATTTTTGCCTGAAAACTGGTTTTTGATTATTTACTCTTTGCTTACTTTGTACCGTTACATATAATTTTTTTCTTTTATTCAACTCAATTTCATGTAACCCTTTCCTTCTAATTCGAACAATTATCAGCAGATATATAACACTAAAAAGTAGCGTTAGAACATTTATCGGTTTTTTATTCACGTATTTTTTAAATATGTGGATATGTACTTTTTTAGTTCTATAACACCCTTTATGTCTTTTTTTTCCTAGACCACAGAATTTAAATTTATTACTAAATATCTGTTCCTTGAAATTGTACATATCCGTAGTGTTAGTTAACCCTGTCTACACAAACAACTTGTAGTTTTTAGTAAGGATATACTGTTACACATATTTTATTTAATAAAATAAAATTACTTTTTTGACGAAAAATGTATATATTGAAATGAGCATTTCTAGCCTTCACAAAGGCCTTGAATCGCGCCTGATATAAACGTATAACAGCATATATTCGTAAATTGAGAATTTAATATTGAAACAGGGTACATCATAAAGTATTTTATGATATACCTTTTCTTACAAAGCAACAAATCACTTGTAACCTAAAGTGTTCAAATCAGAACTCTCAGACAGTCAGTTTTTAACACTTATAAAAGAGGGAGCCAACTCTGATTGATTTTTACTTATAGATTGAAGCAGAACTCTACTTTAGCGTCTTTTTATAAAAAATCAGTGACTACATTGTAAAAGACCAAGATTGGACGACGGCTTTTTTTACTAATAAGACTTTTTAAACACCACTGGGTGCCTAGGTGACTGTATAAATTATTATTGTGTGTATTATTTTTTTATAGTCAGTGAACAGCTGATAAACAACATTTTTCTACATCGGCCGTTAGTAAACTAAAAAAATGTAGAGACCTGTTACCTAGAGAGAGAACACCACCGGGTAGACCGAGAAAGAGATGGAAGGATGTGCTGGAACAAAAGAAGCTTTAAGCTTATAAAGAAGTAAAAGAAGAAGAAATATTTAGCGAAGATCAACTATACCCAACATTGAATCGTTACAGAGTATAGTGCATCACACACAGCAATAAAAACTATCAATATAAAACTATTCAAAAAAATAAAATGTTTGATTTATATATAACGGCGTTATTTAATTTTAATTTAAAATGGTAATGGCGTACACTAAAAGCATATAAAAAAACTTAGTGGTTGAACTCCCGAGATATGTTTGTTTAAAAATGGGAGTCGTTCTGAAGTACAAAATATCTAAAAATATTACAAATAAAGCAGATTGAATTAAAATTGGCATAGGTATTTGGGAAGAAAGAAATCAAAAAAATTACTGTAGTTTCAAATGAGAGTACAAATATCAAAAGGAAATTCAAATATTTTCATAATAAAAACTAACAGATTGATATAAATTTAATTAAATTTTTAGGAAACTTACAAATGTTTCTATCAATAATAGATTATTATTTACACAAATCTAGAAGGACATTGTGTGTTTGAATTTTGCGGAGTAAAGACGTGTTGCGATCGAGCTCGTAAATAAGAAAGTGCACAAGCCAAACGTGATAACCGGTCGTCGCGAACATGCGAGGCCGATTGTGATAAGACAAGGTAAATATAAAATTAAAATATTAAATATTAAATTGTAAATACGAAACCCGAGAAATAATCGACATGGATCCGTATACGCGACCAGCGACACCAGGAGAAGCACTACTGGCACAACAAAATCAAGCCTTATTTCAGGAAAATCAATCTAGAAGTCAGAATGAACAAGCATTATACAATGCCTGGATTTGTGAACGTACAGAAAGAGAAAACTTTCAGCTGCCTTAAATAATATGCAAGGCCAGATAAACATGCTCCGGGAGCAATTATCAATGCAGAGCAGACAAAATAATAAGCAACAAGAAGTATTTAACCAGGGCGACGAAAACAACGCCAGCAAGAATAAGCCACTGTCTCAATAAATTACGAAACTGATGAAGAGGAATTAGCCAAAGAAGTTGGCTGGATAACAGCCACTAAAAGAAAAACAAGAAAAGAAAAGCAAGCGACTCACCAGGTTCTACTCAAGACCAGCCAAAACCAGCAAACCGATACAACAAAATAAAGAAAAAAACACCCAACCCACCACCAATTATTGTAAGCAATGTCACAAATTATGACTTACTTTACAACCAATTACAAAGTAATAAAATACTGTTCAAGGTAACAGCTCTGAATAATGATCAAATAAAAATCAATGCTGAAAATCGTGAAGAGTTTAGCAAAACAATACAATGTCTTGTAGATTTGAACCTACAGTGGCATTCATACGAGGACAAACAAAGCAGAGACATAAAAGTAATGGCAAGAGGACTACCAGCAAGTTCTCCCCCAGAAAAAATTATTGCAGAGCTGAATAACTGCAAACTAAAGTGTGTTAGCGCCACAAACATACTAAAAAAAGAAAAATTTGAGAACAAAATGGCGAAAATGAAGTGAGGAAGAAGCCTCCCACTATTCATGCTATCCTTCCACCACGAAGCAGATATCAAAGTTATATACGGAATCAAAAGCATATTAGGAGCAAAAGTGAGAATTGAACCCCTCAAAAAAACGAAACTGGTACCACAATGTAAGCGGTGTCAATTACACGGACATACGCAAAAGTTCTGCCGCAGAGAGCCGAGATGCGTGAAATGCGCAGGAAAACACATAACTGCAGAATGTAGTAAACTAAAAGAAACAAAGCCAAAATGTGCAAATTGCAGCGAGGAGCACCCGGCTAGCTATCGAGGATGTGTCGTAGCGAAAACGTTCCAAGAACGAAGAAATAAAACAACACAAGGAAAACATAAGGAGCCGAATATAACGAAATTTGTTAAATCCTACCCACAAGTCAACAGTGAGAAAACATACGCCCAAAGCGTTAAAAAACCCGAACAACAGACCGAACCGAGAACTCCAGAAGCCTCCACTAACCAATTGCTCCTCACGCTCATAGCAAAACTAGACCGGCAAGAAAAGATGCTTGAATCGTTTTCAGGAAGACTTCAGAAGCTAGAGAATAGCAACAGAGCAGCTGCCTCAACCAGCAAAAATGACCAACAAAGATATTAGGATTGCAACTTGGAATGCTAATGGAATCAGGCAGCAGCAACCTGACCTGCAAGCATTCTTAGAACAACAAAAAATAGATGTGTGCCTCATATCTGAAACCCACCTTGTTAGAGATTCTTTTATTAATTTCAGAGGATACAAGTTTTATCACACTATCCATCCATCGAACACAGCTAGGGTGGGAGTGCGGTAATAATTAGGAAAACATTACTCACTATGAAGAAATGGGTCTTGAACTAGAAGAAAACCAAGTAACAGCTGTAACAATTAACCCTAGAGGGCAAAAGATTACCCTAGCTGCAATATATTGTCCTCCGAGACATAATCAGAAAAAGAAAGCTACCTCAACGTGTTAAACAGTCTAGGGAAAGGTTTATAATAGGTGGCGATTTTAACGCCAAAAACACAAGATGGGGATCGAGATTGACCACTACCAAAGGCAAGGAGTTACACGAAGCAGCTGCTGAACTGGGGTGCAACTACTTGACAACAGGTAAACCAACATATTGGCCTGCCGATCCAGATAAGATTCCAGACTTGCTGGATTTCTTTATATCAAGGAAAGTATCGATCAACTACGTAACAATAGAAGAAAATTTTGACTTGGACTCTGACCATTCGCCAGTAGTTCTAACTCTGAGTGAAAACATAATTAGAAAAGAACATAATCCAACACTGGTCAATAAAAGAACAGACTGGAATGGATTTAAGGAAGAACTGAGCAATCGCATTCAGTTAAATGTACCACTCAGAACAATAAATCAACTGGAACAGGAAGCTGAAAGATTTGTCACATAACATACAACAGTCTGCCTGGAATAATACCCCAGAAATCAAGAGAAAACACAGGGAATTAACTACCCTAGAGAAATCAAGGAGTTGGTAGCTGAAAACGAAAACTTAGAAAAAGTGGCAACAGACTAGAACACCTGCCAACAAAAATAGACTAAACAATATAACTCAAAGACTGAGAAGAGAAATTTTGGAAATCAAGAACGAATCCATAAACCATTATTTACGAGAGCTAACCAATAACAAAGAAACGGACTATTCTCTTTGGAAGTCCACTAAAACTGAAACGACCATGTATACATAGTCCGCCAATAAGAACTGCAAATGGTAGCTGGGCACGCGATAACCAACAAAAGCTGAAGCGTTCGCCAACCACCTTGAACAAACCTTTCAATCAAACGAAACTCAGATTAACCAAGATTTGCCAGAAAATGAAGGCGAAGATAGCATGATAGATTTGGTAACACCCAGGAAACTACGAAGACAATCAAGACTGACATCAACCCAAAGAAAGCTCCAGGCTATGACCTGATTACTGGGGAAATTCTCAAACATCTTCCTAGAAAAGGAATTGTTAAGCTCACCAACTTGATCAACGCAGCGATTAGATTAAAGCATGTACCGGACGCTTGGAAAATGGCTGAAGTCATTATGATTCCAAAACCGGAAAACCACCAAATGAAGTGAAATCATACCGACCAATCTCACTGTTGCCGGTAATTTCTAAACTATTTGAAAAACTGATATTAAAAAGACTAAAGCCAATAATTGAAAGTAAAACCTAATACCTACACATCAATTCGGGTTTAGGAACAACCATTCAACGATCGATCAAGTCCACAGAATTACCGACATAATCGAGAAAGCCTATGAAGGAAAAAGATATGCTCGGCCATATTTTTAGACATAGCCCAAGCATTCGACAAAGTTTGGTATGAAGGCTTAATATATAAACTTAAAAGTTATTACCTAAAAATTCGCGGAAATACTAGAATCCTATATTTCAGGAAGAATGTTTCGGGTTAAACAAGAAGACGAATATTCCAGCATGAGAGAAATCAAAGCAGGGTACCCCAAGGTAGCGTATTGGGACCAATTCTCTACCTGCTATATACCTACGACATCCCACAAACAGAAGACGTCACCATCGCCACATTTGCGGACGATACGGCGATATTAGCTATCGGCGACAACAGTGAAGAGGCAGCTAGGAAAATACAGCAAGCAAGTAACAGCATAAATACTTGGACTAAAAAGTGGCGAATAACAATCAATGAAAGTAAATCGGTACATGTTGATTTTGCTTATAAGCACCGTGAACATATACCAATAACAATAAACAATACCAATATACCATACAGCAATAATGCAAAGTACCTTGGGATGACCCTGGACGCACAACTCCGGTGGAAGGAACACGTGAAAAGAAAAGAATAGAGCTTGACCTAAAATACAGGAAAATGTATTGGTTAATTGGAAGAAAATCCCAACTATCCATACATAACAAGATACTACTGTATAAACAAGTATTAAAGCCCATATGGACCTACGGGATCGAGCTTTGGGGATGTGCCGCAAAAATCATATAAATAAAATACAAGTTTTTCAGAACAAAGTTCTCAGAAGCATCGTGGATGCACCATGGTACTTCCGGAATGACCATCTACATAGGGACTTACAAATCCCTACAGTCATGGATGAGATCAAAAAGTTTGCAGGAAAACATGAAGAGAGACTCCACTCACACGTGAACACCGAAGTACTGCAACTTCTGAACAATGCTGATCTGGAACGAAGGCTTAGAAGAATCAAGCCCTTCGAGCTCGTGCAGTGAAGTGAAAATAGTGCAAAAGCAGAGTAAAGTGCTAAAAACACGTGAAAATTGTGTAATCCTCTTAAGAGACTAAGTTAAGACCGAAGGGACTTTTTAGCAAGTATTTAGTTTTCAAGCCACTGTAGAGAAAAATTGAAGGTTAGTCAGAAATGACTAGTGTCAATAAATTTGTAATAAAAAAAAAAAAAAAAAAAATCTAGAAGGGTGGTACTGCTGTAATCTGTGTTCATCGTCTGGTCGCCTTACACCATCCTTCAACACGGGGTGGTGAGGCAAGCACCGCGTATTAGACGAATACATTTTTGGTATATCTTACTTGAATTATTTTTAGTTACACAGCTGCGCAATTTGTTTAAATCAATTACCTAAGAAATTAAAATGTACAAATAAAATATATAATTTTATTTGATATTCCATCCGCAACCATTGATGGCAAATCTGCAATAACGTCTAATCAAGAAACTATCTGAAAATTAACTTTGTTTAAACACATAAAAATAAAAAGTTAGTCCAAACGGAAACTGCAAAACTATTAAAGATTTTTAATTCCACCGTGTCTTGCGACGGATAAAAAAAGTTATTAATGAAAAGCAACAAAATACCAGTGCTATTCCTAGATTACTGTTGAAGGAAAGCATAAATGGTTAAAATATTTAAAAAGAATTTCGGTTCTAGATGTACAAAAAGTTAAGATTTTATCATTTTATCTTTAAAAGGTTAAAAGCTTATGAAGTTAAATACATGGTAATGACCTGTAAAGTATAAGAAAAACTGACTGCACAGAAGCGTTATACAGCTATAAGTAAAAAAATTGCACTGAACAATTAATTTGAAATTCCTAAAAACGTGGTGGTTTTAACAATGAATTTGTTTCTGTGAATTTAATAATTTTTTTTAATGTTAAAGGATGTTTTTAAAAATATGTTCTCATCTTATCTGTTTGCTATTTGTTTGTGCATATCTCTATGTTAAATTGTTTTAAGAGAGTGGGAATAAAAGTTCACCAGTGGGGTTAGTAGTTAGTGCACGGTCTAGATGTTATAATCCATTAAATCCTAAACGCCCAATGACCTATACGTAGATCACTTACGTCTGATCGCTTAGTGGCGAACTTGAATATTTTTATGTGATTTTACGTTTGTTTCTATAAATATACACTCAAGGGTGAGCTGTCGGCTGGAAAAGTTAAAATATTTCGCATGTTTTAGTAAACTTTCAAGCGACGCAGTATTTGAGTTTTTATTTTACGTGAGTCTTCAATATTATATTGGAGTAACATAAAAGAAACTAAGATAAGTAATAATATTGGTTATATATGTTATAGAATGTTTGGTTTATTAGATAATATCAAAGTTGTAGGGTCTCCCATCCTAGATATATGGCTATTCCATTCTAATCTTTTGGCCCACTCGTCGATCTTTTGAACTTCGCAGCTTCGTCTTATTTCCTCGCTTCTTATGTGATTAAATTTAGTTACGCCCATAATTTTTCGTAGTATCCTCATCTCGGTTCTTTCCAGTATTTGTTTGGTCTTTACCATATCTGACCTTATCTCGATTGCATAGGTCATAATCGGCCTTATGACGGATTTGGCTTCCTTTTTCAGATGTTTGTTGTTCCATATAATATTATATAGGCATGCAGATATTTTTTATGCTTCCTCTTTTGTCAATATTCCATTACTTGTAATTTTGATGCCTAAATATTCCATTGACATTAGTTGTTGTACTATAGATCCAAATATTTAGAGATATTGCTTTAGTTTTCTTGTCCCACATTTTTAACCCAAACTTCTCACAAGCTTTAGTAAATTCGAATAATATCCGCTGCAGGTTATCTTCATTATCCACAATAAGAGTTGCGTCGTCCACATAGCCTATTAACCCAATTTCCTGATTTCCCATTCTGTATTCGTGGGGATATTTCTGAAGTATCGCTTTTATTATATCGTTCATAACTATGTTAAATAATAGTGGGCTGAGCGGGTCTCCTTGTCTGATTTCTTTGGTTACGTAAATTTTATTTGCTATTAGTCTACTGTCATTCTTTATTTGTGTATATTTGTTTTTATTTATATTCTCTATGAGAAAAATTGGTACGTTATTTTCTTGCATCGTATCTATTAATTCCTTTCTTAAGTTGTAAATTGTGGTACGTCTTCTGTATGTCGAAAAAGCAAAAATAGGCTAGCTTGTTGTATACTAAGGCTTTTTCCCTTATTTGTCGTATTACAAATATTGAATCTACACACTACTTACTGTTCCGAAATCCCTGTTGCTCATCTCTTAGTTCAATTATTTCTGCTAATTTAGCAATTTAGCAAATTTATGTTCCGATAGTTGCTGGGTGTCTGTTTTTCGCCTTTTTTAAAAATTGTTGTCGTAATGCTTAGCTTTCATTTGTCTGGTATTGTTGATATATTAATTAAATACATTTTGTACTAATATAGTTAATTCTTCTTTCATATTTTATTAATTAATTTGTGATGCCGTCGATGTTTATTTTTTAGTGTTCTAATCACTCTGTTTATCTTTTATTCATCCACATTTGCTAATATCTGTATGTTATCTGTTATTTCTTGTATTATGAGCTCCTCTGTTGTGTATAACGTCTTAAAGTGCTCCACCCACGTTTTATCGGATATCTTATTCGTTTGTACATGCGCCTTTACCACTTTCCTTTGGTTCCTTAACATTCTCCATGCTTGTTTTTATTGCCCATATAGATCCCTTTCAAACTGTCCGGTATATCTTTTCTAGTGTTCGTTCTTTATTGTTCATATACCTCACTAGTTTGTTATAGCTTTTATTTTAGAAATGCCTTTCTTTTTTTTTGGTTAATGTTTTTATTTTGTCACAAAACCATGGTGTTCAATGCTTTGATTGTTGTGTTATGTTTACTTTTCTTGTTCCTAATGCTTCTTTCGATGCTTTTATTGTATTTGTTTTTTTTGACCCTCAAGGGTTTGGTAATTTATTTGGGACTATTTTGTTATTATAAATGTGCCCTTTCAGTCTTTGTTCATATAACTGTCTTATATTCTCGACCTGAAGTAGTTCTATGTTAAGTTTTTCTTGGCAGATAAGCTGTTTGAGTTTGGATTTCGGTATTCTCATTTTTATCTTGCCTAATAGCAGTTTGTGATCACTGCAGATGTTTGTAAAGTTTAATGTTCTAACATCAAGTACTTGTAACATACGTATTTGTTTAATATGTTGTAGTTTATTACTGAGCGTTGTCCTCTTGTGTTCTCCCAACTATATTTGTATTGCATCTTGTGATCGAGGAAGTTGTTTATTTTTAAGTTATTTTCTATGCAAAAATGCGTGAGGATGTCTCCATTGTCGTTGCATATATTTTCGTTAAATCTTTGCTTCGCCTTTGAGAATACGTTATTTCCCCTATCGGCATTTAAGTTTCCTAATATTAATATGGGATCGTTTTTGAGGTATCTCTTGTAGAATTTCTTGAAGTCTATTATAAAAATTTTTCTTTATAGTTTTTAAGTTTACATTCTTTAGGAGCATATGTACTTATAATATGTAACTTACTATTGTCTAACTTCAATGTTAATGCAAGTATTCTTGATCATATAAATTTATAGTCCACGCTAGCGTCCTTATAGCCTTTTTAATAATTATACCTACTCCTTCTTTGGATATTTATGACTTCTGGACTTCACTGTAAATAAGTGTGTAGCTTTGATACGGCTCGATGCTCTTTCCTTTCTTTTTTGTCTCGGATATAGTGCATATGTCCATTAAACTCTTTCTAATTTCATGATTATTTTCTGTTCTCAGTGAAACCAGAATCTAATGATCTATTTTATGAACCTGATTTTCTTCTTTCTCTGTCGCGCGCTTTTGTTGAAAACAAAATGCCCCCTCCCCCATCCGATGAGGCTCCCTCCTAATCCTATGGATTAAAACTTAGGGATTGTCTTCCCTTAACCGAAGTTTTATCCTGTTTGCTGGTTCCATGAGTATTCTCGGTGTTTTTTCCGCAAGTAGCCTGCTATACTGGCCTGTGGAGCCCTCCTTCTTTCTCACCCTTGAAACCAGCAACGGCGGAGTTCGGTAAATACTAATGAATTTCATTTTTAACATTTTAAAAAATTGTTTTATTACGCAAGTAAATCACTTAAGAGTTCCTTAATTGTTTTATTTGATTGAGAAAATTATCATTTAAACAAATCGTATACAAATTGTATTATAAAATTGTTTTTTTAGAACAATTGCAAAATTATCAAAACTATATTAGAAAAGTCTGTCAATAAAAATAAGTTACAAAAACAGACACATTTAATATGTAAATGCTTGATTTAAATTTTCAGTTTTATGAAAAAACTGTCCATTAATATTCTTTAAGTTGAAATGCAAAAGAAGGTTTGTAATAAATAAATTACAAATGTTAAATTAAAATGTGGTCCTTTAACAATGTTGTAATATACCATTGCTCTGTTGAAAACGAAAAAGACAACAAAAGCTATAATTTTTGCTTGCTACTCTCCATTGCGCTGATTTATTTTTATCCTGATATTTGACTATGAAGCCAATCTTCTACGCGCTGGTCAAATAGCATCGCTCCATTTTTGCGGCCAGGCGATATTACTGTTTGCAAAGCAATGCGCAACAAATATAATAAACTGTAATATCTGATACTATCTAGACACTCCGTAACCGAAACACATGTTTACATTAAGTACCTACAAATTAAAATAAGTATTTCTACTTACTTCATTATATATCTCTTGATATTTATGTATTCAGCTAAATGTTTTATGTATAAAAATATTTTATTTAAGAAATACAATTTATTTTAACAGTTTAAAATGCTTGCCTTTGAAAGTTTTAAATGTATAGGTTATTTTTAAATCTTTCTTATTTCCATTACAGTTACCTATTACAATATTAAGTATAATAAAACCTGTAAAAGAAACAAACTGAAGAAGAAAAATATCCTTTACAGGATGACGATTATTTTGAAACAAAGAGTTTTTATTTACAAAAACATTAGTATCATAATGAAAGATTAGTATAAAACACACACACACACAAACGCGCGCGCGCGCTCGCATTTCTTCTTTTGTCTATATATTTTCTATTAATTTATGAATACTTTGCTGCACCTTCTCCCCCCCATGGTTTATCATTTCTGCGCATATATTGTCGCTTTCTACTGCTTTTCTATTTTTTCATTTTTGTGATACGTTCTTGTGCGTCTTCTATTTCTGATACTTTTTCTATGGTTTCCAGTTCTTTCGGTTTCTTTTTCTCTTTTATTGTGATACGATTTTCTCTCTTTATATAAATTGCTAAAATAATTTTTTTTTTCAATTTTGTCAAGAGTTCCGTTGTTTCTTCTATTTCGTTTTTTTATGTATTGTTACAATGTCGTTAAGTTATTTTTCCTATTTCTATTTTATATTTCTTCCAGTGTTCTATCTATCCATACATTTTTCTTCTCTTGGCACATTTTGTTTGCTTCTTTTCTTTTTTCTTGATAGTCTTGTTTTTCATTTGTGGGTGTTAAGGCTCTAAAACCCGCGTGGAAGCACGGCCTGCGAATTCAAAGATTAAGGTTTTCATATGTTCTCATATGCCCCCCCCCCTTTCTCTCTCTCTCTCTCTCTCTCTCTTTCTCTCTCTGCCCGGTGGTTGCTCACTATATCTGATGCAGGGCGGTCTGGCAAGCACCTTGCCTTAGATGACCGCCATTATTACCCCTTGTTTAAGTGAACACAGGTTTTTAGTGACTAAGTAGGCCATCCGCCAGGCATCAGAAAGCTCCAGGAATGGAAATCGAGTCCGTCCGCATCACAGTCCGCGCGTCAACCATTGGACAACGCTAGAAATACTTCCTTTGTATCAAGCCATTTCTTTCTAGCAATATTTTTTCTTTTACACAATTTTCGAATTCTGTATCAAACCAGTGGTTGTTCTATATTTTTCTGCTAAGTCCAACTGTATGCTCTTCCACTTCTACTATCGTACTTTTGATTTGATTTTAGTCTTCTTCTATGTTTTCTGATTGTCGTCCATTTAGTAATTTTTTCTTTATTTCCTTCTTATATTTTTGTAATATCGTTTCATTTTTTAGTTTTTCCGTGTTCAATCTTTTTGTGTTCGTTTCTTTTTTCTTGAATTTTTTATTTTTACTTCGGTTGTCACTAAGAATTAGTTCGAATCTATAATTGTGCCTTATGTCATTAATAGATTAAAAATGGTTTCTTTCACTAATACGTGATCCATTTGATTGCCATCTTTTCCATTTGTGTGCATCCATGTAATTTTGTGTAGTCGTTTATGCATAAATTTAATGCTCATTATCCGTATTTTGTTAGCAGCTGCTAGATTGCATAACATTTATCTATTGTTATTCGTTTTCATACGTACCCTTTGTTTCTATGCTACTTCTTTTAGAAAATCTTCTCTTCCGATCTGCGCATTGAAATCTCCTGTTAACATTACGAAATCATGTTTTTTAATAGTTTATTCAAGTTTATTATAAAATGTGTATTTCACATTTTCTTCTGCTATCTTTGTTGGCGCGTATACGTTTATAATTGATAAGTTACATGATTTGCACTTTATTTTTGTGTGTATATATATATATATATATATATATATATATATATATATATACTTGGAACAAAGAAAACCCCTATACGACTGCTATACTACGCATTAGTAACATACCTTGCCATTAAATATCTGAAGTGGTTTCCTTGGCGACTCTCATCGGTCCCTTCTTTTTACCAAGGCTTTCAGGAATATCTTACTTGTATTTTTTGTAAAATCATCTGTATGAGCTCCTAGAAGACATTCCGAATGCCAATAGGCAGGGGATATGGTTTATGCATGACGATGCCTCTGCTCACTTTTCTCATATTACCACTGATTATTTAAACGTGGCATATGGTAACCGATGGATTGGTTGGAACGGACCAATTAAATGGCCACCACGATTTCCTGATCTATAGACTATTTTGTGTTGAGTGGGATGAAGTCTATGCTTTATTCTACATCTATTGGCACGCAGGAAGAGCTAAGGAACCTCATCGTGAAAGCTGCAGAAACGTCCTGATGCTATAAGTCTTGCCAGAGAATCATGAATTCGTCATGAATGCTGCATTCAACAATCGGAAAGCACTTTGAACAATTACTCTAAATGTTTTATTGTTAAATAAATATTTTTATTATATATTTTAATATCTCGGTAATACATTAATTTACAACATAGGTTTATATAAATTTTTTTGTTTATTTCGTATTGGAGAACACATCTTTAAAATAGTGACGTATAATTTCATTAAAATTTTGCACGCATTTATTGGCAAAATACTATATATCGACTAAGTTTCTTAATAGGCAAAATCGTTCAAAGAAGTAGAAGAAAATGACCGTAAAGTGTTTTTGTAACTTTCACAGTTTTCTTCAAATTTATATCACCTTCTGGTTCTCTACTAATGCAAACTGTGATTTCAAAGTTAAGTCCTTACTCCGCGAGTATTTAAGAAATACAAAGTGCAGAAGAACCAGTCAAACATTATATGGAGGTTCAACATCTTGCTCGTTGAGTGGAATCAATGAGGTCTTCGGTCCTGCAGTGAGAAAAAATTGTCATTCATGCTCTTGTTGGTTGCTTCTGCTGAAGAAATTCAAAATCACTCCGCTACTCGAGCTTATGGATTAGCAGGTTATTTCCATCTTTAAAAAGCTTTAAATAAAAGTACTATTTCAGCGATTCTTCGAGGTGATTGAAGAAACAAATCTTACCCTCTTAGAGTTTTGGAAAAACCATTTCCACATTGTTAACATCATTAGCATTATCGTAAAAGACTAAGAGAACTTTCAATTTTGCTTGGAAGAAAATGTAGCCTAATTGCATTTTTGAACAGGAGTTGCTAATTGTAGATGAAATTGTATCTTTGGGACTGAAAGTGAATGAGGCCGACATTGAAGAGTTGACCACCGATGAACTAATGGATTTGCATTGCAAGAGGTTATAGGAATCATCTGAGGAAAAGAAACGAAAAAATCTTTCAATTCAAATAGGATTAGGGAGTTGTGTACAATGTGGGAACCAGTACAAAAGTTTGTAAAAAAGCACCACTCAAATAAGGCTGTAGCAATGCGAACGATAAATCTACTTAACGACAACGCAATGTCACATTTCCGTCAAATCCTCAAAAGAAGGCAAAAGCAAGTGTCATTGGATAGGTTCCTAGTTAAAGTCGCACACAAAAAAATATTCTAATGAACCAACAGATAGCAATGCGGGTTGACTTGTTTAATTTTTGCTTTATATTTTGTATTTTTACATTATTCTTATATGAATAAATAGTTGTGGAATGAATCATCCGAGTTTCATTATCTTTTATAGCTGAATTCGCTTTAATGTACGAGTGCTTTGGATTACAAGCACATTTCCAGAACGAATTATGCTTGCAAATCGAGGATCCACTGTATACACCTAGATAAATCTGAAATTGAGTGTTTGGAGGAGTGGAAAGATATAATTATAAATATTTACTATTGTCACACATAACTCGTATTAAATTCACATTAATTCGCTATATCACGAAGTCTACCCACCTCTTGAAAGCTCTACCCCAAGGAACTTTAGGTTTTAGATAAATATAATAAACCTATAGCTTACAACATAAACTTTAAAAACGCTAAAAAATATTTCTTCCTCAATTAGTAAATAAACATGAACTGAATACAATAGTATTTGTATATCACTCTTAGGTAAAGGTAAAAATCAAACGGTTGCTGCAATGTTTAGTATTTTGGCAACAACTAAAGTTTTATTGCAATAGATATTACATAATTCTGCTTTAATCTCCTTTTGATCATTTAATTAGATAATAAAGTGACTACAAATCCAACAATAATTTAGCTATTTCAAATCACGAATTCGAGCAAAGGTCAAATAATAAAATAAATACATAACCAAAAGTAGATATTAGTCATTCAACTAACGACTGTCTTTTGGGAGATAGAATGACAATACATATTTAGATATTATTTTTTATGTTTATTACAAAAAAAAGTGATTAGAACCTCATATAGGTTTCTCATAATTTTTTAGCATTACTGTACTAATCCAACATGTTATTGTCGTATAGATTAACACTTTAAAAGTTATCTATTTATATGTAGTTATTATGTTTTAATATTCTAATTTTTATTAATACGCAGAGAAGACGCTATTCCGCAGAGAGACCAAATTTGAAGCTGTTTTGATATTTTAGCTACTACGCGATATTAGTTTCGAATATATAGGGTGATCCAAATTGAAATTTAGAATTTGAATTGCGTTCCATTTGCATTCTGTGAACCTTGGAAGTTTACATTTGTACATTTGGTATTTAAACCCAAGTCAAAGTTGTTATAATGCCATATACTGTGCAGCAACGCATCAATATCATTCTTGATTATGAAAACGGGTTATTGAGCGACAAAGCTAGTTTTCCTTTAAATAGCTTTGCAAATCGTGCTTTTTACAGAAAACACATCTAGTTACAAAATTGCACTGTTAGCTCCAAATTGTAAACTGGAAGATTCATTGGCTCATACTTTTTTGAGGACTACTATACTATTAACAGTTTACACTATCGGAAGGTGCTAAATCTTTTTTCAATAAAATCAACGGTTTCAATTTAAATGATATGTGGTTTCTACAAGATAAAGCCACATGTCGCATAGCAGCTGAAGCGGTCACTTTACTTCAAACTAACTTTTTTGGTTTTCTTGCAGAGAAGTGACGTTGATTGGTTACTGCGGTCTTGTGATTTAACCCCATTAAACTTTCTCCTCTAAGATTATTTTAAAAAAAGGGTTTATGTCTACAAACCTGCTACAATTTCGGAGTTATAAGGAAACATCGCTAAAAAATGGCCGCATTCAGCAAAGTCGTCGAGAACCGACATATTACATACATAACGTCCGAAATACATAATGACAGCAACAAATTCGAACTGTCTCAATATTTTTCATTTTATTTAAGAAAAACTTCCTAAATTTCAATTTCAATTGTCCTATACTTACTTAGAAAAAAGTTTTTGATAAGAACTTCTTTTTAATAGAACAAGTATTCAGATGATATTATTTTTATAACAAAAACAAATATAGATAGCCATTTTTATTAATAAAGGATATCATTCACTCAAATTAATGATCTATGTAAGAAATGGCTGAACCCTTAGTCTACTACAAAAAAAAACTTTCAATAACTATCGCTCGGGTCCATTGGACCCATGTGTCTTCAAAGGTGGTTTTCTATATTTTAAAATTTTTATTTTGTATATTTTAGATTTATTTATTTATTTAAAATAGTTTTTACATAATGTAACAAAATGTTCTCCGCATATATTTTGATCACATCGTCTCTTCTTTTTCGGAGGTTCATATGCTGTGCAGGTGGTTGGTACAGGTGCTTCAATATTTTCAATATAATGCGCTAGTTGTTTTCCCAATTCAATAAAAAAATTTCTTCTTTTATGTAACTTATTATCACAATTTCCATTGAGAGGTGACCATACAATGTATGCATTCATGACGCTTATATCGATCATATTGTAAAAAACGGTCAATGGCCATCTTCTAGTCATCTTTTTCACTCTGTTTGTCCTTGTCATTTGATCCGTGGTGTCAGCCCCAGCTTTAGTTTTGTTATAGTCCAGAATTATTTCAGGTTTCTTTTTGGGTGCGTTATCGATTTTCTTATCATTATGTAATGTACTAAGTAATGTCACAATTTTTTCTCATTTTGGGCAGTAGGAAATTATCATTTTAGCGCTTTGAAAAGCAAATGAATATGAAGTAAAAAAATTGTCGCAAGTTATATTTTCATAAAAATACGAATACTAGTCACTTTACAGAAGTCCAAATTGTACTGAATACTATATTTATTCGTTGCTGTTATTCAAACGGCGGGTAAGTTTCTAAAATGCGGGGAAGTCCCTAATTTGTATGATCCCAACAACGAGTAAGTCCCTAATTGGTGTGATTGTACCGGGGAATCGCTACATTCGCATATAACTGATTTTGTCTATAAAATAACACTATGGGTCTAATGGACCCAGATGGAAGTTCCAGATGGAAAACTTATATAAAATAAAATAATTATTGCAATAAATTAACCCCATAAAAAAATACAAAAGGCATATAAATAAACAAAGTCGAGCAGATACAGACTCCAAAAGCATACAATCTCGAAATAAGAACACCATAAAATCACATTCGGGTCCATTGGACCCGCTCGGTAGACAAAGGGTTATTATAAACAATTCAAAAATGGGAATTATGACCGCAAATCGTTTTAACCATACATACGTTCATAACATACTGGATAGGGAGTAGTAAGCAATATACAGTCTGAATAGACAAATTAATAACACTCTTAATTATAAAACAAAAGTTTGTTTTTAATGTAATTTGCAAGGTTAGTTAACTAAGATTTGCAGAAGTAAGAATATTACAAAAATTTATTAAAATGAGGTCGGTGGTTTTCTATATTTCTTTGCATCTCAAGAAAATACTGAAAAGAACAAATTGTTTTGGAATACAAATTTTTAAAGCCTATCTACCGATACAAATGTTGGAAGTTTGACGGAAACTGTGTCTTTGAGTGTACTATGTATGACAAACTTAATTTTCTGAGGTAAACTGATCTTGAACTAATTTTTATTTTAGAAATTTGTGACATAAGCTAACTTAAATAGAAATTTTAAAAAAATTATCTTGCATGACATATTTTTAATAAGTAACATTTATATAACAAATAATAAATAGTTCAAATTTAATTTATAGAGAAGTAAAATTAATTGCTTGCCTTCAACGTATCTTGAAATACTTATAACACAGTTTACTGTAATTTAATCACAGGCACGCTTAATTTTACGACAGAACTTCTGCATTACAACTATAACTTTGTTTTACAGAAAGTTATGAGTGTTAACCGTCCGTTTGTCAATGTCCTACTGGGCGGCTCAAGGATAGCATTACGTGGTTTGGAACGCAAGGATGCAAGTTAAATTACGATTAATAGGCATTTCCCTTGTAGGATACAGCTCTCAGGCGTCCCGGAAACCGGAATTGTCCCACTTTCAGTCTATCCCGATGACTGAAGGACCTCTCGATCCGGTTATTTGTTCAAATTTGGCAAAATCAATAGCGGACTTGCTGAACTCGAGGCTGTATTTTAGATATCCAACACCATTTGTGCAACTATTAAAAGCGAATACTTATAGGGTATAAATCAAGCTGAATATGTAAGAAAGTAAGAAGGTAAAAATCTGTCAAATTATAGACTATGTAAAAACAACTAGGATCAAAACACGTCAAATTAAAATCAAGTATTTTATTTTATTTCATCCGTAATTTTAGAAATCTAAAAATATTATTAAATATAAACAATTGAAATTGATAAGAATTAAACAAAACTCATTCGATGTCATCTAGCTTTATCACTAATCGCACATTTATTTAGAAGCATAGAAAGATATAATTTTTGTGGTGCAGATATTTTATTTTATTTTGTTAGAATTTATTTTGAAATAAAATATTTTAAAAATCATTGTACTTTTTACATATGAAATAATATGAATTATGCGTATCTTTCTACCTGGAAAAATTGGTGTGATTAAGTAAAACTGTTATAATACTAAGTTGTAACCAAAGACCTACATATTGGGTAAATATTTAACTGCTCTCTAGTACAGGGTGATCGCACTGTTGAGGTGCTTAGCTGCGGTGGTCCTGGACTTAACAGCCTCGGCGCCTCCTATAATTACCACCAAAACCGGTGAACAAGTAGAGCACATTAAGGGGTCCAACATGTATGATTTTCATCTTCCACTAAGGTCTGGTTCTTAAGTTATCGAACGAAATATAAATATGGGACTGATTCGTTTTTATAGCGGCTAGATTTTCTCCCTCAATTTTGAATGCTCATTCAATAGCACACATTAAACGGATGATAATGCAGCTGTGAGAGTTTAAATCATTGCATCTCCATTATACATAAATTGAGCTCCTAGATCATTAAAGTCCAATACTTCTATTTCGTTAAATTAATCAAGAATCAGACCTGAGTGAATGATGAAAGTCATATATGTTATGTTGGGCACTTTAATGTGCTTTATCTGTCCACAGATTTTGGTAGTAATCGCAGGAGGTTTCATAACGGGTCTTTCTGTTTAGTTACCAGGTGGATTATATTCACTCACAGTACCTATATTCAATATAAACAAGGTCAAATATGGCCTTGTAAGGAGCAGAACTTGCCACGATAAGGAGCATCGAGTTTTACCATTATTTTTCTATATAATTTCAAAAACTGCTGAGTAACAAACTTTTCTATGAAGCTCGTAAAAAATGCAAATAAGTCTTAAAAAAATAAAAAGACGCACGAAAAGTTTTAATAGTAAATTTATAATCGACTCTACATAGAGCATTAAGTAAATATGATAGCATAAAGTAAACAGTGTTAGAAAAACCATTCAAGAGTGATACTCTAGTAGTAAGCCTAGTCGCTTTAGGGAGCTCTCGGATCACACGGGCAGGTTTTATTTAATCTTCCCACTGGAAGAACATCAGTAGACAATTGATGGACTAAATCGTTGGGGTGACCATAGAGTTTATTGTGATAATTTTGAGTAAATTGGAAAATTTATTTGACAACAAAGAGAATGCCGAAATCCTCGTGCTAATTTCGTTTAATATATACTAAATTGTGTCCACCATGGCACGGTTTTAGACTGAAACTGTTGTACTCTGTATGTCCATATCATTTTTAAGATAGTCTTATAAAGTAAGAGTATATTAGATATTGATAATTTGGATTTGATTTCAAATAACCAATACGTTTGACAAAACTTTATATTTAGTTGTTGACGTTTAGTTTTAAAGATGTTTTTTCAATGTCAGATGTTAATATATGTCCAATCCTAAGTACTTGGTTTCTGTTTTAACAAGAACTGGGACACCATTTAAGGTGACTGGTGGACAAAAGTTAAATCGGGTGATAAACGTCACTTGAATTGATTTAGTGGTATTGAATTTTATTTGTTATTTAGTAAGCCATTCACTTAAGCTGTTGAAACGATGCTGGAGATTTTCAATTGCCAGTTGGAGGATCTTCGTATGTATCATCGGTAAAAGTGGCGATCACGGTGGTTTTATCTTTTGGTAAGTGAGCAGTATAAATTAGATAAAAGGAGCTCTAAGATACTGCCTTGAGGGACACTAGATTTAACAAGTTAATCGTTGGAGAAGGTAGTAATAACTTATCTGCTATGTCAAACCTTATCAAATGTCTAAGAAAACAGCTCACATTATTTATTTTTTTCAAGTCTATATATATATATATATATATATATATATATATATATATAAAGTTGCCAATAATACTATGACTTTTCTAGAAGCATTTTAATATTTGACCTGTTATGAGATCGTAACCTGGTGCATTATGGTTCAAAATTACTGCGTAGGTGTTCAGTAAAAGTATCATATTTCTTTGTAAGCCTAGTTCCGTCAGGTTTTCTTATAAGAGGTGTAGTGATTTGCGACCTTATGAATTTTTTTATTGCTTTGCAGGTGCTATGATCTTCAGGGTTCAGATGCGTAAGATAATAAGTAAATCATTTTGAAAATCTAATAAATCTGCTCTAAATTGTCAAGATAACCTGATGTAATTCAACTTGTCAGCAGTATTACGAGATCTTTGCCATTTAATTCAAGCACGTCTTTTTTCGGAGATTAATTCGTTTATATAAAGTGATGTGTTATTTGTTCAGACAGCTTCTTGGATGATAGTAACGAGATATCAAACTTACTGACTTTGCATTTGCATGTCTACTTTTCTGTATACCTTTTTCCCATATATTGTTATTGTGCATGTTCAGTTTTTAATTGTGTGATTATCTATTGGTTCTACCATATAAATTTCCCCATCCACTATAAACTTATTACAAACTATGTTTGCTCTGTACCCATTTTATCTTATATTCTTCGCACGCTGTAGCAGAGTTTTTCTTTGTCCCTGGCTCCATAAATTGGGAATTTAAATTTTTGTAAATTTTTATAATCTCGGATTGTTTGCTCAGTGTTGTCATTTTCATCATTATTAAACGATATTTTTGTCTCCCTTAAATTTTCTTTTGCGATCTTTTTACCCTCTAAGTTTCTTTTTCGTATCTATTTCTATTCCTATATCTTGCAACAATATTCTAACTTTGTTGATTATTTTAACCCGTGTACAATTATTTTCTTCTCCAACAGTTGTGTTGTTTATCTTTTTCTTCTCATATTTTTTATGAGATTTTACAGAACCTGATTTCGCTTATCGTGTCCTGCCGAACACTTTTGCGATTGCCTGCGCGCCGTCACACTCGACCTGCGCTAGTATTTGACTGGAGTTATTCGTATTTTAGTTCGATTAAATTAAATCTCCACTCAATTGATTAATGATCACCTCGCTTTAGTAGCACTTCATTGGTTTTTTAAAAAAATTTAATTTTTAAATTAATTGCGCGATCTCGACAATTGTTCTTCGTCTCGTTCGCGTTACATCCGACCTCTTCTAAGGATAAAATATGAGAATGAATAACAAATTCAATCAGTCGTTAGTATAAAAAGAAAATTATATATAACACATTTATAAATATATATTTACCTTTATTGCTATATTTGTATTCCATTTAACTACTTAAATTTTCCAATCCGGTGAATTTATAGCAACGTAGTATTTTATTACCACAGAGACATCCACTCATGTTGCAATAGTTTTTGTGACGCATTTTTAAGACAAACACGGATAAGATTAGACAATAGAAAAATAGTATAAAAATTAAATTTAATTAACAAAGGAAATAAAAGAAGCAACTGCATCCCACTTAATTTTAATAATTAATTGAATAAACTAAACAGTGTTTGTAGTAAGTCAACGATAAATGTTTAAATAGTAAAGCTAAAATATTGAAGCGCTTCTTAATAAACCAAGTAAACTACATATTCAAAACGACTTTACAAATACATATAATCTTGTTTTTTGTTATTATTAAATTATTGTTATCTTGACCAACTACTTGCTGCTCATAAAAATGCACACCTAAATACCACTATTAAAATGCACTCCAGATACACAGCTCATTTTTTCAGACTCATTTGTTAAAGCAGCCGTTTAAGAATTTCGGTACAAAATACTATATTAAGAAAAATCCAACCACATTTTAACATAAGTGATGCTACTAACTCGAAATAAACAAGAACTAATAACAATTACAAACACGTTTAAGGCATACTTCTTCTTCTTCTTCTTCCCCAGCCTAGGTCGTCCACTGCTGGACATAGGCCTCCCTCAAACCCTTCCATTTGTTTCTGTCCTGTGCGATCTGGATCCAATTTCCTGCAATTCTTTTTACATCATCGGCCCATCTTGTTGGTGGTCTACCTCTGCTTCTGAATGCGTCTTGTCTGGGTCTCCATTCAATCATTCGTCTTGTCCATCTCTCATCTTTCAGTCTTGCCACGTGTCCCGCCCAGTTCCACATCAGCTCAGCTATCCTCAACACAGCATCCTTCACCTTTGTTCGCTGCCTAATTGTGGTGTTTGGTATTTTATCCCTAAGTGTTATTCCTAGCATTGACCTTTCCATTGCCGTCTGTGTTACTCTTATTTTCTTTATGGTTTTCTTGGTCAATGTTAGTGTTTCAGCCCCATAAGTGAGAACAGGAGTATGCACTGATCGAACGTTTTCCTCTTCAGGCATATTGGGATATCTGATTTAAAGATGTTGCTGAGCTTACCGTAGGCTGCCCATGCTAAATTGATCCTCCTCTTCAGTTCGTGGGTTTGATTATCTCTCCCAATGGTTAACTCGTGTCCCAGGTATATGTATGAGTATACTTGTTCGATTTTATATCATCTGCCGAAATGTTATCGCCCAGGACCAGGTTTGTCATATATTTTGTTTTTGTATAGTTTATGTCAAGCCCGACTTCCTTTGAGGCAGCTTTGAGTTCTTGTAGCATTTTATTTGCTTCGTCTATCTTATCTGTGATTAGGACTAGATCATCGGCAAATCTTAGATGGTTTAGTAGTTCGCCATTGATGTTAATTCCACACTGTTCCCAATCTAGGTTTTTGTACATATATTCTAAGAGTGTCGTGAATAATTTAGGGGATATGTCTTACCCCTTTTTCTATTTGAAATGTGTTGGTGTCTGCGTGTAATCTTACTGATGCGGTTATATATGTATTTTAGTAAACCCGTGTATCTGGGGTCTATTCGGTATTGCGAAAGAGCATGGAAGAGTTGTTGCTGATTTATCGAATAAAATGCCTTTTCATAATCTACAAATATCAGCATAAGAGGCTTGTTATATTCTACGCATTTTTCAATTAGTAGTTTAAGTACTGTTAGGTGATCATTCGTACTAAACCCTACTCTAAATCCAGGCTGTTCTCTTGGTTGGTATAGGTCAAGTTTTACACTTATACGTTTTGATAGTATTCTCGTAAAGAGCTTATATATGTGTTGTAGCAAGCTAATAGGTCTGTAGTTGGTCAGATTTGTAGCGTCTCCTTTTTATGTATCAGAGTGATGATGGCCTTGTCCCATCGAGTGGGTGTTTTTGCTCTATGAGACATTCGTTAAATAGAGATTTCAAGGTTTTAAAACAGCTAGTCCGCCTTCCTTGATAGCCTCAATAACTATTCCATCGTCTCCTGGTGATCTGTTATTCTTCATCTCCAATTGCTGCTTTTATTTCTTCCAGACTAATTTCAGGTATATCTTCCGATCCCTGGTTTCTGATATATTTATGTCTTCTACTTCTGCAGGATTTTCATTTTGTATAGTTTGCGATAGAAGTTTTCTGTAATTTTCACAATATCGGATTTGTTTGTAATCGTATTTCCATTTTCATCTTTTAGTTTCATTATACTTTTGTTCCAATATTTATTTGACGTTTCAGAACTTTCAGTTTTTATTTTGTTCGATTGTTTCGATGATTTTTGTGGTGTTATACTTTCGAATATCTTTTCTAACTTCTTTTGATATTTCCTTATTGATTTTCTGAATTCCTCTGAGTTTTTGTCTCCCATTTCTCTTCTTTCTTTTATTAGGGATTTTGTGTTGGCACTGATCTTGCTAGTGCGTATGTTTCCTTTGCTACAGTATTTCTGGGTTGCTTCCTTTAGTGTTTTTACAATAACGTCCTTTCTTTCTTCGATGCTATCTTCATCTTTTATCTGATTTAGTCGTTCTTCTATCATGTCTGTGTATTCTTGCCGGTTTTCGACATTTGTCCATTTTCCATTATTACCTTTACCTTTAGCTTGCTTTTTTACAAGGTTACCTCTTTCGTGTTTTAAATTGATATTTATAGTAGTTCTCACCAGGCGGTGATCACTTCCAATGGAAAATTTGTTTAAAACTTCAACGTTTTTTATAATTTGCCGTTTATTTGAAATTATAAAGTCTACTTCGTTCTTGGTGATGCCATCTGGACTCTTCCATGTCCATTTTCTGTTTTCGTTCTTTTTAAAGAAACTGTTCATTATAAAAATGTTGTTTTGCAGACAGAATCCTAATAGAGTTCTACCTCTCTCGTTCCGTTCTCCTACTCCATATTGCCCCATTGATGTTTCCATTTCGTCCTCCTTTTGTCCTATAAAGCTAAAATGGAGAAGTCTAATGTGTTAACTGCAATAAAACCACTCAGCTAAGTACAGAAAATGCACTGCCTACAATCAGCTACAACAAAAGGTATATTGAAGGCCAAAAATATTTAGAATACAATATGTCCAGCCCAACCCAACTTACGAACACAACAACCAAACCATTTCAATACAACGAATCCGTCACCAGCCACTCAACAAAATAGCGCTATAACAAAACTAAAAACATGATAAAAGATCTTATCAATCAAATAAGTACTTTGATGAATTTCATCTCCACTGTAGTAACTAAAATATCTCAATGGCCCAATTGTTAGAAATAGCTATATAAATTATCAATATGGAAGTCAAATTATCTCCACAAAATAACAATATCGACTTGATACTGGTATCAGAAACGCACTTCACTGAAAAATGACATCTACAAATACTAAAATATTGCATATATAATCTTAGACAACCAGATGGCACTGCACATGGAGGAACTACAATTATAATACAAGAATATCAAGCATTATGAATCAGAAAGCTATAATATGAAACACCTACAGGAGACAACAATAACTCTAGAAGATCACATGGAAGCTCTGAACATATCGGCAATTTATTGCCCCGCAAAATATAATAAACAGAAAAATTTTAAAATTTATTTCAAAACTCTTGGAAATAAATTCATCAGCGTATGAGACTGAAACGCCAAAAATCAGCACCAGGGTTTAAGATTAACAACATCAAAAGGCAGTAAATTGCATGCTGCTATGGTATTATCTGTAGACTAGCCCATATATTGGCCCACTGATGACTAAAATCCCTGATGTGATAGACTTTGGTATTCTTAATTGATGACTTACTATGATCTATACAGAATCCTATCTAGATCATTCATCTAATCATTTACCGATTATAACCACACATGCATATTGGGAAAACAAAATAGACCAATATTGTGTAGTATTAAAACAGATTTGAAACTGTTTAAAACATAATAATAATAATAATAATAAAATTGAACTAAAAGTATCATTAAAAACCCCAGAAGACGTTGATATTGCAGTTACCAAACTTACTAAAACAATACAAAACACAGATTGGAAAATAACATCAGATTTTAACCGGTCTACCCATAAACAAAAATTCTCTATAATACTTAAACAATAAAAAAGAAAACTTTGTAAAATATGGTAGACGACAAGGATAGAGAACGACAGAAAGATATATATGTATGTATGTATGTATGATATATATATATATATATATATATATATATATATATATATATATATATATATATATACATATATATTACTTATATTGCCTTTGACCTACCAACAGTTAATGTGAAGACAAATGGAAGAGATTATTTGTTGGACCCTTATAGCTATCCCGAATCTTATAAACCCGAGCAACACAAACGACTCTATATTTCCCAGGAAAAACTTCATCGATCATTCCTAACGGCAAATGCAAAAGAGGAGCGATCACAGCAGCTTCTGGTATCAAGAAAACATTTGATTTTGACCATTTATGACGCATTTCTAATTCCTGCAAGTATTCGTTCGTCGAGCGACCACCGAATCTTATTACTCTTTGAAGTAATAATGACGCTGTAATGAATGAGAACATTTTTGCAGGTTTCCAACCTTTTAAAACCCTGAGAAAAATAAACCCTTTATACTACGCGGCACAGTGCGATCTCTGTTCGATCAAGGTCGTCTTCAAAGATTAGTGTTTAGTTGGGTAGCAATTTTTAAAAATGTATAACTATCGCCATCACTCCCAACAAACGCCTATAACTGAATACTCTTTTCATAAGTTTATAAGTCGAGTTGGATTTAAACTCTACGGACAATAATAAAGAGTGTTTTCGTTTGTGTTTAGGTGAATTATTTTTCCTATGTACTAAATGCTGCACAGGCTATTTTTTGCCAGAAAACAACCAAACTGATCTTTAAAACCACACTGAAAACACTAGTAATTATGCCATCTCTAATTAGCTTAGCCAACAAAAACAAGGCACATATTCGAGACGATGTATAGTTTGTGTTTTAGGCGAAGTTACTTTTGATTTTCCACTTAGCAAAAATTGAGCACCTTTTTTACGCTCAGAGTGTTAAACTTTTAAATAGATAACCGCTCCGTAACTTTCCTATGAGGCATTAGAAACTCTATTCAACTTTGAACATTTCTAGCAAAAATTCACTTCACTGTTTGCAACAATTAACTCTAACAACTAAAGAAGATAGCTGGTCTTAATTACAACCGTAGTGCTGCAATGATTTTTTCGTACATTTTACAAGTATGAGGATGCAAGAAAGTTGATCATAAATCCTAGCTACAATTGACAACATATTCCGTTTTGTTTCTTTGATTTTTCAATCATCAAAACCTTTAGCTTGCTTTTACAAGGTTACCTCTTTCGTGTTTTAAATTGATATTTATAGTAGTTCTCACCAGGCGGTGATCACTTCCAATGGAAAATTTGTTTAAAACTTCAACGTTTTTTATAATTTGCCGTTTATTTGAAATTATAAAGTCTACTTCGTTCTTGGTGATGCCATCTGGACTCTTCCATGTCCATTTTCTGTTTTCGTTCTTTTAAAGAAACTGTTCATTATAAAAATGTTGTTTTGCAGACAGAATCCTAATAGAGTTCTACCTCTCTCGTTCCGTTCTCCTACTCCATATTGCCCCATTGATGTTTCCATTTCGTCCTCCTTTTGTCCTATCTTTGCGTTGAAGTCTCCTATGAGGAGTGTATAGTGTGTTGGGGTATTTTCGTTTGCCTTTGTGATATCATCATAGAAGGTGTCTACTTCTTCGTCAGATCCTTGCGATGTAGGTGCATAGGCTTGTATTATTTTGATGTTGTATCTGTTGTTCAGTTTTAAAATTAAATATATAACTCTTGAGCTTATACTTCCTATATCTATTATATTCTTTGCATGCCTTTTGTATATTATAAACCCAACTCCTCTTAATAGGGCTTCCTCTTCTCCTTTGTAGTAAAGTATGTTCCCTGATGTCAGGTTTATTTGGCTTTCATGTTTCCTTCTTAATTCACTCATTCCTACTACGCCCCATTTTATGTGTTCTAGGTCTTCTTCTAATTGTGCTAGGTTTTCTTCGGATGAGCGTGTTTGTGTATTGTAGGTAGCAATGTTTAAACGTCGTGTTTTTGGTCCAGATCTGTTTCTTGAGTATATTTGCGAATTTTTGCCTCCCCCAGAATCCATGAGGCTGACCCTCGCTCTGAGGGTGTGGGATTTTGGTTTATCCATGCCCACCTGGGGTATATTTCCGTATGTTTTGTAATTCGCCATTTGGATGTGGGGTATAGGATTTAAAACGCCGCGCTATCCTACTGCGTGTTGGCGAGTGTGTAATCAGCCGCCCCTCACATGGGGAACAGACGCTGTTTGCAGCCGCCCAATCTGGGTCAGACGCTGCTTTTACCTGTTGGTCCGGGCATTCCCCTATCCGCCACCTGGGAACGCGCCCTCTAGGGGTTACAGGTTCCCCCGAGGGTTAAGGCATACAGTAAACACAATCAAACTATATGAGGTGTGAGTAATACATTTTAGAAGAAAATACAAAACTTGATACAAATAAATACTAAAGATGTACATCACTCCACTGATATTAATGAAGTAAAAGATAGCATACAACCACTGGGGATATGAAACAACCACGCAGCAATGTACGATTGCTCATGTTTTTCGTAGATCTAAATCAGAAAGAAAATAACATAAATCTAAAAGTAAAACTACTGATAAACACCCATGACTTTTAAAGCACTACATACAAAAAAAAACATTCCCCAATGCATGCGTTTCCAGCAATATGGACAACCAAAAAACTTTTGTCAAAAAAAACCGCGCAACGTAAGGTACATAGATAGTTACTTCACATTAGAATGTCCTATAAAAGCTAAAAATAGAGAAGTCTAATGTGTTAACTGCAATAAAAACCACTCAGCCAAGTACAGAAAATGCACTGTCTACAATCAGCTACAACAAAAGGTATATTGAAGGCCAAAATTATTTAGAATACAATATGTCCAGCCCAACCCAACTTACGAACACAACAACCAAACCATTTCAATACAACGAATCCATCACCAGCCACTCAACAAAATAGCGCTATAACAAAACTAAAAAAATAAATAAATAAAAGATCTTATAAATAAAATAAGTGCTTTGATGAATTTCATCTCAACTGTAGTAACTAAAATACCTCAATGGCCCAATTGTTGAAAATAGCTATATAAAATATCAATATGTAAGTCAAATTCTCTCTACAAAATAACAATATCGACTTAATACTGGTATCAGAAACGCACTTCACTGGAGAAATGACATCTACAAATACTAAAATATTACAGATATAATCCTAGACAACCAGATGGCAATGCACACGGAGGAACTACAATTATAATACAAGAATATCAAGCATTATGAATCAGAAAGCTATAATATGAAACAGCTACAGGCGACATCAGTAACTGGTGTGGCGGCCTTTTCGCCCTTGAACCGCTTTATATCGCGGCGGCATGCGGGCCTTTGATATCTGCTACGTTTTGCCATCGCACACAAAACGGCATATGGGCTTTGCTCAGCCGACAAGTCTACATACGCCGTCGGCGGCACCTTTTGATATGAAAGGTGCTGTCGAATGAAAATTGCCCGCAAAGACCTACCGCCAAGCCAGGCGCGAAGCCCGGCAACACTCGCCATCCGCAGCGCGACCAGTCCGGTCGTGTCTTCACCCGCATACATTCGCTACCCGCAGCGCGACCAATTCGGTCGCGTCTTATCATCCCGCAGATACCAGATCCGCAACGCAGAGGTAGCCACCTTGGAATCGCCGACGAAGCCGAAGCCGAAGCCGATTCAGGTGAGCGATTTGGCAATACTCGTTGGTTGATATCGGTAGCCGCCCCCATCCGCTTATGCGACGGCCGTTTAAGGGACGATATTGGCCTTATCGGTTGACGTTCCAATACGGGCTGTACTACGTTTCCACACCGCACCACGAGAGCGGCTATTTACACGCCTGCCTCTCCAGTAACTCTAGAAGATCACGCGGAAGCTCTGAACATATCGGCAATTTATTGCCCCACAAAATATAATAAACAGAAAAATTTTAAAAGTTATTTGAAAACTCTTGGAAATAAATTCATCAGCGTATGAGACCGGAACGCCAAAAATCACCACCAGGGTTTAAGATTAACAACATCAAAAGGCAGTAAATTGCATACTGCTATGGTATTATCTGTAGACTAGCCCATATATTGGCCCACTGATGACTAAAATCCCTGATGTGATAGACTTTGGTATTCTTAATTGATGACTTACTATGATCTATACAGAATCCTATCTAGATTAATCATCTAATCATTTACCGATTATAACCACACATGCATATTGGGAAAACAAAATACACCAATATTGTGTAGTATTAAAACAGATTTGAAACTGTTTAAAACATAATAATAATAAAATTGAACTAAAAGTATCATTAAAAACCCCAGAAGACGTTGATATTGCAGTTACCAAAGTTACTAAAACAATACAAAACACAGCTTGGAAAATAATATCAGATTTTAACCGGTCTATCCATAAACAAAGATTCTCTATAATAATTAAACAAAAAATACAATAAAAAAGAAAACTTTGTAAAATATGGCAGACCACAAGGATAGAGAACGACAGAAAGATATATATGTATGTATGTATGTATGTATGTATATATATATATATATATATATATATATATATATATATATATATATATATATATATATATATATATATATATATATATATATATATATATATATATATGTATTCTAAATCTTGCCAAACCGCCCTGAGCTTTATCCTATGGAACGTTACTGGGCTATTATAAAGAGATACTTATAATAAGGTGGTAGAGAAGCTAAAACAATGTAAGAGTTCAATTAAATGTGTAGTGAAGGCAACCGAAAAATTACAGTGGAGAATGTGTAGAGGGTTATGGTAAGTGTTCAAGCAAAAGTTAGAAGTTTCTGTTGTTATTAATTTATATATATATATAATCAATCCTGTTTTCCCACCATTCTCTAATAATGTTACTTTTTAGTTTAATTAATTTAAAATTGTAGGTTGGAGGAATATTAAGTTTATTTCTCTTTTGGTGGCTAATTTAATTGAATTTGCAAATATTATTGTGGCGGTTTTCCACATTTGCGCCAATTTAGCTCTTATTTCTAATTTAACTTAAATTTATTAGTTTGCTTTTAGAAATGGAATGTTAAATACAGGGGTGATTAAAAAATAAGTACTGAAAGGTGAACCGAGTCAAGTTGTGAAATATAATTTTCTTTCTGGAATGCAACGTTCTTTAACACGGCATCCTCAAAAGAATTTTTTGTTATTTAAATAATCTGTTAGTAGTGTTCGGTAAAGTATGTTAAATAATTCAAGTATGTCGCTTCTTTCTAAGATTATATTCGATTACTTATAAACAGTAACAATTTTATCTCGTTGTGTTTTGTTTTTAAACAGTTGCTAAAAATTTCAATAAATGTGTGGCATTACACCCATTTATTAAATATAACTGTTACGCTACCCCATGTTGTTTGGGTATGTCTATCCTTACAAAATACATGATATTAGCTGACTTTAAAGGCTTCTTCTTGGCTAAATATGGCATGAAATGGTTCTTTGATTTTATCCTATTAGCATTCTAATTCAGAACAGTAATGTTTTGAAGTATTCTAGATAAGTTAGCCATTAAATTATTTTGAGAGGAAGTGTGCTGTAATAAATTATTTAATTTGGGTAAATCGAGAATTACTAATTAATTTAATGGAGTGTGAATGCAATCTATGAGGGAGCAATGCATTGGGCACTTGGTTTAAGTAGTTAATCAGATTGCTCTGGTTCTGAATGTACGGCTTGGTTGTAGATCATTACTTATAAAGGATCCGACATGTTTTGGTTTGCCATGTGTATTTTTTTAATGGATAAATTTTCGCTGATTACTTTAGCTATCATTTCAATTTTAATTTCCTTATCTGAAAGCGATATTGGCACATATACCGGTTTTACATTGGAGTTTTCAAACTGAGAAATTTTACTTGATTATTAATATAGAATTTAGTAAGCTTATGATGCTCATCATAACTGGTAAGATTGATTTTTTAGTATTTGCTACTGCATGACTGTAAATTCTTTATCCTCAGTAATAATTTTAATATCTTCTATAATATCCTGATGGTTTTGCTTGTTGATTTTAAGGTATTGTTAGTTATTGTAATAAGTTCGTTCTGCGGTTTTGTAAATTACATTCTTGTTGGCTGTTTTGGGGCATTGTTATTACTTAATCCCAACGGGCCTAATAATCGTTTATAATATAAAATTTATTTGTTTTGTCAATTTAGGCTTACTTACTTGAAAATGTAAGTTTTAAATATTCTGTTGTTATAACAGATGTAGGTGGATTAATGCTCTCGCTGCGATAACTCGACCTAGTTACACAACTCAGGTAACATGTCCGCTCTATTTGGGGGCACAGCGCAAATTGGTAACAAAATACGAAACCAGTATTAATAATAGAAAACTTATATATTGCTTGTGTGACGCTGTATGGATTTCCTTTTCTTTGATTCATTCCAATAGTAAAGTTCAAGAGTAAGTGTGTTGTTTTTATACGTTTGTCTACCAGGTACAGTAATTTAATATAAATAAGTATTTAAAAAATATTATTTATGTGGTATTACGGAACTGATGAATAATATATAATTTGTTTAAATACGAACTGCGTTCAAGTTCTAAGGTCTCCAAATTTTTTCTCGGTAGAGAGAGTAAGTAGAAAGATGTCGTTAATTTTAAAAGGCGCGGGAAACATTTCTAAATTTGTAATATAGATTGCAGCACCAGACAAAGTACACAGGTCAAATTACCGCCATTGCAGCGAGTGTTGTTTCGTATGCTTAAAATGACGACATTTAGTGTTCAAGAACAAGTTTAAAGAAAGTTGAGAGTTGTGAGACAATAAACTGAAGCAGCCTCGACCCCAATTCAGCCGGACCAAAACCATGATTGCACGAGTGGAGTAAACTGTTATAAAAAATTTTCGATCAGATGTGAGTGATACCTCCTCCAAACTTGGTATTCCCGTAGGATCTGCGGAATCCATTTTGCATAATGACTTGAAAATGCGGAAAATCTCTTCAAGGTGGGTTTCATGAATGTTGACCGACGAACACAAGGCTGCGCGGGTGGTAAGGTCTCTGGACATGTTGATAAGTAATGTCGCCATGAGTTGTCGACTATGAAAGACACTCTGTGGCCGTTCGTTTTCCAGTCAAGCCGCTGTTGCATTAGCAATTTTTCAGTGGACAAAACGCACCCCTAGAGAAGTGTTTTTACCAGCTATAAAATTATGGCGACAACGTTGTAATATGTACGTATAGACGTAAGTCACATTGAGAAGTAACAGAAATTTCAACTTTCTTGGATAAGTACTTTTCAGAAAAAGTTTGGAAACCTTAGATTTTGAACTCACCTCGCAACTTTAGTTTTATTTAAATTTTTTTAGTGTTTTTAAACGAAACTATCGTTTTTGGGCAATGTTTTTGGGAATACATTTAAATATACTACAGTTCCAGCACAACAAATTTGTTTAGAAGTAGATTATTGCAGATGATTACGTTACCAATAAATTTGTACGTTATACAAAAGCAAAATGCAAATAAATCTACTGGCACTATGGATGAAATGAAGAGTTTTCTAGATACAAATATAATGACAAGAAAAAAGAAATTACTAAGATTACTGTAAATTTGAAATTTCTTTTTCTTAAAGTGCCTATGCGTGATTTTTTTATATTAATCACAACTGCTTGAAAAAGTAAGGTCGTGCGTCAACCAAAACCATTTCTTGAGATTGTGCAGCCAAGATTTTTTTCTTCTTCCTGCCGTGAGCTTTGCCTTGCAAAATTAATTGTAGTACATTATACCTACCTTAATTTTTTGTTAAATGCTCTAAATGGTCAAAGGGTTTCCTCGGTTAAGACAAGCAAAATAACCCCCCCGCCCCTCAACGTGAAGATCCAAACTAACCTATTGGATATTTTTCTTGGGTCAAAAAAACATGTTTGGCAGGTTACGTGTCCCCATACCTTCTGGCTAGGGACCAACAAAGTGATTTTTTCGAATTTTTTTCAATTTTTTTCGTTAACGAAAAATGCCTTTCAAAAAAAAGTTGTTTGGCCCCCGGTACCCTCGATATACCCCCTAAAAAAATAAAAAGGAATTAAATTTGCTCTAGATTTTTTCTGTTTTTGTACACCATATTTTCTTTATTATGAAAAGTTATGTCAAAATACACTTTTATGAATTTTTCTAGATGTTTTGGGGCCGACCCTAAAAATCGATTTTTCCCATTTTTGGCCATTTTTCTCCGTTTTATCAACTTTCACCGGGATGCGTTTTTAAGGGCATTAATCCTAAAATTGGATTCTCCGGAAAATTTTACATAGGTATGGGTACCGAGCATATATTATTTTAAGATTTTAGCTCTTCGCGCTCGAAGCACCCCGAAGCAAATGGTTGCCTGTTTTTCTTTTTTAGATAAGTTGGACATATCAGAACCGTGGTCAATTCTAAATTGCACACAATCTTTTGTTTTCCATAAATCTTTAGAGAAATAAAAGAAATCCAAAGCACGACGCCGAATTATTCTCCACCATAACACTGCGAGTTTGCACACAACGACGCAGACAACTGGCTTTGTTGGGCACTCGTCGTCGAACTGATAAATCATCCGCTGCGTAGTTCTAATTTGGGCCCTTGTGTTTCTTTTTGTCCCCACACGTAAAGAACAAATTGAGTGAACGACGATTTTTGACGCCGAAAGATGCCGGTGATGCGTTTGTTTCGAAGATACCTGACTGGCTATGTAAAAAATGCTATAAAAATTGGTTTCAGCATATGCAACAGTGTATTGACCGTTCGGAAAACTACATTGAAAAACAATAAAAAAGTTTTCAACATTAAACATTTATATTTGCTAATTTTTTGCAATAGCCCACGTATATTTACCATATAGTATAACAATTAACGCATAAAACAGTTCTCAGTAACAATCTTCCATAACAAATAGAATTTTATTTATTTTATAAATTAGGACAGCTGTATTTATATCCTAAACTAATAGAACGTTAAAATGGGCGTCAAGTTAAGCACTATGCTGTACACTAAAGCGTCGAATTTTTTGGGTAGTTGGAGTTTTGGATGTCCCTTTGGACAACCATGTTTAACACAAACCAAGACATTGACTATCATGCGCGGCATTTACACTTGAGAACCCTTGCGGATTTTAATATTAGAAGTAAATAATATGCCCCAGTATTAGAAGTCATAGGGCCAGATTAGTTTGACTACCGCTTTGTAAATCAGAAGCTAATTCTCAATTTGGAGTTGTATCCGAACAATCAATACATTTTAGATCAATTTTCTTAGTAAATTTATGTTTTCGACGATAAGTCTCCTGTCAAGGTATTTAACTTCTCCTTGTTGGGGCAGCAGTTAATTATATAAGTAAATCGGAGAACAGATTTCATGTAGCAAATGTTACATAAATAGATTTGTTTCATTTATTTTGTTCTCCATTTTCTTTGCTATTCTTTAATCTCTGTTAAGTCGATTTATAACAGTTGTGTAGCATTCAAATTACTATCAGAGGCTAGAATTACAATATCCTCTGTGAAAGTTGTTACGACTTTTGACGTACAAGGAAGATCTGAAACATATAATAGTTGCAGCAGTCGTCCGAGGCCGTTACTTTGGGGTACTCCGGCTTTTATGGGAAATATTTCGGTATACTTTAAGGTTGGTCAAGAAGGATTTGCTTGAAGATAGGATTTAAGAACAAGGAAGTAGTTTATGGAGAAAAAGATAAGTAACTTAAATAAAAGACCAATCTACTACAATTTGTCAAACGCTTGGAATACGTCTAAAAATGCTAAAGAATACTACTGCTTGTTTTCATAATTTTTATTAATTCTTTGAATGAAACGATAAATTTATTTAACTATAAAATTCATCTGCCTAAAATCAAATTGGTGATCATGGATTAATTGGTATAATTCTACTCAATAACAGCTTTTCAAACAACTGGGATACTATAGGGAGAAGACATATTGGTCGATAAGATTTAAGTAATTTGGAGAATTGCTGATTTTAAAATTAGAACAAATTGAGGTACTTTCCTCTAAAATGTATTCAATGTACAAAATAGCATCAAAACGCTGTATAAAATACTTCGGTGAAGGATAGACTCTGAAGAACTTTTCTTGTAAGTAAGTTATATCCCGATACTTCTTTTTACCGTAAACTTCGACACCGGTTGTTTTAAAGCATTGAACTGGTTATTTGAGTTGAAAGGGGCTTTGAATCAATTAATTTTCTTCTTAATGTAATTGTAAAATCTCCGTTAGATGCTTTTCAAAGCCTCAAGCTTTTTCTTGTTTACTTTCTGTCCAAGTGTCTCGGCGCTCTTTAATAGGTGAAGAAGCATGATCCGTTGTAATTTTAGTTGTTCTCTAAATAAAATGTTAGATTACTTCGGTGAATGCAAAACTTCGAAGGAACTCTTATACGCAACCATATTGTTATTATTTAAAATTCTTAGGTTTATTCGTTGGTGCATTACATATATAAGTTTACTTTGCGGTGTTCTTAACTTCTTCCATTGTCTATAAATTTTTTTCCAAAACTCTTCGCTTAGTTACCACAGGGCGATTATAAAAGTTTCATTGTATTACGAAGTGCATTTAAGTTATAACACCTCCATTTTTTTTCTTACAAACTAATCACACGAAAACTGTGAAACTTGTGTCACTTCTCGATGTAATTGTCCTGCAGCCGTACACATTTTTTACAACGTCGATGCCATGCTTCCATGGTCACTTCAGTCACTTCTTTAAGAGTTTTCTTTGGCCACTGAAAAAACCTGCTGCAATAGCGGCAAGACTAGTGAATTTGCGACAGTGTTTTTCATCGTTAGAAACAGCTAAAAGCTGCTAGGAGCCAGGTCAAGTAAGAAATCACTTCAAAGTTGTTGTCATGAAGCAACTCCACATCACATTCGTCGGATGCGCTGGTGCGTTGTCTTGGTGGTATTTTCAGGTCTTCATGCAGGATTGTGTGCACAGATCTCACGGAAATGCCAACTTTGGGGGCGATGTGTTCCACACTCATTCAGCGATCCTCCAAAACAAGTTTCTCCACTCGCTTGATCATGTCGTCAGACCGCCTGGAGCGAGGCCAAGATTATCTTGTTTTTTTTTGTCACACGACGTTCTGTCTTCTTTGAACTGTCCCACACACAAACGCACGTTAGACACCAGCCATAACACCATCACCACATATCTCACTCAACTGGCGACAAATTTCAATCGATGTTACACCAAGCAAATGGAGAAACGAATGATTACACGCTGTTCTTGTAATAAAAACGTCGCCATTTTGTATCAAGAACAGTCCTCGCCACTGCCGCTAGAGTGCTGTGTGTCGTGCAGTGCTGCCATTTTTGTCACGGATTCACAAAGAGTGCGCGCATATTTTGAAACAAACCGCATGTGTTTCTATTTGTTCCCAGACCTAAGAAAAAAATTTGGAGATGTTATAACTTGAATGTTCAGTTCTTCTTATATTTCAAATAATATCTTAAAATATTAATGATCATGCTAAAATAGATCATCTGTGAGAAGGTTGTTTGCCAATGCAGAAATTAAGTTAAAGTGGGGGTCAAATATTGGCAATTAGTAAGTTTAGTTAGTGTTGCATTTAAGAGAAAATTAACGTTAAATAGTCAATGGCTCAGTGGTAGAGTGTAGGACTCGTAACACAATAGTTGAGAGTTTCAAACTGGTTCTCCCTGGTATTAATTTTTATTTTTCATTTTAAATATAATTTGGCTTAGTCAGGTACTTTATTCCGGCTAGTTGACCAGTAAGTACGTTGGTCTGTAGGCATGCGTATTAAGTTATTTATTCTAAGTGTTTTAAGTAATTCACATTCTTTGAGTGTTGTAAGTCTTTATTGTCAAATGGTGTACTTAAAATATTTGTAGTGTGCTTATCTTACTGTATATATAGAAGGAAACGGATGGGATGTTTTAATTCAATTTTTAGTATAACAAAACCACATCTATCATTACCATTTTATTAGTTTGTAATATAAACTAAGTAGATAAGGATATTTAGATAACTTCACATTGTAAAATACATTTCAAATGTTATTTTTATGATTTAAAATAAATGTATTTATTTCTTTTATATGTTGTAGCGAATTATTAATACTTATAAAGCATTTTGTGATTTTGGACTATGGAACTTTAGTAATTACGGTTGTAAAGAAATTTAGTATAGTACCTATTTTTCAGAACAGGCACTTGATAATATTTTTTAACTTATATGTTGTTGGATATACCGACTTACTAACCAACTTACCCATAAAACAACCCGAGTTGATTGAGTTTTGGATCAAAAAAGATACCTCGCACAACTTTGCTGTTCCCACTTTCTGTTAATCTGCATATCGCTAGATTGTTGGTGATGTTGATTTGAGGTTCACATTTGTAATATACTGATGGGATGGGGGATAAGTTTATTGCTTTTGCTTATGGACTATCGCAGCGTATGTTAATCTTATTTAAATTTATTGAGGAATATATTGTTTCAAACAAAGTCATAAAAATTGTTTTCTCTGCAGCACTCTTGTAATTTTCTTGATAATTTTGTCAGCATAAAACAAAGAAAATATCGCGAGATCTTATTTCTATTTAACATTGATCAGTATAACTGTCATCACATTTAACTCATCTTGGTTTTTGGTAGCAGAAGTTGATTAGTCTGCCCATATTTTAGCACCTTCCATATTATACAATTTCTCTTTGGTACTTTGATAGTTTACATTTTGTTTTGCAATGTTGGAAATATCATCATAAATGTCCTTATCATTAACAAAATTTAATGTGTTTATCCTTTAAGATTTTTATGATTATTTTGTCAAACTCAGTTGTTAGAAGTTGAACATTTACCTAATTATCTATAAGAACTTTAATTTCATATTGTTATTTAGTTATTTCATCGAGTAGCTTTATGAAAGATGTGGTATTTTAACCCCAATTACAAATATTTGAGTTGGTTTTGGAGTTTGTTTTCTAAGGTTTGTGTTTTGTTGATCGTTATGTTTCGTTTTCTTGGTAGAATGGTAAAACGACCCAGTATTCACTTACTTTGCTGTGTGCAGCCGTCATCTTATCTTTGTTCAGAGAAGTTCTACTTCTCTTACGAGTGATTGTAATCCAATTATTATTATCTATTTAAGGAAGAAGTATGATTGATTTGCTGTATTATATTTGTCGACAGAGTTCAAATTATAGTAGTGACGGTGATTGTGTAAGGGAATTACCTGGCATGTTTAAATACTAAGCGGTCAAGTATCAATATCGACTTTTGCAAATCGATTTGAAGTAATACTTGTGAGATTGCCTCCTTACAGGCGGTTGGAAGAAGCTTACAGCAACCTCTCATATGAATCTTAAGTGCAGTATTTAGCTAAAAAGAAATTTAAGTTAAAACAGCAGCTCTGTTTTCGTTGAAAATTAAATGGAAACTGATGCTGTTGTTAAAAATGTGCTGACATAACAAGAATACCCTTTACAGCATACTATATTAAATAAACAATTTCATACAACTTTGTTGCATTAGTAAGTTGCATACCACACAAAGACCATAGTTATGACCAATTATGTTTTTAATCAAATGTAAATTATCTAGTAATATGTTTTATTCTTTAGAAATAACAGTGTCTTTGTATAGTGTGTTGCCTATCACTAAAATGATATTTGTCTACATTAATTACCTCAGCGTTTTATCATTGTGCTGCATTGCCTGCTACTTTATTGAATAAAATATGACCATTTTCTTAATATATAATTTACCAAATAAAATTTAAAAAAATCATTTTGTATTTAGCATACAAATACTTTATCACATTTAATATACTTATCTACTTAATGTTTTATCAGCCTTCAAAAAAAAATGATTTGCTCAAACAATTTTTATTACATATATTATAACTCCCCATTATGTGATAAAACTTATCAAGGAAGCTGACTATAATAGTCATCATTGGGTTTTTCAAAATATGTGTCATATAAACAACTATTTATAACCCTAAAAGTGTTACGTTTATATATAGAAACCTGCTGTTTAAACTATGCATTAAAATCTGCTTACACTGACCTGGTCAAATTTAATTCTTATTAGATTTTCCTAAATAAGTAAACTTTTACAATTTAATAATGAACGACTAAATTCACAAATACCATAAAGCTTACGGCACTCATACTTAATGATTAGCCAAAGAAAATTATTTTAAAGTAATCTCTATGTGTTCATTAACTGTTAACTAAATTAATAAATTTGTACCAAATCACAATTACTATGTTAGAAATACTATTATAAGAAACACATTTTCTTTAAAATATAACCAACTGCACTGTAAATTGCAAATTACATAATTCAACAGCTGGGAGCATATTCTCGAAAACAAAGCTGTACAATGTCTCACATATTAAACGCGCCCTCATAAAGTGTGTGAATAAATTGTTATTATAGTGCCACGTAATGCAACCAGAAAACATTACTAAAACACAAAAAAGTAGCGAGTCAATTGTAGTCAAAGCATGAGAGGAAGATTTATTTTATAAGAAAGTGCGACTTCTTCGTACATTTACACGAAATTAGTGACTGCAGCATGTATTCGCAGACAGCAATGATTGTATTAAAAAAAAAGGCAAAGACAGCTGGCATCCAGAAGCTGTATACAAGCTACAAAGTATCCAGCGTGTATAATCTTAACCAACAGAATAAAATTTGACGTACTACAGAATCCAGGTCTTTCTCACGGGACCTTACATACCATCAACTAGGAAAACCTGAAGATGACAAAGATATGTGCACAATAGATTTTTCATACTCTCACTGTTCACCAAAAGTAAAAGTGTGTAAAGATGCTATCAATTGCTACAAATGTACAACTTACAAACATGGTTTTAGCAGAAAACGCATTCTGTCCCATATTTAACGCAATGAAAAAGATAATGTGCAGTAGGCAGTTCTACTCCAAAGAAAAGCTTCAGTGGGCTGTCTATAAGTGGTGCCGTGCCAATGTATGGATTTTAGCAGGTTTATGAAAACTGTCAGATCAATGGTAACACTTCTAATGAAATGAATAAAATGCTCTCCGGCCGTAAAATATATTATCCCTCTTCTAACGGGTCAGACTAGCCACCTGCCCGGGGTACGCCCAACATGGCTCATAGTACTACACGAAATGTGTAGTTATAAACAGGCTAATAGCCTATATATAAGAGTAGAAAAAGAAGAAAACATTAAAAACTTACTTTAGTGAGCTCTCCAATTGTAATATACAAAACCAGTATATTAATATACTATATACATATAAATTAAAGGATTGGAATACAAACATTGAAGAGGACTAAATGGTGTTAACTAGTAATAGGTTTAACTACGTAGGTGCATACAAGTAAAAGATATATGCAGATATAGCTATTCCAACATTTTTTGTTTGTTTTGACAATAAATTAGAAAAAATAGATTATGAAAATCAAACTCAACACCATATATATAATAATTTTGAAGTATAACGTTTGACCTTGGCCTTGTATACGTTTCGTGTCACAAACTAGCATGCTTCCTAGCGTGTAATTCTTAAAATAATTATATACAAAAAGAAAATAAAAACATATAAAAACCTTTATTAATGTACATAGATGTATATCTAATTAGAAATACTTAACTAAAGGCGATGTGGCCAGCCTTCAAAATATATCGTTAATTTAAAGATGTTTCAATAGATTTGTAAATGTAATTTATTTTTAAAACCATATCTATTTTTATAAACACAATCAGTATGTCTATGAAAATCTAAAGAAATATTAATAGATACATTTAGTCTGCTAATTTGTAATATTAAATATTTTTTTACATTTTTTGGAAATGGATATAGGTAACAAAGGACCTTTTTAATCTTGCTTTGTATACTAAAGATAATAATTACCTTTGTACTTAAACCTTCCTAATTTTATTAACTTTTATATTTAATATAGCACAAAGTACGGCAAACCATTTCAAATTTTTGCCCGAGCTATTCTGTAATCACTGGAAATGTGACACTTGTTGAGTACCTTAACGTCTTATACCATATATTTTCTATTAGGGATCATGAAATCCATCTCATTCTTTGTTTTACCGTCTGAACTTTCGTATGTCCAGCGTCGATGGTCTGTCTTTTGAAAGAATAAGGTGATTATATATAACTGTTGATCTTCTGCAAAGTTTATAAGCATTGGTTCTCTGTTATTCTTTTTTTCTATACCATAATATTCAATATGTATTTGAACCTTTCTTTCTTCACCACATTTCGCGTTAAAGTCACCCATTATAATCAAAAATGCCCTTTATTTTCTGTCATGGCTTTTTCTATATCTTCATATGGGTTTTCTATTTCTCTGCCTAAGTGGGGGCTTATATTTGAATGTTTTCATTCGTATTTTTATACATATAATTCTAGAACTTATTGAGTTCATTGTGGTAATATACAAAGTTATTCTTCAATTACAAGAAATCGCACTCTGTTTGTATTTATTTTTTCTTGTCTGCAGTATAGTATGTTCCCCGATTTTATCGTGACAAGTTCGTAATCTTTTTCTCCTAACTTAACTTATTCTTATTATATTTCATTTCATGTATGACATTTCTTGCTTTTAGGACAATTCGCCTTCATGAACAATTCGCCCCCGGGTCTTAATTATCTTGTATATCGTTCCCTATATTACAACAGTTCTTGTTTAAAATTTAAATAATTCAGAAAAACACATTTTTATTTTACATAAAAGATTAACACAATACAATATATTTACACAAACAAGTACGTCTACTAAATAAATTACAATACAGTATTATGCACAATTCCTCGTGAAAAATCTAAGGTATCGCAAACGTTGCGATAGAGCGGCATATTTTTTATTTTGTGTTGGAGCAGATCCGCCTGCTAGAAATTGGTTTATTTGAAAGTTATTCAGGACTTGCCTTTAAGGCGTTTATAAATTTAAATAAGTGTCGATGCCAGCTTTCTACATGATTGTTGGTGCGAAACGTATTTTCAACAGTTCAATTCTGCATATTCCAAAGATCAATAGAAAATTTGGCCAGACGTCTTTGTATACGCCCACGGCGACCAATGTAATTGTCTTCAAAGTAGTCAACAACTGCCTGGACTTCTGGAGAAAATTTTTCGTCCTCTACTAAAATATTAAAAACTTTTGCCACATTTGAAGGTGGTACGAACGCAAGAGCAATCATCATTCGTATCCATAATGCAAACTTTGATAGTTTACTTGTAGTCCCTTAAACTAAACTTTTCTCCATATATTTTGTGCCAGATAAAAATCCAAATATTTGGATTTCGGGAAAAACTGTTTTAAAAGCTTCGATTGCAGCCAATTCGAAGTCGAGAAGTAATTGAGCTGGGCGCATACCTAGACAAATATTTCGTAATTCTTCTAAGATCTTTATGTAGGTGGCCTTTGTTTTGTTTGGCAGTACACCGTAAACAATTGGTATTATAATTCTGGCGTACTGCACATGTAGCGTATACAACTGTTAAGATAAATTTGGAGCAACAGAAAAAGCACCATCTACATACCACTTATCATTATTTGCTAAAATATTTAAATTTGCCGTGTAAAATAAAATAAGCATCCTACCAGGTAGCACAGTTTCTTCCGAGTCATATCTTAGAAACTGATGTTCTTCACTATTAATGGTAATCGTGCGATATTCTTGTGTAATTAGCAAATGCTCAGCATCCACTGGAATTGTGTAACGACAGTATGACTAACATTAGCAGAATCTCTTAAAAATTTTTCAAACTTACACAATACTTAAAGTAGTCTAAGAATCAACGATCATCTTATCGTTATTACTCATCTGTTGTCCAAACATGATTTTTCAATTTTCCTCTTCTTTCACAAACCCAAATACAATGTTCACCATTTGCAGTCTTTTTAGAAAATACATACACAAAATTATCTTCACACACCGACTTTTTGTGACTTTTCCGAATTTACAAATCTCATTGTTCAAAGTTATTTAGAAGCGTTCACACCCAAAACTGAGAATATAGTGAGTAGCTAACTCTGGTAATATCTCTTTTATACTGCAAGAGAAGTGAATTCCACATACACATAATAATAATGGCATAGAAAGCTACGAAAACAATGCGGCAATTAAGACCTGCTAATCCCTTAATGCAAATAAAAGTATTTGGAATGTCTAAATACTCCTAACTGTCGTTAACCACATTTAGAGGAGAATGTCTAGCAATACTTTCTATTTTGTGCTATTAAGAGCCTCTTAGAAGAGTATCTGATTTCTCTAGTGCTCAGTAAATAATTAAGACACGGGGGCAAAATGTCCGGGGGCGAATTATTTACTGGGTGAATTGTCCAGGGGCGAATTGTGCCAATTTTAGCTTAATTTAGTTTCGGATAAAAGTGATATTATATATATATATATATAGGCGACCGAGTTAGGGATAGTTAAACTGTTGAAAACTAGGGGTTATGCAAAATCTTTGGGTCATTTCATTGATAAAGAGTAACTCGCCACACTTTTCAAGCGAGTTTGCGAATAAATATAGTTGTCGCTTACTGTTGACCAGATCCCTGATTCTTTCGCTACCATTTCCTAGGCTACTCTTTCATCTCTAAAGAACCTCCATCTTACTAACAAGGAATGTCATGGAGTTGTTCTGCTCCGATTGTTATCAAATTTGGTATACAGTATGATATGACTGAGGGATGAATACATATTATTGCTTTTTGCTGTGTGACTCAAAACTTTAGAGATATGAAGTATGAAAGTTTACCGCTTAACAATAATGCATATGAGATATATCATTGGTGTTAACTGCAAAAAAGTGTTGAACACAAAGATACAATGAGCACATCTGATGAAGAATAATGCATTGAATTGCTCGCCCTCGATATCCTTCTGACAATTTTCGAAGGTTCTTGGGAAACAAACAGTGGCAGGAGTTTCAAATCGGGGAGGTCTCTCTCGTATGTATCCTGTCTTAAAGAAGGAATATTTGATCATGTCTACAAAACAATCTGCTTGAAATTGATGCATTGAACATTTATGGGGTTGGCCATCTTGATGAGAATAGAAGAACACTTGTTGACACGAGAGAAAAAATAGTGATATGGACAATATACATACAATACAATGTATGCCTAATGTTTCGTCATTTTGACCTTTCTCATCTCGTCTGTCTTGGGTCACACAGCAAAAAGCAATAACGTGTATTCATCCCTCAGTCATATCATACTGTATACCAAATTCGATAACGATCGGAGCAGAACAACTGTGAGCCTGATATATCACCGGAGTTATTTGTCTGCTGCGGTCTCCTTGCCTATGTGTTGACACAGTTTACGGGGTATAGGCACCGTGCTATTGTGTGCTCATCTTCCAGGAGCCATAAGTAAGACTCAGGTTTTATTTTAAAAACAATATTTTAAGATAATCTAATAAATTGTCATGACACCAAACAAATTTGAATGTAAAAGTGTTATCCTCAAATAAAGAAACCTCTACACCCCATACAGTATCGATAACAAAGTCCTTTTTACACGGTCATAACTGAACGTGCTCTACTGTAGGGTAGCATTTAATAAAATGACATTAGTAATTCCTATACGAAGGTAATTAACATAACTTTATCTTTTTTTAATCTATTAATTCATTATTTTTTTATTAGGTATTTATCAGTTCAATAAATTAATTGTTATTCATGGTAGCGTTGACACAGATATTATACATGACAAAGATTAGGCTAACAGAAAGGTTATTAACGTCTTTAAAAATACCAATTAATATTGCTGATTTAAACACATAATGTAAGTAAAATAAGTCAGTTAATCACCATCAGATTCGCTTGTTATTAAATAAATATCTTTAGGTAACTTACGTTTCAATCGCGTGTGTATTAGTTTTTGTCCTAAGTTATAATGCACTGCACCATCACAATTGTCTATATTGTCGTGAAATTTTTGTGTTAACTTTTTAATATGTTCTTAAATTGTAGATATTCCAAGCTCAGTGTGTAGTTGATAGTTGGTGATGAACCACGGGGCACTGACAAATACTGAGAATTTTGTTTTGAGAGCGCTTGGATTTTATTCAAGTTTGTTTTTGAAGTGTTCCCCCAGATGACGCAGCCATAGAGGCCCGTAAAGATTTGTAGAGTGGCACATTCAATTTTGAGTGATGATTTTCTGTTGATTAACGGGTATAGCTGCACTAGTCTCGTATGACTCTCATTGAGTTTTTAATTATGTGAAACCTCCACGTTAGACGGGTGTCCAAATACAGATGTAAGTATTTACTGCTTCTGTTTTGGGACTCCAGATAATAGGATTGTTGTTAATGGAGAGTGGTGGAGGATCAACGAAGCGTTTAAGTGTACAAATTTTTGCAACACATTTATCATAATTAATTGTCAGGTTCCATTGTTTCATCTATCTGGCTAGAGTGTTTGTAGCGATTTGTAGCTGGGTAATCGCTACTAGAAGATTTTCGTTTCTGACGAGCAATGCGGTGTTATCTGCATATAACACTAGATCCGCAGTGATGTTGAGAATATCACTAAGAAGGATGTTAAAGGGTATAGGGCCCAAGATGCTCCCTTGAGGCACTCCAGCTCGAATATGTCAGGTTGTCGATAATGTAGCGTAATTTTTAATTGCAAAAGTTCTATTGTCACGAAATGAAAACAATGATTGCTTTTAGGCAATCAGGAAATTGCAGCTTAGTGATCTTGTATTTGAGACCTTCTGTCCACACACGGTCGAACGCCTGCGCCAAGTCCACGAAAAGCGTCACTGTGTACTGCTTGTTTTCATATTCTGTTTCAATTGTCTCTACGATTCTTTGAAGCTGATGACATGTGGTATGTCCCTTTTTGAATCCGAATTAGAATTTTGGCACCGGCTCTAGTGTCTCTAGTTCACCATAGAGTCAGGCGTAAATCACTTTTTCGAGAAGTTTTTTGACAATGTTGTTAGGAGGCTAATAGGCCGATAGCTAGAGATATTTTTTTTAATCTTTACCAGGTTTAGGAAAAAGTGACCATTCTTTAAACAGGCATTAAAGATAATTGCTAGGTATGCTAAGGCTTTGCGTGTCAGATTTTTGAGAACGATATTGGTGATTCCATCTTCACCTGGCGATTTGTTTAGTGGAAGTGTGTTGATTATTTCGGCTATTTCTTTAGGTGAAATTAGTTTCATACAAATTCCAGCTACCGGTTGATGGGCTTCTATGTGTCTGACCGCAATGTGTGCAAATCAAGGATCCTGATGACTAAAAGAGGTAAAGGTTTTTTCCAGGTGATCGGCGAAAGCTTCACATTTTTCTTAATCTGTATTATAAATTATACCATGTGATGTTATGGACGGTATTTTTTGTGGCTGTCTTAGGATTTTCCTCGTAGTTTTCCATAATCTCGGATCCTTTGACTTGAGAGTGTTGATAGACTTTTGGTAATTTTCAATTCTGTATTTGTCCAATTCTCATGTAATTCGGTGAGATATGTTGTTAACCAAGTTTTTAGTTGCCGGGTTTCTTGTGTGTTGGCATTGTCTTCGGAGCTGACTCTTCTGTTTTATTACATTGATTATATGTGAAGGTGGAATTCTAGCGTTCGTGGATGCTCTTTTAATTCTTGGCAGAGTAGCTGTTAGGGCACTTTCCCTTAAGCATGATGTAATTTCAGTTATTGTCTCTTCTATATCATATGCGTTTCGGAGATCATTGGGATATCTAAGATTTTTATCGAGGGTTTCGTGGAACTTAATCCAGTCAACTACTCCATTGATTAGCTTAGGTTCATTTGGTCTCTAGAAAGGAGTTGTAGTGAATAAAATTATGACTGGTAGATGGTCTGAGTCAAGCTCAGTATAGACTATTTGGGAGATATTTGGAGTAAAATTTTTTTGAACAACTATATCCAGAATGTCTGGTTAGTGGTCTGTCCGGTAGGGAAAATAAGTTGGCTCTGGCGGAGCCAATATTCTGCAGAGCGTACGTTGTTGCGATAGCACCAAAATTGACTCCAGCTGGATTGTTAGTTCTGCAGCCTCATAAGGTATTTTAGAGTTTAGGTCGCCTATTAGTACCGTAGGTTCTGTGCTATTAAAAATTTCATATAGGTCGGTTTTCAATAATTGATTAATTGGTTGTCGATAAACATCAATAATTTTGACGTAGATGCCATCGTGTGTTTTAATTTTAACTGCTACCGTCTCGAGATTGGTTATATTAATTTTTGGTACTTTGTGTTGTATAATTTTTTGCTTTACGAAAATAGCTACTCCTTCCTTGCTACTCTGTCAGCTGGGTAGCAACGCTAGCCTGATGTCTTGAAGTTACCGGTTGAGAGTTAAGTATGTTTCCGTATTACATGCTACATCTATGTTGTATCTTGTAAGAAAAGTAGTAAATAAGGTTTGTTGGGATTGGATGCCATTGGCGTTCCAGTTTAAGATATTTAAATGAATAAGGGGTTTGTTAAGATTATTATCCATTAAGGAGGACAGGTAACAGATGATTTAATAAGAAATTTTTGATTTGGGCTAGGTAGGATTTAATTAGGTTAATAATTGAAGTTAGGATTATTTGGACTATTGGTTCCGTATTTGCAGTGTCTGCTGTTGGCTTCCAGGGTTGATTGGTGTGATGGGGGGTATTGGTGTTTTGAGTAAGGTAGGGGAAATTGTTAAGGTTAAATATTGGTGATGCTTGGTTTGTTTTGGTTGAGGGCTTATTGAGGGTTTTTATCTTGTTTTTAGAAAGTTTTAATTCTTGAAAATGTTTGCAGCCTCTGTAGTTGGCTGGATGGTCAGCTCCACAGTTTACGAAGGTGAGACTGACATTTTTATCCTTATCGCAGTCATTGTACAGGTGATTGCCTAGGCACTTTACGCATCTAGGCTGCAGGCGGCAATAGTTCTTAGTATGTCCCTACTGTTGACACCTGTAGCACTGAGGCATGTCTCCTGTTGTTTTGAGTGGTTCAACTTTAACTAAAGAGTGGCAGATGTTGTCAATTTTGAAAATTAAACGTACGGCACAAACGGGGATAGGATCTTTTACTTTATTAAGCAATCTTGTAATACTAACCATTGGTAAATTATACGCAACTAGTTCTTTCTCAATTTCCTGCTCTGTTAATGAAAGCAGTAGGTTCCTTATGACTACTGATAGCGGTTTTTCGCTCGGATTTTGGAAAGTGTGGAATGCTATATTATTTAATAGGTATTATTTGACTAACGCTAGGTGGTCGTTCTGGCAAGACAGATTAATTTTGAGCGATGTTCCAGTGAGGTTAGTAGTGAAATTTTCTTTAACAAGCTCTTTGATATCAGTAATTACTTGCTTGTGATTAACTGGCCCATGTAGAATTATTGGCAGTATTTTAACTTTGTTTGGGTCAATTTTAATTTCAGATGTTGTTGCGTTATTATTTCTTGTTGAGTTGTCTGCAAATGGGTCACGATGTGCTGTTAGATAGTATTTATTTGGTTCTAATAAAGATGTTGGCTTCCATAAATACTTTTTTTAATTCACTTAAATGAGGTGATAAATGATCAGCATTCCGCTTAGTAGTTGACATTGTTCTACCCCCACAGGGGGGCAGAAAATATAAGCTTGATTATTTCAAAAATAATATAAATACCTAAATTGGCAATTGAATTATTATAGAAAGTGTAAATAGCTGTTGGCTGATAAGATACTCGGGTCATGCTATCACTCAGGTCACTATTCGCACATACGATTGCTCAGCTGGAAAGCTCGCACCGAACTCAATTCATTATTAAAATATGTCAAAAGTAATAACAAAGCCAGTATTAATTTTAATACCTGTTCTCAATTATAAGAAAAACAATAAACAGTTTTTGTTAAAATATAAAATATCCAATGTTTTTCAAAAATAGCAACTTTAATTTTGCTATTAATAATTTATTAAGGAAACAACGGTTTCTGCACAACTGCATAATTACAGTTGAACATCAATCATTTATTAATTTTTACCTGCCCTAAATGTTTCAGTGGACCTTAAAATGCAACTAACCTTTTTACAGCAATAAAACGCTATGTAAAATCACAAAAAAACCTGCCCAAGTTTACACTTTATTTTTACGTGTTTGGTTTAGTACTCCATAAAAATAGTCGTGGCCCAGTAATAGAATTACAGCCGACTCGGCTATATTCACCACACCAGATTTCTCGATGTTGTGTTGGTATTAATACCCACGCTACTGCTGCGTATCCGCAGCATTCGGCTCATGCAAAATAATTTACGCTCAAAATGTCTCCACAGCTTTTAGATGTGGAAGAGCGAGATAACGATGAAGAGGGTTTTTCGTTGCGTGGAATCAAGGAGCAGTTAAAAGAGAAAATATACCACCGTAAGTACAGTGTTTTGATCATAACCAGAAGCATATTTATAGAGGCGTTTAATTATTTCTGGTCTTTACAATTTCAGCGTCTGTAAGTGTAACTCTAATAGTGCTGATAATATTAAACTTGATTATGCTGATTGTCGGATCTATGCACATAAATCACTGCTACAAAAGATTAATACCAGTGTATCTCATAGTTGCAGGTTTTAAAAATTTCTTATCAGTGTGCAACATTTTTACTTAAATTTTTGTATGTTTCAGGAGCTGTGGGTATAATATCAAAATTACTACCATTTGTTCTTGCAGTATTCTGTAATTACAAGCTAGAAACGTGTAAAATTAGCTACTTAATATACGCCTTGTACGCATTTCAACTTATATGGGCAATTTTGGGTAAGCTCATTGCATTATTTTGTTTTGTAACACATATTAAAGTTTTTATAGATAATAGTCAATTTCAATTATTTTTGTAGGCTCTTACTGGGTTTATAGTATCCCCAAACCAAATTTTGATCCACAAAACTCTCTAGAGTACTGCAATAAGGCAACATATTACTTAGCTTTCTGGTTAATAACCGTCGATTGGGTGTTTATAATAATTGTTCTTTTGCTTGCCACTTGCGCACTTATATGCGTAGTGGTGTTAAGCAAGAAGTAACATAAAAATATATCAACATAAAAAAGATGTACGTATTTTCTTGATTTCAGTGTTATATTTTATAGTAACCGTTTTTTAAAATATATGCATGGTTTCTAGAGTTGCAATTTTTAAATGACGGGACTGTTAAGAATTAATGTGTTGTTAAAAAGTTTTATAGTATCTTCTAGGAAGTATACTATTTATGCGTGTTATGTAGTTTAAACAAAGATTTTGTATAACGTATAAAGGAATTTAATAAGTCACTAGTTAATACATTTTAATATTTCTTAAGTTTTGTAATACATGTAGTAGCAAACAAAAATTTAATGTGATATTTTTATTACTAAGTAAACGTAGTCTTTGTACAATAATATATATTAAAGTATTTATTAAATTAAAATCATTGTGTTTAATAATTTATTATATAGAAGAAACCTTTTAATTTTTAAATAATACACAAAAGGCAATTATTGGTTATTACATAATAATTACTACATATCTTTTATAACAAATACAATAAAAAATAACAGTTTTATAGTTCTAATTTTAATATTTTCATTCATAATTTCTACTTTTCTATGTTGGTTCTACATATTCTCAGCAACTGAAAGATTTGCTTTGAAGAGCAAACAATGCAGTCTCATTTTTAAATCAATGTTTATATATAAAACTTTCTTTTGTAGTCAAAATAGTGGTAATTGTCTCTTGAATTTAGCTTTACAGAGTGAACTTAGTCATTGGTTCCTTTTTTCTTCTTCATGCGCCAAATTGAACTAGTGAATGCTGGCTATGATGTTGGCTACTTTACTTTATTTGCTGGTACTCAGAATGAGGAAGATGTTAATTTACCGAACCATCCTCAAAGAAGTTCTTATACCCGCGTCTCTTTTTCCTAGTGTCTTGCCTTGCATAGTGAGAAGTAGGATGTTATACCTCTCGAAGTGTCGCATTACGCGTGCAAAGTACTCTACCCTGCGTATTTTGATTGTTTGGATAATATCAGTTAATTTACCCAAGTGATTCAATATTTCTTCATTTCTTATTCTGCCCATCCAACTAATATCCTTTAGTTAGTGATATACATGGTTCGTCTTTGTTATTCTATTGTTTATTTCATTGTTTATCTATCCATCTTTACTAACTATTGCACCTAGATATTCAAATTTATCTACCCATTCTATTTCTTTTTAGTTGCTCTATATCTTTTTATTTTCTTAATTTTGTTTTGTTATTTTTTTTAATAAGATTAATTCATATATTTATTGTTTCCTGTAATTTTCTTTTTCCATCCGTCACCAACACGATGTCATCTGCTTAAATTAGTGACTGGATTTTCACTGGTCTCATTTTCCAGTTTCCAATTTTAGTGTTTTTTTTCTTATTTTGCTTTCCTTTATTATCTGGTTCATAATTATTATAAATAATAGTAAACTCAGACTGTACCCTTAATTTACACCTCTCACTAGATTGAACGTTTCAGAAGTTTGTCCGTTTAAACGTGCTTGTGCCTTAACATTTTCGAATACTCCTCTAATATCTTTATATTGTCCTCTCGAAATTTCCATTTCTTATAGATCTTTCCATATCTCTGGGGACTTTGTTGAAAGCTGTAGTTAGATCTAAGAATACTAGATATATGGGTCTATTTACTTCTACAAGTTTATCTATTATAGTTCTTATTACATATATATGGTCCTGTGTTTATCTGTTTCTTCGGAAAGCTGCTTATTCTACTTCTAGTCTTTCTTCTACTTCATCTCTTAATTTGTTTTCCAGAATTCTTGTGTATATGTTTAGAGCCACTAATGAAAAACATATTGCTCTGTAATTATTAGGGTCTGTGGTTTTTCCCTTTTTATGAATCGGAATTATTAATTAAATTGTCATTCTTCTGGTACAGTTTGCTTTATCCATGTCTGTTGATATAGTTTATGTAGCCAATTAGCTAGTTCTTCTTTTCTATATTTTATTAATTCAGGAGTGATTTCATCTTTTCCAGCCGCCTTACATAGTTTTACTTTCCTAATTGCGTTTTCTGCTTCTGCTATTGTTACCAAATTAGTTTCACTTCTTCTTCTACTTTCTCATTTATATCTCTTATGACATCTTTCTCTTCTTATTATTTTTTAAACTTTCTTTCATAGAATACTTTCCAAGTCTTCAGGATTTTATTATCTTCAGTTTGTATTTCGTTGTTTTCATCTTTGGATTATCTTTCTATATTTTTCTCTTAGCCCTTTTATAGTTTGCCAGAATTTTCTGTTATTATGTTTAAAATTGTTTTCTACTTCGTATCCAAATTTCTACCATGTAGTACGTTTGACTTCTTGTATATACCTATTGTTTTGTTTGGTCTCTTTCCTTATATAGTCTCTTCTAACTTCCTCTGTTTTGTTCTTATGTAATTACTCCAAGCTGTTTTCTTTTTTTTAACTTTTGTTTTAACTTTGTCATTCCAATATCTTGTTCGTTTCTTAGTGCCTTTTGTATTGACTGTTTTCATTCCCTATACTTTTTCTGCTGTGCTGAGGAGTAGTTCCTTTAAAATTTTCCATCTTCTATTTAGGTCCCGTTCTTGTGCCAATTGTTTTTTTCTTCTTTTCTTGTTATTAGTTTTGTGTAACCATATTGTTGTCTTATTTCAGTTGTTAAATATTGATCCGTTTATATATATATATATATATATATATATATATATATATATATATATATATATATATATGCAATATGTCTAGCAAACTTTGACATGTTATTATTTATAAATGGAACTGTGAACTGTGTAATAGAAACACCAGGATCAACAAGTATCTCTCAAAAATAAATTTCCTGACCTAGTAATTGCCTATTCATTATCAGCTCAACCGTTCTGACAAGATGTGATTAATTGCTGGCATTTTAATCTTAAAATCGATATGCTGGAAAGGCGAACTTTCTAACACCCTAGAATAAAATATTTAATAATCACAAAGATTTAAAGGATACTTTTCTTTTTTTTAGCTTAACAAGTCAGTATTTTAGTGTTCAAAATTGTTATAGAGTATTTAAAATATTTGCGTGCACTAGGATGTTTACCTTCTGTTTACAAAAATGTTTTCAGAATACCAATGGTCTATAAAATGTAAATGACGTTTGTTGTTCGATGGCACAAAGTCTCAAAATAGCAACAGGTCCATGGGTATATCGCTGAAAAAGCGTAATCGCACGTTTAAGATAATTTGATTTAATTTATTAACACTTATTTCAAATACTAAAAACGGCTATTCTTATTTAGTGAATGTAGTGTTCATATTCATTATGCATAATGAATAATCATCTGTACATTTATTTGTACAAAATCCTGGATAAACATGTGATATAGTATTAAAGTTAACCCAATTAAAGTTTCTATTTTTGCGCTCGTATTTAGTTGCTAGCGTACAGAGGTCTGTGCTCGGTAAATGAGCCAAGCCTGCATCCATTATATTATCTAACTTTTGTACACAGTAGATACAAGGTTAAGGGAGAGTAATTTTATTTTTGTTTTTAAATTCAAGTTAGGAAAGTCCCGATTTGTGTCTCACAGTGTATGGAAGTGTTTGTTTACTAGAAACATTAAATAAATTTTGTCAAGGGTCGTCAAACCATCGATATTTATTGAAAAGATACATATTATACAAAGCACACTGAATAATTTTTATCATCAAAATACAAGTTCTAGTTTCCTTCTTAATCAGGAATTTCCTTTCTGGTTATTATATATAGCACTAATATTATGTGCCTCGCCTCCGCAATACTTAAGCTCAGCAGACAATATCAAACTTGCAAATCCCTCACTACATCACAAGCATCGAAGTTTACGTTGGCAGTGTCACCCGAGAATAATATGTTACATGTCCAAATGCTAATACAAAACCAACCTTATGCCAGTTATTGACCACCTGGTATCACTTTTCCACTGTTACTAGGGCCACAAACGCAAACGTATAATTTTACATGTACTACTAAATTTCTGAGTATACGCAAACGATATGAATATTCGCAATATTGATAAGATATCAGTTATCAGTAATGTTTCTCAATTAAAACACATTTTAAAAAGTAAAACACCACAAGAAAAAAATTGTCAGTCCTATCCTCTATGACCAAAGACTCAAACATTTAAACCCAAGCACAACAAAAATCGTTAAACTTAAACTTCTTGCAATAGCAGAGGAAATAAAATAAAAGCTTCTATTTACATACATCATTACATTAAAATTATAAACCCACTGATCAAACTAATGAAAAACAACAAACCTAAAGCAAATTACTGTTATGAACTGCTACAAAGTAACAAATTAAAAATACAAATAAACAAGATAGAAGACTATAAATAAAACAAAAATGTTCTAAATGCTAACAACATAGCTAGACATACCTGCAGACTAGAGAAAGAAACAACATTCAGAGTTATTTTGAAAAACTTGCTCCACTTTAAAAAGGTAGATGCTGTCAAGATTATTTTAGCAAAAAAAAAACATAAAGTATTTAATGCTATGAATGTAATCAACCTATACAAGAACCTATACCAGAAAATAATCCATTCTTTGTAGATATTAAACAGAAACAAAATATTATAGTTATTAACAGAAAATACAGTATGTGTATTTGAAAAGAAAATCATGAGTTTCAGCTGTTATCAACAATTATATAACAATATCACCAGTCAACAAGCAAACGATCTAACGTAAATAATAATTTCACTCTAATAAACAAATTCAAGCACAGAAACAAACCATTAATAAACTAGCTCAACTTAGACTTTGCAGAAAATAATTAAGCAATAAAAATTATTACAATTAATAAAACAGTGCTATAGGATGTCAACGGTATTTCATACACGCGCAAGCGTCTTACTTCTGGCTTCCTGGTCTTGATTATATGGTATAATCAAGCAACATATTAAACATAATGCTTTACCTCAATTCAAAAAGAATTGCCGAAATAGAAAATTGGAACAAACTACTAGTTTTGTCAAGCTGTTTTCTGAACTACGCTGCAAAAAAAATGGTTATATTGAATACTTCAGATTTATAACAACATATTTTTAGCAGAGGAAGATTAAACTGCTAGACATACTTTCCAGGGCTTCCAGATCTCTCAATTTGGCAGGAAAAGGGTGCTAAACAAGTAATATAAAAACTTTACCTAAGTCACTTATAAACTTATAAACCGACTTGGTAGTATAATTGCAGTATACTTTAAAATTACATCATCGTCAGACTCATTTTTAGACCATACTCCCGTAATTGCATTTATGAGTACCACGACTATAAATTAAAAAAATGTTTAATAATTGTGCAGGTTGGCTACAGGAACATCATTTATAAGCAACTGGACTTAAATTTAAAAGTTTTACTCAAGGCTCAGAAATAATTTAAATTGGCAAAAAGTTGTTTGCAAAAGATTACAAGAAGCTTGTTCAATTGCACTTAAAAAAGAAAATAATGAGAAAAAGACAGTTAAGAAGAATTTGATATAATGCATTGTATCCCATGGACAAAGGAAGGCACAATCATCAGAGTTGAAATTACTCATCAAAGATTTGAAAAATGAAAGTTTACAAGAGCACTTTACAATTTCAGCTCAACAGAAATTCTCTATGAGAAGCAACTAAAAAAATAAAGGTTTATTATCAACCAATTCTTCCTCTAAGAAAAAGAAGTCGATCCAGTTCAGAAAAAGCAGATCTATTTGCTCAACACCTAGTAAATATCTTCCACCTTAACCAATATCCTCATAGATGAAATAGAAATACAAAAATTTTAGTAACATAATCTCAACTTACTCTGCCTATAGAATTATTTATAAGATAAATCAAAAATTTGATTAGAAATAATTTGAACTCTTATAAATCTCTAGACTATGATTTAATTACGGGAAAATTAGTTAAAGAATACTGCGCAATGAACTAGAAGTGCCGATTGTACTACACAATATTATCTTGAGTTTTAATTACTTCTCGGCGCAGTGGGAGGTAATGCAAGTAGTACAGATTCCCAAACCTAGCGAACCTTTAGGTGAAATAAGTTTCTACAGGCCAATTCGTTTACTATGTGTATTAGGTAAACTGTTAAAAAATTAAATATTAAGATTGACACTAATCTTCGAGGTAAACAATATTGTTTTAGTTTGGATTTTGGAGGAACTACTCTATCAAACAAGTTCACAATGTCACTCTTAATCAGGCTTTTGAACAAAAATAATATTTTCTTGGCGAAAACCACACATTTGACAAAATATAGCATACAGATCTACTGCGCAAACTCAAAAAATTTCACCGCACACTATCCTTAAACTATATTTGGGGAAAAGATATTTTAAAGTAAAATTTGGACATCAAACGGAACTCCAAACAATGAAATCAGGAATGACTAAAGCAGCCTTTGATCCGATTTTGTACCTCATTTGCACTTCAAATATACCCACAAACCAGCACTCTTTCATTGCAATATTTGCTAATGACAAACCCATAATGGTATCCAGAGCTAGGTAAAAATTCATTAAACATCGTTAACTTGAAGAAATTATAAACTTCAAATACTTACAGAAATAACCAAAAGAATGTTATAAGAAGTAATGCGAAAGCATCCTTAGAGACATTGTAACAACATACATAGTTAATAAATAGCTTTTCAAAAACCTTAAATTTAGAAATTTGTAGATAAGCAAATATTTTTCTTTATTTTAACATAAAAGTTTGTTTAGATAATCAATGTTTGTGTTAAGAACAAGGCAACCGTAACGTAATTGCCGCTAGATTCTTCCCCACTGCGGCTTCGCCGAAAATTCTCGGATTGGCCAAAAGAGTTGTCGCAGGACATCTGTATTATTGGTGAAGAAAAAAGGGGTGCAAGCATACAAAGTCAGGAGATTAAATCCAATTAATGAAAAGCTAAATTAAACCTTAAAATTTAATTAAATAAATAAGAAAAAATATTTTAGATTTCAAAATTTTAGAAATGTGAGTAATTAAAATGGTAAAAGGCATGATTGCAACTTTATATTCATTAAATACTTGTGCAACTGTTCATTAAAAACTTTGGAGCCCACAAAAATTCTGTATTTACTGTAGTCGGAAGACACTTCACCTATAGACTAGTAATGTTACAAGGCAAAATAGCGGAATGACAGAAGTAACGTTATGAGATGGCGAATGGGGGCTAGCGGTGCGGAAGTATCGTCATAAGATGGTACATAGCAACACGTGGCGGCTTCGGTGCTCAATCTTAGCCTTGCAGACGTGCAGCAATAGAATTCTAAGGCGAAACCTACTTTGTGCGGTTTGAAAGAGGTTACTTCTCATACGTAGCGGTTTTACCAATGTCGTCTGGAGATAAAGGGCGATCAGCGGTAAGGTAACGGTTGACGGAAATCAACTCTACACTGCACTATTTTCTGGTTGAAAATCTTGCAGTGGAAAACCGACGGCAATTGAGAGCGCATATGGAGGCGATAAAGAAGACCCAAAGACACATTTCTATCGCGTATCGGAAATTCGCACACGTCAAAATAATTATCGTTCTTTTTTTACATGTTCAGAACTTAATTGCTCTTTATTTAATTAAATTAAAATCAGAACTTTTCTAAAAGTATTTAAAAATAAAATCAAAAGATTTATTCAAAGGACATAGCAGCCCTTAAAAATCACTAAAATAAAATAAAATAAAAATATAGTGCCCCGTCCTTTAAATGACTGTATAATATATATAGCCGTAGCTAAAATTGTGACGCACCCTATAAGGATCATTTTATAAAATTAATTTACCGTGTTGGAGAAAAATATACCGGTTTTGTTTTTGCAATTTATTAACTGTGTTAGGTATTCAATACTTTGCTAGTCTACTTTTATATTTAATAACGGCAGCTGTTTTATTAGACAAACTAGCTTCCAACACTTTTCAGGGGTAGTAGCATAATGTTCTTCCCATCAAACTGCTTTGGGGCGTTTTTTTAATATCACATTATAGTTCTTTAGCGTTCTCCAGAGATACTCAATGGGGTTTAGATTTAGCGATTTGATTGTCCAATCTAGTAGCTGCACTAAGTTCTTGTAAAAATATTTATAAAAAATAAGTTCAAAACCATTTCCAGCACTCTAATGCATTGTTCGGTATTCAGGCATCTTTTGAAAACAATTATTTGTCCTACACAGTCACACAAGTTCAAATCATCACGTTGCCCCTTTCATGCTTGACTGTAAGCATTACATATCAGATCACATATTGAAAATCTTCACCCACTTGTCCTCTTAGGCAAATAAAAAGCATCTGAAGAATTATAAAAATAAAGTATTATTTTCTTATGCATGTGTGTACATGTAAAAGGTGTGATTTAAACGTTGAAAATAATGGTGAAGTATCTCATTAAGCTTACTTCAAAACTCATCTCTTTTGATCACAGAACATTTGACGAATCTTTCTCTGTTAAATGTTGGCGTTGTAGATTCCACTTTGGGGCTGTAACGGCTCAGTGGTCAAGATTATCGTTCCTCTGTCCAGAGCTGGCGCAGGAGAATTCGAGTCTCGCTCAAACCCATGGGTGTGTGTAAATGTCCTAGCATTTAAGTGCATGTTAATAGGCACAATAAGCCCTTAAGGCTGCAGTGTCGGTAAGTACGCCAATAATAATAATAATAATAATAATAGTAATAATAATAATAATAAAACCCATTTTAAACAAACTTTTCGTTCTCCTAAAAGAGTTATAGCTTCTTCCTGATTTTTGCGTTTTTTTAAGCCTGCCTTTCAAAGCCTCTCTCTTACGATCCCAACATAAGAAGGCCGGCCAATTTCTGTATATGTTGTAGTAGCGAGCTCGAAAGAAGATTTTGTCCGTTTTTTAAACGACTCCCAAATCAATTTTCGGTCTTTGTGTTTCGAATTTGCCCTTTTTAAGCCTACTCTCTTCTAATTTACATGTGATCCAGGATCTTAATGCGTTTTATATATACACTACATACATAATCGATACTTTTCTATCTTAAAGATATACGTTTTATAATACTTTAAATAACCCAATGAAAATATTTAAATCAATACAGGAATCTGTAAGTATTCTGACATACTAATTTTTTGTTATTTTAAGCATTATTATTGTATAATAATCGCTATTTTAAATTGCACATCGGCGAGACATACGTGCTTACACTAACAGCAATTTTTGTCGTTTAAAACGTTTCTATAGAAAACACAAGTTTGGTCAATAAAAAATTTTATTTACTTTGTATAAAAACATGCACCATTTATCTATGTTGGTTTGTTGGTATTGATAATATAACAACAGATGCGTCTTTGTCCTATTAGCTACTATTATAATTTAAAAATATAGAGACTAATTAAAGTACTATTTATTTCCTATGCAAAATATTGCGTTCTTGCTTAAATTTAAAAAAGTTATGTGAACGACTTATAGGCGAGCAGAAAAATAAGCAAAATATAATAACATTAATTTTTAAAATATATTCCATTTTAATGTATGACCTGTATTTATTTTTCAGCCAATTGTAACCTCGCGTTTGTCGTTAAAGGCAAGAAATTCTCATATTCTATTTTTCGTTTTTTAGACGTTTTCAAACTGTTTACTGCTAAAAATAAATCTAACTAAACCTGAAAGTTTAATTACATCAAATCACTTTTGGGTGACTAAGGAGGAATGTTATTTTATTTACAAGATCAGAATAGAGTTTAATCAAAGAGAAACTTGGATTTAACCATTGCTTACACATTTATGAGTTACAGAAGAATTAAACTTAAGGTATAACGATGACACGATCATCATAAAAATGTATAAAATGTTAGCAGTAAACTTCAGCTCTTTTCTGTAGTTGCGTTTGATTAAAATCATTCGTTGCAACTCTACGCCTTTCCAAGTCCAATGAGGTAACCAATATGCACAGATAATTTTTAAACCTTAACTTTAATTACTAACGTATTGCATTGGTGACGGGTAGCTCAAAAAGTTGAGATATGACTTTGTAATCTACCATTTTACGTTTTTCGGGCCGAAGCTGCTTTGAATATTATAATCCCCACATTTAAATTTTTGGAACCAGATTTCTACCATATCATAATTAATATTGTGGTTTGTTTCAACAATAAAAATATGTTTGTGTATTTCTGCTGATTTGTAACCAAAATTGAATTCTTATATTCAAAAATTATCGAATCAGCTTAATTTGGCTACCTATTTTTAAAATTTTTGAAGTACCTATCCTGTTACGAACCCAAAGGGCCTTCAAAGCCTGTTCTGAGGAACTATTATTATTAACACAGTGCAGCTAAACGAAACGCTCGAAATTATTATAAAGTAATAAAATTGTATTTAAGTATTATAGACAAGGCAATCCTCTGTTGAATGTTTTGTTAAAAAAAAACAGCAAAACAAAAACAAAAATGGCTCTTTATCTCTAACAGACGTGGCCATTTTTAACATTAGAAACATTCTGTCATAAACAAGTATAACTTCTAATCTATACTATCAAAATACAACATAGACATTGTCATTTCTTTACGTAAATAAATACAGCCAATAAGGAAATTAATAATTATAAAAATATATCATTCATTGACTATTAATTTTATTCTTAAGCAGCGTTAATTTCCTACTGTTGATCATTGCTGTCGAGATGTCTATAAAAATTTAGACTAATCAAAAATATAATATATAAATTTCAAAAAATTATTTCAAATAATGATAAGAAAAATAAAGTAATTAATGTAATGCGACATTCTATAAAAATTGTTAACTTGTCTGATAAATTTCGTGTTAATTAACAGAATAAAATTATACCCTAATAAAACAATAAAATGAGAAACACAAATGATGTTCATAAATTTACTTATAGTAATTAACCATAGATCTTGAATATTGAGGATGTAACAAAGACATTTCCTTTTACCTTATGATTTACTGCAATGTTAAAGTTTTGCTTTGATTGATATTTTTTGATAATATTTTGCATTCAAATTTTTAGTATGAACTATATCATTGTTGTAACAAAATACATTACAAATATATTTGTTATTAATTCACAAGAATAGTCACTTTTCACAAAGCATAAATTAAAACCATAACTTCTGAGATTAAATAATGTTAGTCCATTAATAACCAGACTCTTCTTATTTAGTTATTAATAAATATGTGTCGTACTTAACATATTGCAATGCACATAAAGTAACATTGACAACTAGTAAACATTGCACTTATTTTTAACGTCATAGTACATGCAGCACTCGATAGGCCAGACGTGCAAAAGCATCTGTATGCATTGACAAATCATGTTATTTTTAATTTATTCAACACTTCAGGTTCGTAACTCACTATAAGTTGCTTTACAATCATGATAAGATCAGTTCTATTTAACAAGTGGCCACTTTCCAGTACTCAACTTAACGGCATACTTAAGTGTTATTACTATTTATTATATTTTTTAATTTTAGAATTAATTTGCCTACAGCTCATATAAAACGGGACGTAGGCTATAGAAAAACTTTTGCCTTCTATTGAGTTTCACAAGGCAAAACCTTTAATTTTTACTTCACCCACATCCCTTCATAAAGCGCTAATGATACGGCGCAATTGACACACTTGGCTGCAATGCGGGGAACGACCCGGGTTCAATTTCGAGGTCAGATGCTTGACGAGTCGACCTACTCAGTCACTAAAAGTCTTGATTTTAAAAAGGCGTAATCATGAGCTCATCTAAAGCGCGGTGCTTGCCACATCACGTCACATAGTAAGACCTAAACCTGTCAGTGTGCAGGCTTTACTTGCACGTGACAATCCTCTATGAAAATATATTAGTTTAAAAATTATAAGATACAGAGGATTGGACTTGGCATATTAATGGATAAAGCTCGATAAGGCAAGACCAAAATAATAGATTTGTAACTCCTATAGAATATAAGATCTCATCATTGAACGGATACAGTATTACATCATTGCAACAGGGACTAGTAGAACCCGATAATGTAGATAAAATCCAGATTTACCATATAACATTTGTGTTAGTTACAACCTACAAATATAAATACAAGGTGCTAAACTTTAGTTACCAAAAATAAACTTTGAGAAATTATTATTTAAAAATAATATTACCTAATGTAATGATGCATATTCGTGACACTTCTAAAGGAAAAGCAACATTTCTGAGTACTGAGAATGTACGTTACAGCAGCTACAGCCGTAGTCAGTCGAATTTCTCAGTCAGACGAGTTTCTCCGTCCGCCAAATTTCTCCATCAGTCAAGTTTTTCTGTTGGTAGAGTTTTTGCATTGCGTTTATCTCAAAGCAACATTTTTGAAATTGGCGTGGAGGATAGCGCAAAAACTATTCAGCCGATTGACTTGAAACTTTGCACACATCTAAACAATACAATTGCCTTATAGATGGCATCAATTGTTTTTTGATAAATTAAAAAAAATTTAATTCACAAAAATTATGGAAATTTTATGAAAAATTGCTATTTCTTGGTTTAATTGCACGCCATTTTTTTTGCATTTTTTGAAATTTCGGTGATGTCATATAGAAACTACATATCTCTAAAAGAAATTCCCACGGTTTATTTTTTCCAGGTCAAAGGCTACGAAGTGCTAGAGGGCACGCCTATTTAAAACTGCTGCCACAACTATAGGCCATAACTCCGCCATTTTGTTGTTACTTAGATTAAAAAAAATTTCGAAGTTCAGTACATTGTTTTCAAGTCCCTACAGTTTCACAAGTGTGAAATGTTGATTTCAATTTAAAAATTCTAAAAATCGGCTTTCGTCTAATTATATATCCTCCCTTAAGATATTCCCACAAAAAATCCATAGGAGTCAAATCAGGCCTGCCTGAAGCCAGTTTATATTACCTCTTCTGGAAATCCATTTTTGGGGAAAAATTTCACAAACTCGTGGCAGAGACATATTAGAAGTGTGTGATGTCGCTCCATCTTGCTAGAACCAGCACAATTTTGAAGTTCAGGTACCAAGAAATTGTTCACTATTTGCACATAATGCTCTAAATTCACTGTTAACACACGGCCCCTTTCATCTTCAAAGAATTACGGGCTAATTATTCCTCGCGCTGACAATGAAATCTATACAGTCACTTATGGTAAACGAAGGGGTTTACCATGCTTACATTGTGGGTTCGTAGCGCCCCAGTAACGTCAGTTCTGTTTGTTAATGTGGCCATTGAAGTGAAAATGTGCCTCATCCGAAAACAAAACGTTGTTGAATGAATTTAAATACTCAGTTACATAGCCTCCGCCTACATCGTGTGAACTTTAATTATTGCACCAATTAAATTTTATGTGTATGTAGACACAAATTTTTGCCCAGAATGCGGTGTAATTATGATCTAGACTTATTCAAAAAACACCTGCATATTTACAAACAGATTAAGAGTCTTGCGAACAGACTGTCGTAGACTCTTTATGTTTTCGTCCGTTCTTGATGGCCTTGGTCATTCCGAATTAGGTTCATCCAAAGCTGAACCGGTTTCTTCGAATTTACGTCACTCATTTTCTGATGAGAGAAAGACTTGGCGCTTGAATTTATATTAGGCAAATTGTAATTATTAAACTTTCGTGGTGCAATAATCGCCAAATCATTGTTTTTATAAAATTTTCGTACACAAGACGTACAGTGCGTTCCAGAAAAACACTCCAAAGCGACTACATTCCCAAAGCCGCACTACCGATTGGCAACCTCCTTGGTTCGTTGCGTTGGGCCAATCAAATCGAAACTTTATTTGGGGACACCCAGTATAATTCATATATGTTTATATTTTTTATTTAAATGAATTCTGTAATTGTCATTTTTATCAACTAAACAACAGTTAAAAAATATGTTTAATTTTGCACAGCCAAACGAAACAATCACTTAACAGTTTATTATTAAATGAGAAATTCAAGCCCCACTACACGAAATGCATGATTTAAAAACGGAGTTTTAACTTATATTTACTTCCCAGAAAATTTTATAATTATTTATTTAAATGAAATAGGTAAATGAACATTTATAAAAGCACTTTCATAAAACACACTATCATTAATAGTCAAATACAAATGGAAATGACCACTTGTAATCGCATAAGTAATCGTAACACGATTACAACGTAAATGCCCAAAAATGAGTCAATTTTCTTCTAAAGACGGCGTAGACAACTGCGGTTTAAATAAGTCCAAAATTTTAATAATTTTATTACTATATTACCCTTGTTTTGCTTAATAAATATTAAGCTGCGCGTAGCTTTCTTATCACTTGCAGTGCAATAGTACAAATAATTTTTAAACACTATCTCTTCTTAAATTACATTTCGTGTTATGGCTTGTACTTACATTATAAAGATTTATTACCTCAAAAATTACAACATTTTATAGATATATATTTCAAAATGCGATTGCTGCTTATTGAACGGAAACGAACCTAGTAAACATTTATTAAGGAAAGCAAAGAGGATCTCTTATTTGCCGAGCTTTATGTGGTATATCAAATAAACCACTCTGCGACAACAGCATAACATACTCTCGTTTCCAACTGATATCAAATATAAACTGAGGGCTCATTTACGAGTCCGTATATTGAATGTTGACAAAAGAACGAAACATTTTTGTATGTTACTATAACTTGCATTAATCTTAAGCGGTAAAGAATATTGGAATTCAATATAACGGAATAGTTTTTAGGGGACTTCTATATCCACTAGAGATATATAGTAAATTCAAGCAAAATGGTCACGTTTGAACATAATCTAATGGACAGAGAGGTGGAAGAAATTCTGTGAACTGGATTCCGTGCAAACTTGAAGTAAACCGCAGCAAATCGGAAACACCTAGTAAATCAAAACTCGCATGCAATTTGTAAATAGTACGAACATAAATAAATTATGTCCGTATATTTAACAATGTTATCAATCAAAAATGAATGTTATTTTTATGCAAATTTTTGATATCTATAATTCAGTTATTATTTTAGACTACTGTAAATCGTTCATTTGCTTCATCTATTTAAAAATATAAGGAACCTCTTCTGAAAAACGATTTTATTTTCTCGCAGCAATGCGAATTGCAAATGTCACAGTAACCGCTGACTTCTAAGCCCGAAGCTCCGAGTCATTGAACTTCTTGTGTATTCACCAGCTCGCGCACTAGACTATTATGATTTGCATATTCTAGACTAAACGTATTTTGAGAGAGCGGCGAAAATATTGCGGAAGCCATACATTCTTAGCTTTCAACCCGAGCAATATTTGCGGGGAAGTAGCTCCAATTAAGACAATGCAGGCTAACACCATCGAGTAACTAAAAATAGAAATATAATATCGAGCCACTCTTAACATAAATAACACTTGTAGAATAAAAGGATACTAAGCGTAATTATATGCTTTAGACAACACGCTGTTTCGTTACTATCATCAACACGGTTATAAAATGGAACTTTTCCTGTTAAATAAATAAATTTATGTTTTTTGTATGCCAGAATATACTTTTAATCTTCATATATAAATTTTTGTCTTTTCATAAGCAACGGACAATCTACAAAAATTCCATGTTAAATAAGGGGCTCAATTGTAAGAACCATTTAATATTTTCTGTATATTAAAGAGCATAGTAAATTAAATTTCTGAATTATACAGCTATTTATTAAATAAACATACACTCTAGAAAAAATATGCAGTCAATCCTCTCTAACAGAGTTAATTCAGAAATATGTACGTTTTGCGTTACATATACAAAAACTACATACACGGATCATCATATTATGGTGAATGCGGTTAAAAATAAAATTTAAAGATGCAAAAACCAATAAATACATTGTTAACATATTTTTAAATTATTTTTATTTAAGAATTCATATAAGAAAATTATAGAACAAAGTAAAATATAACTAAAACCCTTCTTTTCCAACAAAAACAGGCATTTAAATTTACAGTAAGACACTTTCTTGACATGGATTGTCACTGTCAAATATTAGTAGCATAATTATTTGTTATCCCCATTTTCAACTGTAGTTTTATTTTATAATTCTGTTAAAACTTATCTATAAAGAACTAAGCAATTTTGTAGTTCTCTTTATACTTTCTTCAACGAAATAAAATCAATTCTTGTCATTTTCACATTATTTAAATTAAAGTTTTCATCCAGTTCTCTATACATACGGTAATGCATTTCAAATGGACATGTCAACTAACACCATTAATTCCTTTTATCGAAGTCTCTTTCCGTAATGTTTTCCATTGGACTATTTCAAGTAACAGAGTTTCCAACATGCATTAAGTGTTGATGATTTACTCCGTATAAGCTGATGGCCCAACATTAATGCAATCTAAAATAGAAAAAGCTTTTCATACTTTAATAACGATTTTATTTTTATTGCTCCCTAATTTATTTAAAATGGTTTTAAAAATTGACTACGTAGTACACGTTGATAGTTTGGATGACATCTTGCGTTATCAATAGGCAATAAAACTTTAAAACGCAACTTTTATCCATCATAAAGCATTCCACTGCAGGGATAAAATAATTAAATAAATTAGGCTTCAAATATATTTTGAATTATCCACGCTGTTTTATTAGATCGCTAGAACACAGATAACTGGAACTTATTAATGCTTTCCATTACTCAAAGCCTGGAAGAACAATTTATTAACATTCATTTTATTATTAGACTCCCCAATATAAAGAACGATACGCTGTTTAGAAGGTTTAATAGTCGGTGCACGCTTTTCATTTTTTAAAATGCAAATTCAAATGCTAGTTTCTTCTAGTATAATAATTGTAATCTGCCGTATCCTTCACTAATAATTATAGGTATTTATAGTTTAACTCTATAGACAGTTCTATATTTGCGAAAGCCTGTTCTTCTTGAAATTTAATATTGTATCTTTTTTTTATTTTTTTTTAACTGATCGTTGTTTACAATGAGTAATTTTGTTACTCCACTGAAGAATGTCCAATCCTTTTAAATATTTGCATATTTGAAGAGCTTTCTATTTGATAAAATTTTCCACTAACAAGGATCTTTTTAGCTATACAGTCTTCCAGCCATACCATAAGAGCTCGTTACATTTTAGCCACATTGGCGTCAAGCGTTTTGCAACTAACGGACAACCGCCTGCCATAGTTTTCCTTATTTTTCTTTATAATCTGAATTGAATTTCATTCTTGTCTAACAATTTTTTAAACATATTAATTTTCTTCAACTCTGAAACCATTTATGGTAAAATTGGATTTTTCCTCAAGAGAAACGATTTTTTTTATTAGTGATTTTTCTTTTTATTTTTGTCAGACTATGCAAACCTGGAGTTAAGAATTAATTTCAGTAAAATTACAAAAAATAAACAATATTATCTAATTTATTGCGTAATAATATTCAATTATGATAACATGGTCATCAAGTGAGAAAAACTTCATTAATCATTAATTTTACGTCTACATTCATTTAAAACAAATCGCGTTCGAAAAGTTTTTATAAAAAAACAGAAATGCTACATCGCTTCTGAATGTACGATGAAATTTCTTGATAATTGAAATTGACGTTCGTATCTGAAAAAAAATCAATTTACCAATTAATTTAAATTATAAGAGTATACATAAAGTCAATCCTATCATAAGAAAAATCATCCTTACCGCGTTATGGAAACCGCCTTATCGTATACTAGGGTAGAGTAAACAATCACGCCTTTTTGAAAAATTGTCGAATGAAAATGCACTATTCCTCAAAATTTGTGGATTGACTAATATACTAGACGTAAATTTTTTCAACCTTTCTCTACTTCTTCATTCTCCGCAAGAGCCCTAAAATTGTGCAATTTTGTAATGGTATGGTGCAATTGAGGATTTTTAATAAATCTAACTTTTTTTTTAACTACACTGTTGTAGGACTTACTTTATAAAAATGCAACTCTTCGCTGGTTCAGTGAACCACCCAGAACTACCACGAGGAAGTGGTTGCATAGCGAGTTTCAGTCATACTCATCCGAACCACTCTACCTTTGAGCATTGTGCCCTTACTATCATAATGTCTTTTGTCTTTATTTCGGAATTCGGATTTAAAAACTCCGTAACAACTTTAACACACCTCTTAACCACCTGGGTGTGGCATAGCAAGTAAAGTCCATAGAAGAAGTGGGGAGCTTTCTTTGATACACTGGTTCAAATCGTCGCTCGATAGATGGGATGTAAGAGGTGGCTCTGTAACTTCAGCATGCTGATGAGGTTATTGTAGTGTTGCCCATTGACGTTGATTGCTGCAATCTTGAACTTGCATACTGGCAAAAGCGGCTTCTTCGACCGTGACCTTGCAGAAAAAAAATTTTGCACACCTAACTCTCGAATGTGTTTCTGTTCGCCTGCGAGCATAGCTAGAAGCAGTTTCTCCGGATGTAGCAATTTCGCTGAATGGACCCATTGATGATAACCTTCAGTTTATTACTGAGGTATCAAGAGAATAAAAGAATACACCATAGGTGCAAGCATCCTTAATGATTGGATTACATTTAATGTAAAACCACATTGAAGCATATTTCTAATAATAAAAGAGGCAATCTCCTTCAAGGTGGCAGATGAATCAGTGCTGCCTATGTAAACTCGAAAGACTCTGTTGGCCATAGTGATCCATCTTGTATTAGAAAGTTTTCTAGGATTTCGCGTCACTAGATACAATAGACATTCACCTGAAGAAACCTTTGACTTACAACCCACAGGTATTTTTAATCTGTGCTGAGATTTACGTCATTCTCTCTTATGGCTGGCAAAGTTCCGTCGATTGATTGAAAATCAACTACTGGGAATTTCTTGCCTATAGATCCGAAAAATACATAAGGAGTCACTGTCGGTCCATCCAGATGATTTATCATGCGCCTTAGTGGAAGCTCGTTAGAGTGAAGCTGGCATATAACCCACTGTAGAGATCTTCCAAACTTCTTCACAAGTAAACAAAAGGCACCTTTTAAATTTCCTGTATTCACTGCAGTACCATCGCCTTCAATCGCTATAACTTGGTATACATCAATGTTTTCATCATTTAGAAAAATCAACAGAGCTTCTTTGATACTAGACACTAAAAAATTTAGTGAAAAAATCCCAAGCTACACACTGCCTGAATTCTAGAATCATTGATATATGTTCTTCCATTTTAGATCTACGATGAAAACTGCTATATTTTGTCTCCTCCATGGCAAATGTCTTGTTTTTTTCTCCTATCAAAGTACAGATCTTGAAGCTTGATTTTTTTCTCCGACTACTTGTTTCTGTAGATTTTGTCGCCGTTTTCTTCACTCCCTTGGAACTTTACAGATGTCTATAATAATTGATGAATCTATACATTCCTTAACTCTTTTTCATTTTCCACTACTTTCTCAGTACTATCACTCTGCAAATCGTATAGACGCGCCTGTCAGAAATTCCGTATTTGTCGCATGGTCTAGCAAACATTGCAAGCATGACTTCAAGATGTCTGATTCTTCTTCTCTGGCATGAGATTGGGGATTTTCAAAATTCTCTTCTACGACTTCGTCTTTATCTTTAACTGAAACGCATCTACCTTGCTTGCTTTTTGAAATTTGGATATTTGCGCTTCCCCAAAAATTAGTTTTTTTTCTTTTTTTATTATTTAGCTGCTGAGTAATTCCCAAATCAACAGAACCAATAACTATTCGTCTTACAATTCTCTGTTCAGATAAAAAAGGCCATTCTCTCGCATGAACCTTTAGGTGCTTTCTCACAACTACAATGTTCGTAATCGGTACATTTGCACGCAGGAATGTTCAACGAACTTAAAAAGTTCGTTACTGAATTCTATATGTCTGTCGGTCTGTCGGTCTGTCTGTCGCTGTCACAAAATTATGGATTTTTTAAAATTTTAAAATGGATTCGTATAGGAAATTTTACGCTGATTTCAAAATCGAAATCAAAAAGTTTCTATCTCGAATAGTTTTCGAGATATTCGACTTCAAATTTCGGGAAAATTTCGACATTGCGATTTTATGAGTAATTCTTAAAGAAAATTTTACGCTAATTTCAATAATGAAATCGAAAAATTCTATGTCGAATAGTTTTCGAGATATTCGACTTGAATTTCGAAAATTTTCGACATTACGATTTTAAATGTGATTCTTATAGGAAATTTTACGCTGAATTCGAAAATGAAGAAAAATTCTATGTCGAATAATTTTCCAGATATTCGATTTCGAATTTTCCCGAAATTCGAAAGGTTTTTTTAAGTTCGTTCTGGGATTGCTTACAGAGCAATCTCTTCGCCGGCCCCATGTTTTTTTTTGCTTTCTCTCTGGAAGCTTGACTTTAGCAATTATTCTAAATGATGCAGAACTGAGACTAAATCTCTACCCCAAATTTTCTCGAGCTTGACAGCAACCTCTTCATAAACTTCACCGACTTTTGCTTTGTACTGTCCAGAATTATTCTTTTGTAGCCGAATCCAATTGTAATACCGACACACATCTCCCGTTTCACTTTATCTTTAATTGAATACATATATTGCTGACTCACTTGACGTGCGTCATGCAAGAAGGTAGACAGTGAACTGAGCTATTTAGCGGTGCGATAGGAACTGATTACACTACAGAAAACCGGATGACTCAATCTTTATGCGTGCTGATGATATGTCGGTGGAGTGTTAGCTCAGTCTCTACAAACCGGTTTAAATTTTATATGAAAATTTAAGTCGTATATATTTTATGGTGGGGACATGAAAATATGACTCATTTTTGAAGTGAAAAGTTATTTCTTTGAATACATGCAAAAATATTTTGTAATTGTAGGCTTTCTATACCTGAAAGGGAAGCCTTATAAAATCCGTCCGTCCGTCCGTCCGTCACGATTTTCAACTCGAGAACTACTGAACCTAAAGATGTAAGGGCGGTATTATTTGCGTACGGGGTTCACGTCCGCAAGTTGGCATAGGTGGGATGTCCTATAACAATGTAATAAGGGTTTTTAGTGCACCCATCTTCCAATATGTCATTCCTTATAACTTTTGATCAAGGCAGTTTCCATGTTGGAGACCAGCTTATATTTCTGTCATTTCTGACATCTGTCATACCTTATAATTTTTGATCGGTGATAGATAGAGTCATAAGGACCATAAGTCAAGTCCAGGCGCCAAAAATCAGCCTGATCGAAAAATCTCGAGACCGGTTTGACCGGAAGTGGCCACAATTTTTTGTTTATGTATAGAAGCCCCGGAAATCTGTAGAACCAGAATTCCACGTCCGTACTAGTTTTTAGTTTAAAACGGAAATGTCTACATTACTTTGCATATTCCATTGCCGTCTTAGTGCTGCATAGTGTTACTGTGAGAAATAACATACTGCAATATTTTGCTATAATATGAAAATTTAATGTAAAAATTGCAAATTACAAGTCTCTTACGAGAAATGAAGGTAAAGTAGAAAAATTTTTAAAAAATTACCAGTCAATATGCAACTTTTATGGGACAGTGCGTTTCAATTATACAACTTTTATTTTTTGCTCCACTCTATTGTACACTACTAATGCTAATGCTCCAATTGTATATATCTAATGTATCGTACAGGATTAACAAGAGTTTCTTAAATCCAATTCTTTATTTTTTATTTATATTATTAAACAAATATTGTAAATTTATATTTATGTATAAAATATTTTTTAGTTGTAACAATATTCTTATTCTTTTATGTTACAAAAGATATTTGCACTAGTGATTTCAAGCCAGGCATCTGTGAAAGAGTTATCAGTAATTTTGCAGATTCAGTACGGGTGGACATATGCCCGGCATTGTGTTCCATACGTAAATATGAGATTTTATTGATTACAAGTTAAATATAACCATTTTCGTGAAAACTTGAGTGACACCTTTTATGGAACACCCCTTACAAAATTAGTTATCGGTTACTAGTAAAAATAAAATGTTCGAAGTAACAGAATAAAAAAAAATGTAAAATCAAAAGCAAATACGTCTTGTCAATATTGCTAGTACATAATCACTCAAGAACAGTCATTCAATCATCCACTTATCGAAAACTATTCGCAGAAATTCTCAGTCCTGAAGCATAAATTGGACATAGCCAGGTGTTGTAGTAAAGTATTACACAAATTAACCACTAATCAAGTTCAACAAGCGAATACTTTTCGCTTTTCGAATCGCCTTGCTTTCTAAAATTAAATTAAACCTACACGTACCTCACACAAGTCAGAGAATCTATGGCTAAAAAACAGATTTTTTCAAGATTTGAAAAATAATCTTTTTTTTAACTGTATACTTACGATCTGCTTAAAAAACAATAAATAAATCAGGTGACAAATGCATACACATGCTTTATAACTCTTTAGTACATAGTCCCCTTTATAAATATGTATAGTTACACATTACATTAAATAATATTTTAACTACTTCTCTGGTAGGCTCAAAGGATTGCATAGTTGCAATCTATTGTAGCAATAACGCTATCAGTGGAATTTTTAAAGCGCGAGAGGTACTTTGTAATCGTCACTTTTTATTTTCTTTCACTAACGACACTTGAAGTTTACTGTAAATTACTTTAAAACTTCCAAATGAAGCCTTTGTCGGGTTTTGAGGTTAAAACTAATTGTTTTTTCATACCTACAGCTGATATGTCCAAAAACCCTTAATATACTTTTATGCAGTGCGGAAATGACATATTTGGATTTAACTCGATTTACTTTAACACGTCAGATACATAGCCTTACACAAAGTTAAAACATTTCTTGAATCAATTTCTGGGTTTTCATAAGTTTGTACGTTGCTATAGTTGTCCAATTTCCAGCAGATATATCTACCGCATATAGTAAAATATAAGGCTTAAGAGGTGTCCCTACAGAACTCCCAAATTTATAAAATGTAAATCTGTAAATTCATCTTTGAATTTTACCTAAAAGTATTTTTTGATCTGTTAGTGTTACATTAGCTGACAATACAGGTGTAACAATTTTTTCAATTTTATATTTCTCTTGTCAGGACTTATTAAAGATCTAAATTATGTTTAAAAGTACTACAAAAGAATACATCTCTTCAAATACTTAAAGGATGATACTACCCGTGTGCCTGATCAACGAAGGTATGGTTTTCATTGAAATTAATTTTAAAGTTTTAAAAGTTATTTTACAATTAAGATTAGAGAAGTAATAGAGTAATTAGATGGTAGAATGTCTCTCCCAGTAGCTTCTCTAAACGATAGAATCTAACGTAATTTAAACAACCAAGCCATTGGTATTGAGCTATATTCTTCACTATTCTCGTCAATGGACAATAAACCACCAACCAGATAAAAAAAATCTGAAACTGAGGGTTACTTTAATTTAATTTTTGTAACTAGAACGAAATTTTAATAATTTTTTTTATGGAAAATTCTTTGATCACAAAACAACGCCTTTAAAAATTACTAATTAGGCTATAGGTTTAATATGGGATAACATTTCATCTAAATTCATTAATATACATAAAATTGTTACCATGAGCAATTAATTAACAATTAGAGATTATAGTAAATTGACATAATTTGGCTCCACCCACTTGACCATGGCCACTGTGAGGTCACTACCTAAACAAAACATAAAACTTGTGTTAGACATATAGAGTGTTTGCTCTTCTTGAAACTCTAGGTCATTGTTAAATGTTAGAAGAATAACTTCAAAAAAGTTTTACACATAGAAAGGATCTTGTAGTTTGGAGGTGTCATCTGGTTTAATCCAGTTTGTAATAAGTTAAGAACTTTAATAGAATTGAACATCTTGATTACTTTAGCTATCACAATTTTCCACATCAGGCACAATATCTGAACATCAAATGAAGTTATCGGAGAAAATGTGACTTTACTTAGACTTTTGAAACTATACAAACAGCGCAATTAAATTGGAGAAACAGCTCCATATACTCTAGAATTATTAATCTCTTTGTTTTCGTTTTTTGTTCAGAGAGAGAATTCACGGTGGATGTGGTCAAATAGGCAGAGCCAAATAATCCCGATTTACTTTAATCTCTAATTATCAATCACTTACTCGCATTGGAAACTCTACGCATATTAATGAATATATTAGCACATATTAAATCTATGGACTACTTGGTCATTTTGAACAGCGATATTTTGCTAACAAAGAATTTTCAACAAAAATTCCAATTTATTATTTACCTTTGGATTAACTATACAAAGAAGTTTTAGTGAAATCGGTGAGATCGCATCCGCAACCTTCCCTTATTGGCTTCTACGAACACATCTTTTAACAGTTCTTTAAAAATTACAAAAAAAAAGTTTAACAGGTATATTCTGTTATTTGCAAATATATCAAATAAATTAATCTATAAAACATATGCTAGAAAAACAGAAAGGTATACGTTTCCACTCCAGTTGTATTATTTTATTTCCTCTGATTTCTTCAACGCTACTATGTAAAAGCAAAACCCATTACCGATAAGCAAATATGGCTGTTGTTGCTTTATTCATCAATTTATCATGTACTTTTGTATGTAGCTGTTCACTAAACAAATTGAAAAACCCACAATCAGCAATACTAATTGAAGTCTGCCAAACACAGAAAGATTTTTTTCTCTAGCATCTGCGGTGCGAGATTATTTGATAATAGTCAGCGATTACTACGTTCGTAGTTAAGATTAATTTTTGTTGGTCAAAATGTAATGCAAGTGAAAGGAGCGATGTGCAAATATTGCGATGCTGTACTTTGTTCTTAACACGATACATAAAGAACTTACCACTTAATTTCCATTTTCTTCCCAGTTTACGTAAATCAAGTATAATTGTTTTATGTTTTACTAGCAACTCTTTAGGGGGCATTAACATATTAAACGTGGCTTAGTTTTTATTATTGTATTTAATTCATTTATACAGTAACGGGTATAAAGTGGCAATATTCATGTTTATCAAATCTATGTTAGTATAAATTAAATCAATAAACATAAAGCTTTACATTACCGCGAATTCGTAGTATTAAAAAATTTCAGCAGGACGGAATGCAAACCAAGCTCTGTACACAATTCAAGATTTCCTCAATTAGCCACTTTAAAAGTATTATGTCATCAATGACTACGTTGTTACTAGATACATTTCCAGTAGACCTCAAACGACTTTTCGCCTATTTGAAAAAACATGATTTGCTTCTCTCAATCTAATTAATCCTCGTCTCACTGCCGTCAACATTTTTAGCGAACTAAATACAAAAGCCATGTTTCATCCCTCAGTTTACACCGTTAGCCAAGCTACAAATTGGAAAGTCCGTGAAGAAAATAATTATTAGCAGAACTGAATCATTTGATTGGCATTTTCTCACATACACATGCATTGAATTATAGACCAGTATAAGAAACTAGCCAAAACATTCGATATTAAATACCAATTGACGTAAAACTTAGGGATGGATGGTTTGGACTCTTTGAATTAAATGGATAATTAATAAGAACACCTATTAGAACACTACACTTTGATAAAAAAACTAAATCCTCAAAATATTCACCATATATTAAGATAACAAACAATAAATTAAAATATTCGTTAAAGCTGATAAGAATGGCTCGGCAAAAAAGAGTTTCCTGACTTTGTAAAGAGTTGATTAGCCGTTTGTCAAATAAAATACTAAAGGATGAGCATGAGCACATTCTGATGAGTATTTTCAACTATTCCACTAAGCATTGAATATATCTAATTGTGAACTTTTATGGCAAATATTATCATTTTTTTAATTGTTAAAGATATTGCTTGTTATTACTATACGTCTAGCAAAATTGAATAAATAATGTTATTGTTTAAGTCTTTTTATTTATAACTTTTTGGTTGTTTTTTTTTTACTATTACTTAATACATCTGGAAGTATTTTTACGCTATCGGTTTAAATAATGTACACTAGATGTGCATAATAAAATGTAAATGCTTTATGTACTTATAACAATCCTGATCTATCTTGCTCTTATAAAATCTTGTTTCTTAAAGTTAACTTTTTAAAACTTGTTATTGTTATTGTACCTATGTATCTTTCTCACATACAATGCATATTTTTCTAAAAACTATTATATGATATTTTCTACTTTTCTTTAATTAATGTTCTTCAATGAGAAGGTTATTTGATACGGTATATCTAGCTGTTTATTAATTTATTCTTTAGTTGCTGATAACCGATGTAGAATAAGTTGTGTTTAAATAATCGGCAAACTTTTTGCTAATCAATTCTAACCCAAGTATTGTTACTTTCTTATATTGGTGGTGTTTGCTGTTTAGGTTTTCTTATTTTGTTAGTCGTTTCCCATAGTGAATAACCCGTGGCTTCAGTTGAGGTTAACTGTTAGATATTCTTGTACTGTCATTTTTTAATTTATGTCATATATTTTTAAACTCTTTCTTAAGTTTGTTGTAAATTTATTTACCCCTTGCACTCATTATTAATTTTCTTTTTCTAGCTCTGCTTTTTGGGGGTAATTATTGTTCTAATAGTATTGGACATTTGACTAAAATGTGTGAATCATCTGTATCTGGTATTGATTACCAATCTGCCGCTTGGGTAGCCTTTGTTACATTGTCGATTCGAACTTCTCTATCTTGTTTCTTTTTTAGTGGCACTTTTAATGTTAAAAGCTCATCTAGTTTTTTCTGAAGAAATTCCAATCCATTTTGGTCTTAAAAAGCGATGTTTTTTGGTTTTCCAAGTGCAAAGATTAAAATGATTACTAATATAAAGATATAATTAAAGCTAAGTTTGGAATATAATTCGACTAAATTTTTTGAATAATAATACTTTGAATCGTAAAAGTCAATAAGATCAAGTGTTTTCTTGGAATCGAATAGCTAATATGTTAAACGTCTTGTTGTTACGCTGATTAAGTTATTGTAGTTTCCTGCTTTTAGTTGTATTTTTGGGGTTGAAGTCTCCGCTTGCCACAAAACAGTTTCCTAAGTTTTTGAAAAATATGGTGTAGTCAGTGTGTTTATTGTTTATATTTGGGCTGGCGGTATATTGCAAATTTTACATTGTACAGTAGTCCTATGCTGTCTTCAATGATAACCTTGGTGGCTTGTTATATTACACTAATCTTCATATTGCAATTTTTTCCAATTGCTTCCACGTGAAGAAGTGGATTTTTCCGCAGATTGCAAAAATAACCTTCAAAATTCCGCATCAAGTCAGATTTTTCTACAAATCAAAAAATCTAATAACAATCTAAAAATACGTAATTTTTTAATGTCATTCATATGCAGCATTTGTAACGTGTGAAAATGTTTTCTGGAGAGACAGAATAAATGTGTAAGGAATAGATATAAACATACATATATAGTTGATAATGATTTCAAGATGGTTGAAATATTGCTCGACCAATAAGCAGGAAACACCAAATTTCCTTGCTTTTTGTGTAGATGGGGCTCCAGCGCTAAGACGGAACACTGCGTTCGAAAGCAGTGGCTAGTCAGAATTACATTTATACTTAGTGAAAAAAACATTGTTTCACTTTCATTGGTTGATTCCTCGAAAATACTGTTGCCGCCTTTACACATGAAACTTGGCTTAATGAAGCAATTCGTGATAGCTTTAAGCAGGGACAGTAAATGCTTTCAATGTCTTGGTGTTGTTTCCATCAATCACAACTGAAAAAATTAAATCTGGCATTTTTATAAACAAATACAAAAATTAATGACAACATATGCAAAAAAACCGTAAATAAATCCAAATTGCGTGCATGAAATGCATTCAGAAATGTGGTACAAAACTTTTTGAGAAACATTTTAATCGAGGAGATGTTGGAATTCCATAAACTGCATTGTTGCATTGCATTGTTGGGAGGGTAAGGGGTGGCGCCAACATCCAGTCACCCAAATGCCAACCCCACCTGCACGTGGTACCCTCTGCTAGAAAACGAATGGGGCTCTGACGACCCACCAACGGGGGGTATAACCTGATACCAGTTGTCCCGAGGTAACGGGGCCCTCGTCGTCGGGCTAATCACCCATACGAGGTATACAGATTCAGAGAAACACAGAAAGACTCAGACATGGACGGAAAGATGGAAAACGACCTAAGCGTGCACAAAGGACAAGAATTGGAATATGGAACGTGACAGGACTAAATGGGAAAGAGATAGAGTTAGTTGAAGGAATGGAGAGATATAAAGTTAAAATCCTAGGACTTTAAAAAACCAAAAGAAAGGAATCAAAGAACAAACACTCGAAAAAGGATACAAATTGTTCTACTCTGGAGTTCAGTTAGGAACAAGAGCAAAGGAGGGAGTAGGAGTGATAATTAGCGAAGACCTAACCGGAAAGATGATAGGATGGGAAGGTATCAGTTCAATAATATTGACAATAGATGTCAAGCTAGAAGAGAGAACTACATTCATACAGATTTATGCACCAACAGAAAATGACAACATACTGGAAAAACACAAAGGACATGGAGTTCTAGGAAGATACTATACAGACAGAGTGTTAAACGACAATAGCAATAGGATGATTGACTTCTGCATAAGTAACGAAATGCTAATAGGAAATAGTTCCTTCAATCACAAACTAATACATAAAATAACTTTCATTGCAGAAAACAGAGAGGCCAAAAGTGAAATAGACTACTTCACATACACAAAGGGAGCAAAGCATGCAGTATTAGACGTGAAGGTCATCCGAGGGGCAGAAATCCACTCAAATCACAAACTAGTAATAGCGGACACGAGATTCTATGTAAGAAAGGAAGTAGCGAAGAAAAGCTACGAGAAAATAAAAATAACTGAACTAAGAAAGCCCGAGAAAAAAACAGAATACGCACAAGAAGTAGAGCACAGATTACTAGAACACGAACAACAAGAGCACAATCAGGCGGTAGAATGGAACGTGGAAGAGAGATGGACAAGACTTAAGGAAGTAATACTTGAGACAGCAACAACAATCTGTGGGAAAAGCAAAATATCACCTTGATACCAACGCACGAAATGGTGGAATGAGGAAGTAAAAAGGATAGTAATGGAAAAGAAAACAGCTTGGAAGAGATACCTACAGACCAAGAGAGAAGAAGACAGGCAACATTATATAACAAGGAGAAATGAGGCAAAAGAGGTAGCGAAGATGGCCAAAGAGGAAGCTTGGGAATAGTTTGGTAGAGAGATGGAGCAGAAATTTAAAAAACAACAAAAACAACAAAAACAACAAAAAAGACAGTTAAAGGCCTAAGGGGAATGCACAAACAAAAGTTGTGGAGCATTAGGAACGAAGAAGAAGAAGTCGTTACAGAACTGCCACAAATATTAGAAACATGGAAGAGACATTACAGCACAAAATTCAAAGCACCAAACATACAAGAACAATACAACCCCATCAGAGTAGAACAAGAAGAACAAGAAGAGACAGAAAACGAAACAATAACTTTGGAAGAAACAGAAGAAGCAATAGAAAGTAGGAAAATCTGCAGGAAAAGACGGAATAAGCCCTGAACTAATTAAATACGGAGGGGAGTGTATAAAGAAATGGACACACAAGATATGCCAGCAAGTATATGAAGGAGAAGGAATACCGAGGGATTGGGAAGAAAACATAGTAGTACCAATCCACAAAAAAGGTAACACAAACGACTGTAGAAACTACAGAGCAATATGCCTGGCATCCAGCGTACAAAAGATCTACACCAGGATACTAGAAAAAAAGATAAGGCATCACATAGAAGACGAGCTATTAGAGGAACAAGCTGCATACAGAAAAGGCAGACAGACTCAAGACCACATATTTACGCTTCGCACAGTAATAGAAAAGACACTTGAAGGAAACAAAGAGCTACACCTGGCATTCAAGGACCTCCTAGCAGCCTTCGACACGGTACCAAGAGCAACCCTGTGGAATTCAATGGAAAGAATTGACGTCCGAGAAAACTTGTAGAAGCCACAAAACGACTATACGGACGAACGAAAGGAATAGTAAGAATACAAGGACAAGAATCGGGAAAATTCTTGATGGAGAGGGGGATAAAACAGGGAGACTCCCTCAGTCCACTACTATTCATTATCATGATGAATGAAATAGTTAAGAACAGCAGGAACCCAAACCTGAACACTAAACTAGGACACTGGAACATGGGGGCAATCAATATACAAAGCCTCGTCTTCGCAGATGATATACTACTCATAGCCGATAGCCAAAGGAAACTATAACAAGCAATAAATAATTGGAACAACGAAATTAAAATAAAAGGAATGACAATAAATGCGAAGAAAAGCAAAATAATGAGAATAAGTAAGAACACAGATGAAGAACAAAGAAACCTGAACGTAAGATGTGAAGGAGAGCAATTGGAACAAGTAGAGAGCTATGAGTACCTTGGAGTAATAATAAGCCAAGACGGAACAGTAACAGATGAATTAAGGAACCGGAACTCCAAGGCGACTAGAGTATACTATCAGATCAACTCAACATTAATCAACAAGAAAGAGCTGAGCAAAGAGACTAAGCTCCACCTGTATAAAACAATATACTTACCTACATTAACATACGGAATAGAAAGCATACCGCTGCAAGACAAGAGCAAAAGTAAATTAACGGCTGCGGAAATGAAGTACCTGCGACGTATAGTCAGAAGAACAAAGAGGGACATCACAACAAGAGAGGAGTTAGACCTAGAACCGCTAGTGGAAACACTACAGAAAAGACAACTAATGTGGTTTGGGCACGTGACACGAATGGGCGAAGAAAGGCTGCCAAGAAGGGTATTAGAGGCAAGAAGAGAAGGAAAAAGAGGAAGAGGAAGGCCAAGGCAAACATGGGTGGAAACTATCAGGAAGGAAGTGGAAAGGAGGGGGAAAAGCATGGCAGAAGTTAAACAAATCGCTAGGGACAGGAAGAGATTTCGAAAATGGATAGAGGACCCGACACCTTAGGGTATAAGGGATGGACAAAGAAGAAGAAACATTGTTGCAAGATGAGCGTCAAAATGCTCATCTAATTTACTTTCCTAACAATCTTAGTGATTTTACGGAAAAACGTGGCGAGCGCTTCTATCAAGATATTAAAGTGATGGAAAAGAAATACCAATAAAAGTAGACTATACATATGATGACTGACTATTGTTGGATGTTGAAAATGGAAGACGGAAGACAATCCAAGAATAGGAAGTTTGAAGGAGAACCAAGTGGTAAATGTTAGGTATATTTTTAAATATGTACTTATATTTATCTAGTTCTTACACATTCATTCCGTCTCTTTAGAAAATATTTCCACGCATTACAAACGTTACCATTTATCAGTCATTCAAAAATTTTTTTGATTCTCATATTTTTGTAATTTGTGGAAAAATCTGACGTAATACGGAATTTTGAACACCATTTTCTAAATCTGCAGAAAAAATCCATTCAGCTCTTCATTTTAAAACCACAAAACCTTTCATATTAGTTTGTTAATTTATGTCAACAGCTCAAAAGTCAAACAGTGAATATAAATATAAATTTTATTTGATTACTCAAACTGTCACTTAAGCGAAATACACATGTTTTGTTTGGTTACTTGCTATTATTAATTCCATTCAATAAATGTTTTATAAGCAAACGTATTTTGCCACTAACTAGCCATAAAAAACTTAACTTGTAACTTTTCTGACTATAGTTGTATATATTAATAAAATATAGCACCCTTGTTAAAAAGATACTCACGCACGTTACATAATAAGTTTCTTTGAGATTAATTATTATTTTGGACCCACAGTCTGGCTAATTACATGGCTACTTACAACTTACTTGTAGAGAGATTTTTTCTTTGGAGCGCACTTACTGGCACTGCAGCCTCGAAGGCTTATTGTGCCTACTAACATACGACCTTATATACTAAAACGTTACATACACCCAAAAGTTTCTAGCGAGGCTCAAACTCGCCCTTGTAAACAACAATACCAGGGACTAACTAATACTAGGCGAAAAATTACAATAGCTGATATATATAATGATTAGTTTAAGGATTACAGCTCGAAGAAAGCTTCTATTTAAAAACTGGATGTGCTCCTAAAGTGGTTTATAGAAAATGAATGTTTATTGTATATCTAGAACGATCAAGCCAAAAACACTGCTGTAATTCTATTTTGCTTCTGCATGGATTGGTACGTTTTTCAAAATAATAAAATAACTAAATACCAATAAAGTTAACTCGACAGTTCAAAATTTTTTCCGCATAAAATTGTGACGCGCGATCTTTTATACGAGATTTTTCGAAACGCCATAAATAGGGTTGAAGATTTATAAAGTTGAAATGTAATTATTTGAAATTTATCAATAAGAATTTTATTAGCTAACGTCTAAGAATTTTGCAAAGTCGTAGAATATTTCTTGACTAATGTAAGCGGCGTCGGAGGCTAAAGCTCCACAAACACTACTTTCCTTAAGCGCCCTACTCAATAATTAACCTATACGCAAGTACCAACTAATAAGCAATTTAGAAGACGCAGCTGCTTTGGTCGTTTTGGAACCTGCTATTTTGTTTTATTTTTCGGGCGGAAGAAATGAAAGCTTAGCCGTAGTTATATTTAGCGCTTTGCATATCGCGCTCAACATATTTAATAAAACAATAAAGCAAACAACAGCTTAAATATTATAGAAATATAATTTATAATAATATCAAAGGTGCACTTTTTCTTAAAATTTAAATTTCGCAAAAGAATAGTATTTGTTCTCTTTCATAAGCTCGCTATTAAAAGTATACTGCCGTATAAAATAATCATTCACATATATTTAAGCTGTGATGTCGTTTAATAATAGTAAATTTCTATGGAACTTGCAGATTACCTATTATATGATGCACTAAATTTTGACAAGATGGAAGTGCTGTAATATTAGAGTAATATTGAAAACCACTCTAATAAGGCAACTTGCTCCTATTATTCATTTTATTGTTATTTATAATTATCTTAATCAAATTAATTGAGTGTTTCAAAAGAAACGCAAGATATTATTTGTGCGCCATTTTTTCTGCAAAGTTCTTGTAATAAACACGTTGGGGTTAGTCAATATGGAGCTGCTACTCGACAAATGACAATTGTTAAAATTTATTACAGTACGGAAGCAACATTGTTTTGCTAAGACGTGGCATTTTCTGAAGAAAAAATTCACCAAAAGACAAAACTGTAAAAAAACGAATTCCAAAATTTGAACAAATAGGTTCTGTTGTAGACAAAAAAAAACAGGCCGACCTTGTATCAGATATTCAGCGCCCTTGGTGACTGCAACTGAACATTTTAAAAAACACCATGCAGATAATTTTAACAAAAAATCTGCATCTTAAGATTCAGCCAACCCAGAAACTAAAGCCATTTAAAATGCCGGGTATTTTCCGATCCGGTGCATTTTCTCTATAGTGGGCATGTCGATAAAAAAAATTATGCACACCCAAATAGTAACAGTTTGGTGTGGATCTTGTGTTATGACAAAAACGCAGTGACTATCAATAAAGAACATTATGGTGAAACAATTGTGGATTTTTGTGACCCCCTCTGAACAGCATGGATTTGGATTACTTGTTGGTTCTAACAGGACGGTGCCACTTATCACACCACGCGTAAAATGATCCAAATGTTGGAGCAAACATTTAATGAGCGACTTATTTCTTAAAACTGCAAAATGAACTGGCCACCAAGATCTTGAGACCCCACACTCGCAGGCTAAAATTTATGCTACGAAAATAAGAACAGTTCTTGAATTAAAAGAAAAATTCGAAGGGTTATTGACAAAATTGGATCTCAGTTATGCAAAAAAGTCATTGGGAATTTTGTTAGAAGAGTTCGAGGGTATCAAATGAACCGGCATGGTCTATGAAAAATAAATAGTAACAGTAAATTTTGATGTAACGTTTAATTTAAATAAAAACCACGTCAATAATTGTTTCTGTACATAAAATTACTTTTAATTAAATTGTGCCCCATGTTTGGTTTCAAAACAAATTTTTGTAATTTCAATTTTATCTTCTCGATTACAAATCTCATGCTACAGTAAATCTGGTGACTACATTGAAGAAAATAGGTAGTGCTTCTCTACAACGGATTATACACCAACATACCACCTTTCCGAAAAATGTATGTCGTTTCTCCACTTTTCAGTCTTTCTAGTCTTCTCACCCGTATACAAAACTTAACTATCTGATCTCTTTCACTCAATTAATGAGGAAAATCTTTTGAACATTAAAAGCAACAACAACCATCGTCTTCATTGCACTTGCTTTTCTTTACTTATGGTGAATTCGTCTGAATTTTTGTACTCTTTAAATTTGTTTAAATATTTTTAATACTGTCAGCAACTGAAAATTTTTTTTATTACAAATGAACACTTCGGTACCATATGTGTAAATATTTTTCTAAGATTGCCTTGTAACATTTATAGACTTTTAGCTCTAAAAATATTTAGATAAAATGCTACATCTAAACATTTTTGAACATTTAAATAATTGCGCATAACAAATTATGACATCCTATCTTTCGTGCCTTCTGATTTTGTATAACTATACTTAATAATTAGGGTAACAAAATAGTTTATTTGAAGGAATAGCTTAACAACACATCACCTTCTATATTCTACAACTGGTAGTTTTTTAGTAATTGCTCCAATGATTAGAAAATAATTACATTGACTTTTTCAACGCCATACTTAACTTTACTATACAAAAGATACTTAAACAATTATGGTATACAATATCTTTCATTCCTCTTAATTATTTGAATCTGTCCTAAAATTTAAATATAGTGCTTATTACACTAAATATGTCTTAAAAACTCATAGAATTTTATTACAAATTTTCTGAACATTACGAAGACATCATGTTAACACTTCGTTCTACAATAACATTTGATATAATTATGTTAAAGTACTCGACACTATTCCACTCACAAAATAAAATTTCTGCATTCTATAGGCTCTTAAGAAATAAGACGGGTACTTTGCATTTGTCTAAAAGAATTATCATTTTCAAGAAAAGAATTAAATATTGGTTTTCCGCTGCAACCATTAAGACATGCTCTTATTCTGTTACATCGCTAACAAAATTCGAATTAGAAATATGAATTAGATAAATAATACTGATTTTTTTCTGTTCAATTTACTTAATTGCATGCGCATTTTTAAAAACCATTATTTCCAGAATTTTTTATTTTTCATTTTGATTCAATTTAAGATTATTATAAAAATATTTGTCTTAAGCAATTTATTTTTATTTAGTTATTTATGTTATTTTAAAAACCATTTTATTTTTTCGGTAATAATTACTGGTCGGTTTTTGATGTAAAAACATCTCTTATAAATTTTAACGTACCATACAAAAAATCAGCTAAACGAACAAAAGAAACAATTCTCACTAGACGGTATATTTTACTTCTTTCAAGATTTTAAATTATTATTTGTTGTGTGAATTGAAATACTATTTTATTACAAAATATTAACCTTAATTGATTAGACAACATTTTTCCTATGCATTTTGCATGATGTATTTACTGCTCATAACACAGAACTTCTTTAAAATTTTACCACATACAAAATGTAGACAAACAAACTTTAAAGCAACGAATGCTTTATACACAATCTGTCCACTTATTTTGAGTTATTTAAAATTATGAGACTGGTTCATAACTTCTTGCAGTTTATTTTTTTAGAAACAGAAACTGTGGTTTTTGTAAATTTATATTATTTTCCCTTTTTATATTAAAGTAACTATGTTATATACTTCATAGCTAGAATGGGCGGAATGATAAATGCAGATTTTAAATTAAAATAGAACACTATAATTACGTATTATGTCATACCCAAACACATTAAGAATCTTACAACTACGCAGGTTAAATTCCAGCTCTCCGGCAGCGCGTAGATTGCTCGTAGGTGTAAATTAGAAGCAGACATATTTATAGACCAAACGCCATAAACCAGCGTTCTGCAGAAATATCCCGGCGAATGATGAAAATCTGCTTCCGCTGAATCAAGCGTTCCAAGGCGACTTATTTTTACGCATTACGTCTCGTCCTGCGTTGTCTCATGGTAATAGGCATTGGAGTGACCCACTGACCGATTTGCAAGCACCGCACGCGGCGCCCATTGTGCACCACACCGGCTTATATCAGTTAGAGGCCATCATCGAAAGTAAGAGAGGCGGCCCATCTCCGGCACTGAGACTGTGTTCCTTGAGTGTCCCGGTTACCCTCATCGGTGAAAGCTTTCATCTCAACAATGGATCTGGAGAGGGGCCTGTCGTTCGACTCCTTGAAGAACCAATTCAAGGAGAAAGGGAGCCATCGTAAGTCAACTTCGCTTTTATTTGTTTACGTTAGAGTCACGTTAATGTTTGCTGACCGCACTCGATAGTATTTAAAAAAAATCAATAATAAACGGGGCTTTCCCATAAGTTTACGTATATTTGTTGGTTAAAATATAACATAATACTGAAAACAAATTATAAAATATAAATGGAAAAGTAACTTAATTTTTCACTAATTTTAAATCAAAATTATCTGTTGAGACAACAATAAAATTCTGTTAAATAGAAAAATATCCTATTTACTAATTTCTCTCAAGGAATGGACATTTACGTAAACGTATAATTTGTGCAATAATCTTAAAACTTTAGATCTTATACAAGTAACATGGGTATTTTTTAGCTTATTTAACTGATTCCTTTCAGATAATATTTTATAATAATCCTAGCTATATTTTAGATGAAAACCGATTACAATTTGCTATAAATTTTCAAATATATCTAGGCGTTTTATACTTTCCGTGCTATAAATTATAAAAAAGATGGAAACGTGGCATAATATTCCGCAGATAGCCCGGGCTTTTATACATATAAATTTTTATAAAAATATCGTGGTGTCAGGATGACCGAGTGATCAAAGGCGCAGCGTTCAGGGCGCAGTCAGTCCACTCTGTGGGCGTGAGTTCGAATCCCCTTCTGACAACTCAATTTTTAATTTAAATAGAAAGTGTCCGTGTGTCCAGAAAGACTTCCGCGGTTAATGCTAAATAAACAATTAGGTTCACGGGTTGAACCGCGTCAATTATTGGGAAAATTCTGACGTTTTGCCATCCACTTTGATGCCATTTGTAAAGGGTTTAGTTTTTTACTCGGGGTCTCAATCCGCCTACTCCCTAAAAAGAACAAAGAATCAAAGAAGAAGATGATGTATAAAGGTATTCTTTACTGCTTTTACTTTCTGCCTGCCTAACGAAAAAACAGCCCCAAATATTAAAAAATTTAGTTTCTTTGCTTCTTTACCAAGTTATAGGACCTAAAAGGAGGTCCTTTCTCTGTAAGTGAATTTTTCCTGCATCTTATATCGCGTGGCCAAAAAAAGTAGATTTATGAAACCGGAAGCAATAAAAAAATCTAGACCCATAATGGCAAAGGGGTCCGAAAGCACTCGCATGCAAAAAATTACATTTTTACGATTATTATATATATAATATAATATAATATATATATAATATATATATAACAATACACAGTTTTATGTTTATTTATTGTTATTATGTTAAAAATTACCGGATTCCTAATCCGTGTTCTATTTTAGTTTAATCTGAATTTAATTAGATCAATTTTTACATTATTTTGTTTGCGAATGAAACCATATTTTATTGGATTACTGTAAATAGAAGAAATGCTTAAATAATTATGATTAAGTTAGTAAATTTTACTGCCCATTCATTTAATCAGTCTTCGACATACACAAAATCTAGTATTATTCCACAAATTAGAATTACATAACAGCTGTATTTAAATAGCCAATTAGAAATTATGTGTCTCTCTACAGCTTATACAAAATTTAAAAACTCCCCAATAAGTATAAATATAAATAATAACTTAATAAATAAAGGACAATACTAAGCCTTATTGAAATAATAATTATTTTACAATGGTTTTGTTATTAAATTTATTTTTAATTGTTCTTTTTCACTTTATTTCTTTTTGCTTCATTTTTACTCTTAGCCCACTTTTTAGGGTAATTTATCATTTATAAATAAATGTAAATTAGAAGTGGAAAGTAACCAATGCTAAAAACCACACACATCCGAAAAGAACTAAATAACAAATACGATATCTAAAACCCAATAAACAATTTACTAGACAAGTTTGCTATAGTCATTATAAGGTCGGAGTAGGTGGTCTCTACCTCTTTGTATATTGATGGTAGCTAAATCTACTCCGAACAGATTTGGAGCTCGAAACATGAATTGAGTCGGAACATCCGTCAGAGAGTTATCAACATCATGGATAGAGTTGTTTGTTATGGTGTTCAACATTTGATCGTAGAACATAACTTCTAACAGATCTACATCTCATTTTAATTTATCAATTCTGTACAATATTAAAACAAAAGACTCGAAAGCAAATTCATCCAATGCGGAAGGATCAATTTCCTGATTATAAGTATAATCAGATTGTAGTAGATATCAAACTTCCATAAAACTCGGAGGGAAATTCGTTGTATGTGATTTAGGGTTTCCGTGTTTCCAAGAAAATGTGTTTGTCGTTCCATTCAAATGCCGGATTCAATCACATATTTTATTATGCTCTCTTTATAAAAAGAGTGCGCAGTACCGCTAGAAAGGTCATTGCTCGGTTATCACGAAAATTTCTGGTCCTCTCTCAGAAGAAACAGATCTCTTCCAAAATGATTAAAAACCTTTAAGCATCTTTCTTTGAAGCTTCGCAAACCTCTAGTATGTTTTACAATCGGTCTATAAACGGATGATGCATCGATGAAATGCATTACTTTATTCATCTGCTGCGCATATCCCAGGTTGCAATCCTGCCTAGGCGCGAGTATAGAACTCACAAAGCTTATGAAACTCTACTTGAGGTTTTCTAAAAGTGCTTTTCAATAAAAATCTGATAAGGAGTATCACGTAAAAAGCCTACAAAAACTAAAAAATTAACAACAGACATAGTTTAGACACGAAAGAAAAAGTAAACTAAAGAAAATTTAATTTTAATGTTTATAATGTTTAAATAAAAAGGCGGGGAAGCAAACAACATATACTAAAATAAACTACTCAAAAAAGTAAAAATTTCAGGATGATGAAATTTGTGTTTTGAAAACTATAACATGAAGTATAAAAAGAGGAAAGCTAAACAACAAAATCATGAGAACAATTCAGATGACTTTAAACATCATAAGTAAACTTGAAAAATGAGTACTACAACATCTTGCAAATATTCTGAAATACTAATAAATAGCAAAATAAATAAAAAGAAATGGCGTATAGTATAGCCCCTACCAAAGTAGACTAGTTTTCGCATATTCATCAACAAAAGACAAATTAAAAATTCAAGATATTATATTACTGATTTTATGATTAAAATCAACGTGTGATTATAATGTTGATATCACATCCTTAATAGAGGAGCAACATAGACATACAAAAATTAAAATACAAAAACAAACATTTAAGTTTTGTACTTTATGTTTAGAATAAACAATGCATCAAAATAACATAATTGTATACCTACAAAACAAATAAATCGATTCGTTCAAATAATATCTCAAATATTTGAATAGAAAATATAGAATAATGATAATTAAGCAAATATACCAAGGTAAAAAATATCAAATAAATGAAAAAGCTTTTACGACCGATGTTATGACACATCGTGTGGTTGGTTATCGGGTTTGAGTTGTCGATTGAAATTGGGTTAGCGATTTAAGATGCCCTGGATTACCTGAAGAAAATTTTTCCTAACGACATCTTACAATGGTATTTCAACAGTGGCTTACGTCCAGTTACTTTATTTGGCAGGGCGTATATTACGAACAAAGGGCGGAGTAGCAATGGTACCCCACTTAAGCCTGTAATCACCAATTACTACAAGTAGAAATTTGAAAGATTGCCGTCAATACAGCACCATTAGAATTCCCGATATATGGTTAAGATACAATCGATGACATGTTTGTGATAAGAAGACAATGAAAGGAGGCACTACAACAATTTCTTAAACACTTGAATTCTATATACCCAAATAGGCAGTTTATAATGGAACTGGAATCAAACGATAGGATTGCTTTCTCAGAACTATCTTCAAACTGAAAACCCATACATAAGAACCGATATCTTCATAAGCAGTCGGATCACCATCCAAGTCAAAAAGAACGGTTGTGAAAACATTGGTAGATTGAGCACGACGTATATGTCTACCACAGTTTTTGGATAAGAAATTAAAACATTTGGGACAAGCCTTACAAGAGAATGGCTACTCGCGATCGGAGCAACTAAACCTAATAAATTAGCACGGAAAACGCAAATAAAATCGGTCGCGGTAGGAAAAGTTTTTTTTACCTTATCTTAACAGAGTTACGGACCGGATAGAAAAATTCTCAATAAACACAAGGTGAAAACCGTTTATACTACTACCACCATGATACGGGATTTGCTTAGACCAGCCAAGGATACAAGAAACCCACAAGATATACCAGGGGTATATGCATATCTTGTTCCTGTGAACAGGTCTACACTGAGACTACGGGCTAATAATTACCGCTAGGCTAAAGAAACACAAATTTCATCTACGCCTCAATGAACCCGAAAAATCAGCAGGTGAAAATGAAAGGTGACTGGATAAAACAGATTATTTATTTATTAATTGAAATTTATTTTGTCTTCTTCAAAGTAGTTGCCTCCCGTTGCGATGTACATACGCTAACGTTTAATCCAATCTTGGAAACACTTTTTGGAACTATCAGCAGCACCTCCTTAGATTTTTATTCTATTGAGTCAACTCAGTCAAAACGGGTTTCTCGAAACGACTTGTTTAACCGACTGAACAGACATATCTGAAGAATACGGTGCTAGTACTTACAGTTAAATGATGATTTTCCATTATTTGGTTTCTCTTCGGCTCTTAATATTGATGAACGACCAGAACTAAATTCTTGTTTTAGGGATGCACGACCTTTTTAACAGCTTATGCTACTGGAATATAGTTTTCCTTGATAAAGATTTATTAATGCTTTCTGCGCCATTCTAAATGTTTCAGTCAATAGCGGGTAAACGGGAGACCCACACCGTTTACCCATAAAACTGCTGGTGGAGCTACCCTATCCCACATCCGTGGGTAATAGATGCCGCCTGTAGTAATGACGAGGGGTAGAGGTTCACGCAAGTGACCTCGCCGGCAACTCGTCAAACGAAGTAGGAGAAAAAATGCCAACACGAGTACTATCGACTGGAGTATTTACTGCATCGATTAGACCCAAGGCCTACGGAGACGTTAGACCACATGACGTTATCCCGTTAAAACTGTTATGCAGGCCATCCGATCCCACACTTGTGGGCAAAGGACGCCGGTAGCAGTAGCGATATGTGGTAGAGGTTCGCCCAAGCGACCTCGACGGCTGCTCGTTCAACGTGGTAGAGGAAACTCTACCGACACGAGTGGGGCTGCGTTTCACTCTAGGACGCAGACTCGTAAACGTGCTTCGAGCCACCCTATCCCACAATAGTGTGGGTAACGGGCGCAACAAGTATCAACAGATGTAGAGTAGAGGCTTACGCAAGTGACCTCGACGGCCGCTCGTCCAACGTGGTAAAGGAAACTTTACCGACACGAGTGGGTAGTGCGCCTTACCCCGTGGCGTGTGATACCCGTAAAACTGCTAGTGGAGCTACCCAATCCCACAATTGTGGGGAACGGATGCCGCTAGTCAGTAACAGAAGGGTAGAGGTATCACGAGAGTGACCTCGACGGGTACTCGTCAAACGTGGTAAGGGGAACCTTACCGACACGAGGACTAAGGGGACGGGGGTAGCCAACCGGGGCGGCTTCCCGATTTCCCCTCGATGGTGTTGGACTCTTAGGGATGGTGGCATCGCTTTATGGACAGGTGGGACTTGTTGGCCTTCGTGCGAGCATGCCCTTAAGCGGGGGAGGCTTCGGCCTGCCCCCACCGCCCGTCAATCATACCGACCATATTGTCGGTCTGGCGGGCGGAACCGTAACACCTCCGGTACTCGGTCAACACAAAACTTAAACATTTTCTTTGATCAACAACATTAGACATATTAAAAATCGAAGTAAGACAAAAAGTTGATGTAAATAATTTGTTGTAACTTATAAACTCTTTGACACATAAAACTGAATTTAAAATCAAATGTATTGTGCCAATATGCAAAAAAATGTGAACTATGTCTTTCATGCGAGTTTGAAATTAAAAAGTGACCTTATTTTTTGATTAAAGTGGTATAACAAACTTTTATATACAAAAGTAAAGAGCAGATTAAAGTTTACATACAGATATACAAAAAACATTCAGTTATGACGCTTAGAATGCATAACCATTTTTTAACTGCTAACAAGATTGAAGAAAGAAACAGGAATAAGGCATTTGGTATATAACCATAAGAATTTATAAAAACGGTAAAATAAAGAGGACTTTCTCAAAGCAAAAGTCATAAATTAGTGGCAGCATCAAAATGTATGTAAAATAGTACAATTTTTTAATAACAATATATTTTTTATATGACTACTAATGTAGAAAAAAAATTACCCGTATTTTAAATAATCGAACTAACTTTTTTTATATATTAAACGATTGACTCTCTAATTTTGAAAAAAAATGTTTTTAATTTCTAAAATTAGACATAAGACCAGATATTAAATTAATAAAAAATAGCGAAACCTTTTCAACTTTTTTTAAATTTCCTAATAGTGAAATTTATTTGAAATAATAAAATTTATTGCGTTCGGGTTTTATCAAAAATTATTAAAATTTGAATTAGTCGAAAGACCCAAAGTCAAACCCTTTTATAAAGACCATTAATATTATTATTTTTTAAAAATATATAAGAAATAGACTGACAAATTACAGAAAAACATAATATATTTTGATAGTACTACTAATTAATCAACAGTAAACAATAGCCTGTTTTAATTTACTCTATGATTTTGTCATTTTTAATAGTGAAAATAAGCTGCTTAAACTTTAAAGTCAGACCTTTGGTGTATTTATAGCAATGACATTCTAAATGTTCTAATTCAGTTTTACATTTTAAAAAGTAAACCGAATTTGAAAACATAAAATCGACACAGTAATTTCACTATAGCTCTAAATATTACAAACGAGTATGTTAATATTTCATTAAACCACGTCTAACAGCATAAGAATTACTTTCTATATATTTTTGATAATTTTCTGTCTTACTTGGGTTTATTTTTAACTATTACCTCATTCATCATAGATTATTAAATATTACTTGTAATTAAGCTCGTAACGTGTGCATTCCTACGTGTGCAAGAACTCAACTCTCATTATAAACCTGATCAGCTTCTTAACACATCAGTAATTGTTTTATGACTAATAAATAAACCGTGGCTTGTCGCCTAGAATTTGAATGGCTAATTGCCCAACACAATCCGCTAGCCGAAACATTAGGCCGGTCTTACCCAATTCGAAAATAATTAGATCTTAATTAGCTGCAACATCTGCTAAATCAAATTACACTTGTCTTGTACCACCAGTTGTCTTTTATTGTGACTATTAATGTGACCCAGAGAATTTGTGTAGGTTGGAGTAGCTGTGTTAATTTCCTTAATTGTATATCCCCTCCTTTGCTCGAGATTTAGCAGCCTTGAAGATATATGAACGTAAACATGATGTGATTATTGTCTTTTTAATAGACATAAACAAATTTTAATTATAATTAGTAAGTAAAAATTAAAAAACAGCTTTAGTTATTTTTTTAACTATTTGCCTAAACAGTGCTTGTAATAATGTTAGACATGCTTACGTGATTGCGTTGCTTTAATTATTTACATAATTTATAAAAAGTTATTTTAAAGTATTAGTTGCTAGTCAATTATTTACAGTGTGAATAAGATATTTTCTGTAAATGGTAGGTCAGATGGAAAATATCATGTTATTTTTGGATATAGTAAACAGAAACCTGTTCTTAATTTAGCTGTGTAAATAAGTATGTAGGTGTTGTTTTCTTTAGCATTAATTTGTGGTTTATATAAAGTGAACCCCTCTTGATGTATAATGAATTAACGCACACATTTGTGTTGTTTACCATAATGGTTAATATTAATTATCAATATCTGATGTAGATTATTATACATTGAAGCTTTTATGGAATTCTCATACAGTCAAACGATTGTTTTAAACGTAGAGAAACGTTTGTTCCAAAATGGCTCTTCTTGAAAAACAGCACTATTTTTGTTCCATTATTTTCTTGCCAGCGTTCTTCCCAAAAGTAGCACAAGTGGTTCTAGCGACCTCTAATATTTCAGCTTCTCAGATTATCTCAAACGAAGAAATTTGATGAATATGTTACTTTTGTATTTAAAGTTTTATTTTCTTATCAAATAATATATGTAAGTTAAAAATTGGAAACTTATTAAATTAAGTAATGTCTTAAAATGGCAACAACATATTCCAATTTCACTCAAAACAACGTTTCTCTACTTTGCAGAAACTTATGCATCAACCTATTATAAATTACGAATAAATCTTTATTAATGAGATATGGAAGTTTGCTTTCTCCAGATAGACTAATAAAACAGTTTTATTTAAATATTTCAAGGGGGTATAGTCTCTAGAATGTTGTATTTTTTCTACTTAGCTAATAATTCAAACTTACTTAAAAGCAAAAACATATTTTATATTTAACTTTATTTAGGCACAATATAAATAAATAATATAAAATAAATAATAAAAACAAACGCAACATAATTAGGCAACATGCCTGGAAGGACATTGCTGCCGCTGCTGTGTTTAGGCATGCGCAACTTTCAAATGTTTATATAAGGCTTACGTGAATTATACGTATTTCTTGTGAGCAGCTTATGCTTACGTCCATTATGAATGGGCGCTTACAGTAAAAACTTTGCTCGTCGAAAGCAAACTAAATGGCCGTGGCAGACGCCTGATAGCCGCGGCTGCCCAGCCATTTGGCAAGGAACAATAACGGGACACGAACGTAGGAGCCTCCTTGTGTAAATTAAGCGCTAACAGCGCGGCACGCCAAATTTCAAATTTCCGTCAAATGCGTAGGCTGTCTGTGTTTACTACGCACGGACCTCCTCGAGTAAATTAAGGGTCAAGAATCACGCCACATTTCTTTGTTTACTTTCTGTTCAAATGTATAGATATATGCGTATTTCTAAACACCATAAAATAACTACTACGTTACTACTATTATTACTGTATCGTAATAAATATATATAAAACCTAAAAAGGTTCTAAAAAAAATTCACGTTTTGCGAGTTTAATTAAATTTCGTAGATTTCTCTCTACTCGCTCAATCTGACGAAATTTCGATAAAATCAAAGCTTTATAATATTATTTATAAATTAAACTCCTTCAACATTTATATTATTATTTGGAATTCCGATATTAAAGTAATATATAAAAGAACATCATATATTTCAAAAGAAAACATAAATATTACAAAAACGTCAATTTTTTAAATCATTGCTATCTAGAATCTTGTATAGTACTTTAATGTTGCTATTTCAAATCTTTTACCCGCCAAACCCATTATATCACATAAACAATCCTCCATTTCCCTGAAAACGTGACAAATAGAGCTAAGCAAGAAAAAAACCATCAAACTGTTGTAATGTACGTAACAATTTCACTACCCACAATAAAAAACACTTATTACTAACTCATACCTACCATTCAATACTCAAAAATTCCAAAATTACATGGTCTCCCAAAAACTTGTAAAGAAGCCGTTTTTTAACGTTTTATGGATACTGCATTTGATTTTCTCATTCACAATCTAGCTAGGTGTTTTGCCCTTATTAAAATCAACTCAATATAAAAATAAATATTCTCTCTCTTAGTAACCATTGATACCAGATACGATATGTCAATGATACTTTTGTTGTCTGGCTTCATGAACAAGATACACTTTCAAACTCCATTTCCACCTAAGCTAAATCCACATTAACATCAAATTTACCATAGAAATATAACAAAACAATATCTTCCTTTTCCTAGACACTCATATAACAAAAAGTCCTGCAAGCTACATTTTTCAATTACACTATCTACAGAAATCTTAATGCCAAATTTTATTATTACCCTACTCAATCCATTCGATTGAAAAATCACTCCTTATTTGATTCAAAAGATTTTCCAACAAATATAATTTAAAACTACTGCCACATCCCTACTAAGAAACAGAGATTCGAACAGATTCTGGTCATATATAATTAAAAATATTAACAAAAATATCAATATTTAATCTTAAAACGTCTTTATAAAAAAAAGTTTTTCTTATACGGAATATGACGGGATCTTAAAGGCAAGATCGAATTTAAATAAAATTTTGCAAACGCATTTGTTCAACAAATATTTTGGTTAATGGGCCAATTTGATCAATGGAGTAATGGAAAACAACCTTAAAATGTTTTTGATTTTTTTGTAAATTCACGGTTCTCCAAATTTAGATTTATTTTGAAACAGATATTCCGTAGTCACAAGTATGGCCCAGAAATAGATAATCCAATAAAAGGGGAGATGGAATATGGTTAAAAATATATGTTGAATTTTTGTTTGATTTATATCATCATAAAATCTACTTCCTTCTTGATAGTCATGCTACATACAAAGAACATTTTAACCAATTTCATATCAGCACAAACATCATTTATCAAATGAACATCAAAAAATTAAAAATCCAGTACATTAATTTCTCGCAAATAAGATTATTTTATTCGCAAATTATTATTAGAAATAAAAGTTATTAAAAAAAGTATATTCTAAAATGCCAACTTTGCAATATGTAGTGAAAAGAGTTTATATCAATTTATCTACCTCATATTTTCAATTGCTTGTGCTTTAGCATATATTTATAAAGTATGCAGGTTGGATTTCTAAGATTTATTTTTTATATGAAAACAAGCAAAAAAATTAAATGTCAAAATATTTTATGTTAGGGATGATATCTTACCATCCACCAAAGCTTGCGGACTTAATTATGGAGCCCTTTAATTTTAAATAAATGGCATTATTTGTAAATTGTTAAATATTTTCAGTTTCAAAATACGTATTAACTATACATTCCTACATCGCTTTAAATAGATAATAATTGGAAAGGTCATAAAATATGTAAAAATTCTTTTAATTATTAAAGCAACTGTAGATCTGGATCATGTTTTGCCTCACTAAATCAATTTAATATTTTACAATTGACGCAAACAATGGAAATTTATATTATAAGCGACACTAGAATGCTCTAGAAATTTTATTTTTATTTTTACATTGGTTTTATTCAACAACACTTTTACTTTATTGGTTTTAAACTTGAAAATTTGACCATAGTACGGCAAGTTTTAAAATATTTTGTGGCATCTTATAAATGGCTAAGCTATTTTAAACAGTGCAAATTTATATAACAATGTTTTGTCTGTATCTAACTAATTTTCTGTTACTAAAAATACTTAGATTAATTAATTTTACTTACAAGAAAAAATAGCAATTTTTTCGTAAATTTATGGAGTAAGGTGTTCAAGACTTTCTTATCAGCACCACAACAGACTATATTCCGTTTTCTGTTCCTGCAAAAGTTTTCAAAATTGTCGATTTTCACGACCTCATGTTCTAGCAACCATTCTGTACACTTTCCCCTCTTATTCCTTTTCTTCATTTGATCACTACTTTCGACGTGGCACTCGATGACACAGACTAGCCAATGTAGCAGTTTGCTCTTGTCACGGATCAGTTCACTGTCAGCGGCGTTGGATGAGCTGAGTTCACCTGTGTACTTCAGCACCAATGCGGCTGTAACGGCTTTCATTGTCAGCCGCATTCTGCAATATCTAATACATTCAAAGCAACAATCGTAAGAAAAACGAAAAAGCAATCAATCAATCGATATTTTGAAGACTTTGATAGCCGATGTGACGCGTACAAAAAAGGCCTTTCCTGTCCGAACATGTAAATTCACTTCTCGAAAATGAGGCAAAACTTTCTGCACCAAAAGGGCTCGAACCAAGATCAAAATATTGCCAGTTCTGCACCTTACTATTACCACGCGCCTCACTGACGGGTGGAGTTGAGTGGAGAATCAATAGGTTTGTGAGTTGCAGAGGGGGGGTCAGTAATGTTCGCCGTTTTGAAAACTTTTGCACCCACTGGGTGCATATCTGGAATGCTACTTCTATAATAGTTTTCTATTGCGGTTTTAACTATCGATTCGCTCGATTTTAGACACAAAAATATATAGATCCTTGTTAGTATTAACAAGTAAGTTATCTAACAGTGTATCAGCTAACGGTAAAACGACCTATTTTAAGCTAAGAAGCAAATTCCGCCTTTACAAAGCCCTATTTAAGTTTATAGAATCTTTGCCTATAACTTCGTAAATAAAATTACAATTTTTTAAAAATTTGATAATTCCAGGTTAGAAAAGATACTGGTTATTTGCAGCAGTAATTAAATACTAATAGTTGTCAACTCCATTTTCAAAACAATTCAATTCAGTTTGCTTATCAGCGAGAGACACGCGTTGACACAGAACCGCTTGTAACAGCATCTTGAAACGCAGTGTTATCAACAAAGCGATGCGGCCCAAGCCACTGTTTCGTCTATATAAAGGACACTTTTGTCAATTTCCTGTTTATCGGTGATTACAAATGAGCGACCACTTCTTGCCTCATTGTGCACGTTAGTGTGTTCATTTTTAAACATGCGACATTATTGACACCCTCACTTATTACTTTTAGATAAACAATACACAGTTCGCAATAAATCGGAGCTGTCGAAAGTTTATTCGCACACAAAAGTCGTATTACTCCACAAACTTTACATTTGGTGGGATCTTCTGTGACAGCGCTAATTTTCAGTTGATTTAGCCGACAAGTAAACTGCAACACAATCTTCTTCTTTTACTCCACACTACCCCCTGAACTACTGCGTACAGCGCCATGGGACGAGCGTCGCTATCTCCGCCTATTTCTTGCACATGCGTAAACACATGTTTTTTCGAATTACATCTGGAAATTACCCAAGTCAATTCTTACATAAAACAGGCGTCTACACAAATTATACTTAAAGAATGAGAAAGAGCATGGTTGGGTTTGACTGCATGTTTTCATATACATTTTTCATACCTCTTTTAGCTAAGTTCAAGTGCTTCAAAAATGACAGAACTGCTTTGATGTTAGAGTAAACGATCCTAGAGAAGTGCTTTTTAAGTTTATAAATTTCTATTTGTCACAGTCATAGTTTATTTGAACGCCAGAGTAGTCCAAGAGATGCGGACGGACCCGGGTTTCACTCCCGGTACTTTCTGATGCCTGGCAGGTAGTGTATTCAATCATTAAAAATAATTGAGTGCCTTCGTTCACTTTAAACAATGCCCAGAAAAAGTTTTTGAATAGGATATTGATGAAAATTATAGTACTGTAGTAAATCATAAGTGTCATTTAAATTGTTAGCTCTTAGTCTTAAAGTCCAGAGATAGCAGTTGTCTATAATCATAAACATTATTTTCTACATCCTGTTTCAAACTTTATCAGTTAGAGAAAATCTCCCTAAAGTATGAGAGGTAATTTACCTGTTCCAATGCTATGTTGGATAACAAAACCATCATAAATTTAATTAGAGTTATCTGGCATCTACTATAAAATAGCCCTGTTTATTGGTAATCTTTATAATTATATTAAAAATAATTGATTATTATAAAAACTATAGTTGAAAGTCTTAGTTTTGTCATTTACTACATAAGATAAAACTTTAAACTAGAAAAAAGTCGTTAACCTGCAAACTATTTTTAATTAAATATATCCTATTAAGAAAAACCAACAACATGTTTAAATTCACCATTTGAAAATATTTGTAGATTACTAAGTAATTTGCACGATGTAATCCATTGCTTTAACATACATTTTCTGATTTATTTACAGTGGAAAACTTTTTAAACGATAATTTTTTACAGCATAATAAAAAAACGAAAACTCTATCCTACTTACAGCGCTGAATGGTGGCTATGAATTATCGCTATTTCGAACCTTTAGGCGCCTTGTCCCATTCTTTTACGTCAAGTTAGTAAGTATTCTCACATTTTATTCGGCTTACTTAATGGATTCTTCTTGGCTAAACACCAGATCGTTTCCAGAAGCTTAATGTACCGATACGTTTGCTGCTATACTGCATATATACCATTTTGCCTAATAAAATACTAATTTGTTAAGAGTGGACATTGTATTAAAATAAAAAAAATTATTGTAAATTTAGTTAATATGAAATAATGCAAGTTAAAGTAATTCTGCGTTTGCAGGCATAAGAAGCGTATTTTCTATCGAACTTTCAACTGCTTCTTATATACATAGATGCATCAGGTTCAGTTTATATATACGTATATAATAATTTTCAGTTCGAAATAATTTAAACGCTTCAAAACATTAGTTGTAATTTAATTGCTTTATGCCGCTTATTTTGATATGTATCAGGGAGTTCAAGTTCTAAGGTCTTCAATTTTTTTTCTAAAAAAAGTGCATATATTTACAATAGATATAAAATTATATGAGACGCGTCTCAAAATTTTCTTCTGAAAAAGTACTTACCCAAGAAAATTGAAATTTCTTTACTTCTCAACTTAATATACGTCTAGATGTAGATATTTTTTACAACGGCGTTTCCATGATTCCATGGCTGCTGAGAACACTACTTTAGGTGTACGTTTTTTTCACTGGAAAATCTCTCATGCAACAGCGACTCGATTGGAAAATGAGCGGCCACGGAGAATGTTGTCCTGAAACATCGCCACTCATGCAGCCTTGTGTTTGTCGGTCAGCATTCGTAAAACCCACTCTGAATAAACTTTCCGCATTTTAGGTCTTCATGAAAACTAGAAAATGAACCCCACAGATCCTACGGAAATGCCAAGTCTAGAGGCGATATTATGCACACTTAATAGGCGGTCTTCCATAACAACTTGCTCCACACGCGCAGTCATGATTTCTGTCCAGGTGGTTTGTGGCCTAGGCTGCTTCGGTTTATTATCCCACAACTGTCAAGCTTCTTTAAACTTTTGCGTCTACGAATGCACATTTTTAACATCCATAGTGTCTTTATCGCTTATCTCACTCAATTAGCGATGAATTTCGATGGGCGTTTCACCACGCAAGAGCAGAAAACGTTGTTCTTAAATACTAAACGTCGTAAAGTATACAAAACAAAATTCACTGCAATGGCGGTAATTTGACCTGCGTACATTGTATGGTGCTGCTATTTATATTTATATTTCCCGCCTCTTTTAAAATTAACTGTATCTTTCTACTTACTCTCACCAATGAGAAAAAAATTTGAAGACCTAAAAACTTGAACTCACCTCGTACAAGTTAAATTGTCTCTTCTGCAGGTAAAGAATATCTACTAAATATATTATAAAACAAATTTCATTTAAAGTAGCGATACTAGTACGGTGAGCTGTTGAAAATCTTCATACCCATACGTCGATTTTTCAAAATATAAATTTTTGTGGTGTAAATTTAGTTTAAAAATGTAAAATATAAAAAACGAATGTAAAATAATAATTTCACTTAGTTCCAAAATTTGATTATCTAAAGCAGACGAATTTCTATTTTGTAATAGTCACAATTAGTGGTATAGTGTAAAAGATATCTAATACATTACAATCAACATGATAAACAATATATGGAGAGGCAGGCGTGTAAATAGCCGCTCTCGTGGTGCGGTATGGGTACGGCCCGTTTTGGAACGTAAACCAATAAGGCCCAAATCGTCCCTTAAACGGCCAGCGCGAAAGCGGATGGGGGCGGCTACCGATATCCACCGAAAGTAAAGCCAAATCGCTCACCTGAATCGGCTTGGCGGCTTCGTCGGCGATGGTTCACGGTGGCCACCTTGATGCGCGTCCTTGTATGTTGCGGGATGTTAAATGCGGCCGTACTGACGTGATGCGATTGAATATAAGCGGGTTGTTAAACGACGAAATGACCGCGTCTGCGGTGCGTATATGGGGTGTTAAGCACGACCGAATTGGCCGAGCTGCGATTTGCGAATATACTTGTCGGCTGACAGCCCATATGCGTTCTGTGTGCGACGGCAAAACGTAGCGGCAGATGTCAGCCGCCCGGCATGTCGCCGCGTATTATACAAAGCGTTCAAGCTTTAAAATTTTGCCACCAATATACAAATCTCACTTTCCATTTTATACAGAAAAATACACAAATTTCTTGTGGATTAGGTATAATAGATAAATTCAATTTTTTTGCTGCTTGAATATTGTTTAAACAATACACGTAAAAATTTAAGTAAACTAAATTAAATAGCAAGAAATATTTTTGACATTACAAACATATAAGAAATGGAGGCAGTAATAATATAATTTTTTGTATTACGGCTTGATACTTTCGAAACAAACCAGATCTATTAATGTGACAATTTATCTACATATGTTTTTCTTTAAGAGTCTTCAATTTAAAAGTATCGTGATAATAAACTGATCGAGTTACAGTTTTGTTAATATCATACTTATAATCAGCGTATTCATTTCTATACACATATACTTAAAATATTAACTAAGGATTCTTGGTTTATAGAAATATAAAATCAAAATCACTTGGAACGTACTAAGAGCAATCAGTAATTGATAATTTGATACGTGGAAAAAATAGATGTCTTGATAAATAATCATTGGAAGAAGCAAAAGTTATTTATAGCCAAATTGCTAAAATAATCTAACACATAAATTAAAATTTTAATTGGTGGGCTAAGTAAATTGGACCTTGTCCTTGAATATTGTTAAATGATAAGTGTTGTTATATTTTAGGAAAGCCTCGTAAATAACTAAAATTACCACTGATATTTTGTAGAGACTCGTTTACGATTATTTTCTAGTCTATTTGGTACTATGAAAGCAATTATAGTTTTCTTTAATGCGATATAATTGAAACAATATGTGAAAAACATATATAACTTATAAAAACCAGAAACACGTGTTATATATTACAAAATTATATATTTGATGCAACAACGAAAATACCTAGATATTTTCCGGTTAATTATTTTTCTCAGAATCAGAGAATACGTATAAATAATACATCTCAAATCTTTAATCGTTGACTTCTAAAAATAGGTGTACCTTTTATACTTAATTAAATAGTACCAAAGTAAGAAATACGCTGCTCTGACATCTTAGGAGCAGGCCAGTCAATTCACTGACTTGCGTCTTTTAATAAAATAGTCCAAAATTATTTCATGTAACTAACTACTTGCGAACGTATAGTGCATAAGAAGTTGGGACTGGATCTTATAATGATATAGTTTAAACATAATAAAGTGCGTCTCAAATAAAATTTCGGATTTTATTTTGCAGTCGGAAACTCTGATATTTTAATAGATATCATCTACCACTCTTCTTATTAGTAAATAAAGGCTCTACGAAAAACTGTGAGTTACTATTGCTAAAATGAATTGCAAATTTGGTAAAACGCTATTAAATATTGGGTCGAAAGAGTGCATCAAATGAATAAACTATTTAAAGATTGATAACACAATTTTATAAAAATATATTATACTCTCCAATTATAAATCGTTAATGAAGAAGACCTTACTAGTACCAGCGTAGTGTCTTATAAGATCTTGTGAGAATATTTTCATAATTACTCGTTGCAATCCAAAACGTTGTCTCGGCATTGTACACGGTACTCACTGAAGAACCTTTATGATACAAAATTTAAATTATCCAAAACCTTAAGCTTGCTGACCATTCTCACCGCCGGAAATTTGTTAATTGGTATTTAAAGCATTACGAAATTGATTCGCAGTGTAATCAAAAATTATTTTTAGCAATGAGATGCATTTTTAACTGGATGAGTTTGTAAATAAGCAAAATTTTTGCACTTGTGGTTCGCAGAATCTTTGCATACCATACGAAAAGCAAATGCACCCCCCAACAAATAACTGTTTGGTATGGATTTTGGATTGATCGCGTGATAAGCCTACACTTCGAAGACTATACTGAAAATATTTGTAACTGTGAGCATACATCGTTATCATTACATAAAAACCATTTTTTGGAAGTATTTGCGACACATAAATATGCACCGGTCGATTTGCTACTTCAATATTTACTCCAGCAATCTACAAACAATTGACGACCTCTAGAACAAAATCTAACGTGTTTGCTATGAAACCGATTGTAATTAAAAATTTTGTAAGGAAAGCCATATTTAATTTTCATAATTTTATATTTAATCGGACAATGTGCATTTTATATTTAATAAAAAATCAAATCATAAATAATTTCCAGGTAGTTTTATTTAAAATTTAAATAAGGCATTCAATTTGGATCATTCTTTATCAGTATTTCTGCGGCACCCCAACCGAAGCTTATTTCAGTACTTTTTGCATATAGTACATGGTTACAATCGTCTAGCTATTAATTCATATTAAGAAAACTTTGTATGATAAGATTATAACGCAGCGTATTTCTGACATTCATTTAAGTATCAATTACTCAAACAAAATGGAAAAATTAAAATTTCGTTTCCCACAAATCGAAAACAATATCGACTATGACCATCTTATAATATTACTCACTTTATATAAATTAAAATTAAAATGTGTAATATTGACTTAAAGATTGCCTAAAATTATCAAAAAGGTTTTAACTTTAGTCAACATAGATGTTGCTTTAAATTCAGGTTTATTCAATTTCTATAAACTATTAATTGTCATAGAAATTTTTACATAACATATATATAAACCAATACCTATTGAGGCATATAATTTTTAGTATTAAATATATTCTTTGATTGTAGCAAACATCTAATATAATTATGTATTAATTTGTTTAACCATAATATGCGAAAGTATAATTGTACGCTTTCTATATTTAAAGAAGAGTGTCTTACAAACTTAAATAAATATATTGTTTATTATAAGAAGTAGCATTTACCCACACTTTAGATTAATTCTGCCACTCTTAACTTTGATGTGATATAAAATATCATGGCTACAGATCCACTAAATTATCTTACAGAATTTTGCACTTGTGCACATATCCAAGACAACATATTCGTTGTACCCTCATTATATTACTTATGCTTAGGTGATTGTACAGTTTTGTCGTTTGATTTCAATAATTCTTCTAAATTCGTAACTTCCAATCACTTAACTGTAAAATACTGTCCTTGAAATATTTTTCCTTGGACAATGCCTCTTAACATTTGTTACCTATATTTTTCGCTACGTTTGTTTCCTTTCCACTGCATTATTGGTTATGCGTAGTCACAAAACAATCAAATGTTCCTATTTTTTAAAAATTGTATTATACGTTATCTTTCGTTATTAATTTGTCCTGGCTTTTTCTTGCTTTCCTGTCACAAGAGAAAATTTATTTTTCTTTAATTTATTTTTAGTTTTTTACTTTTAACTTTTTTCCTGAGTTTTTGTTGCTCTTTTGTGTTAATGTTAAATTTTTTCAAATTTACTCTTTCATATGCGTAATCTGATGATATAATTTTTTAACTTTTATTCTACTTTTTTACTTCTACTCTGCACTTAGTTGCTTTTAATATCATCTTTAATAAACGTGTAATCTCTTCTGTTATTTTAAATTTTTTCCAGTTTATAATTTGTATGCTGTTACCTATAATCTGTTTTAATAAAAAGATAGCGATAATAATAAATATGATACTATTATAACGTTTTTGTTGTTAAATATATGCTATTTTTAATGTTAAATTAATTATTTTATAAATAATATCTAAAAATGCCACACCTTAAATAGGACCTGTACTTAAAAATTTCTTTGTTGCTTACCTATTTTTATTCAGTCACCTATTTACTAACAAATATATTACTATTCAAAAATATGGTGATTAATTTATAGGTGTAGTTTAATATGTATTTAAAATAAGTACGTATTTTATAATTTTGTTAAATTGGTTATTAGTTTGTTTATGTTAAGCATTTCAAGGAGGGAAACTGTATTTACGCGAGCGCTATAAGACAGTTATTTTATTTCAAAGCCACAAATACGACAACGAAAGATTTTTCGATCACTACTACATAGCACTCATGGGACATAGTTCTAAAATACAACAAACATTAAAAACAAAGTGTAAAGTTTAAGAATAATAATTGGTGTCTTTTATTTGTACAAACTTTAAACAATTGTTGCATACGTTCCAGAAGAGGATTGTAAAAGTCACTGAGATAAATGTCAGTTTTTAATGTGCAAAAACATATTTAATAAAATAAGAATTAAACCATTACTTTGACATAGTAACAAACACCGGCTGAATATGTCAAAAAATATAAAGAGTAAAATGTAGTAAAGTAATAAGATTTCTGGCAATTTGACAGATAACACTGTTAAATGATTTGTCGAAAAAAAGGTGTTCAACAAAACAGAACGAATACTCTATATTCGTGTACATGTCGTCAATTGGTGTTAGGGATTTTAATTAAATTAAAATAAATAACAAAAATTGCAATAATGTTATTTACATATCGTCAATTGGTGTTAGGGATTTTAATTAAATTAAAATAAATAACAAAAATTGCAATAATGTTATTTACATATCGTCAATTGGTGTTAGGGATTTTAATTAAATTAAAATAAATAACAAAAATTGCAATAATGTTATTTCTTCAAGGTACACACTAATTTGATAAAAATATAAAAAAAGACACAATGGTATATAGTCAACGCAGATCTGGGATATGAATTTAATAGATGTAAACATATAATAAAAACTGCAGGCAAATATTTTTAAATATTAAATGAAGAATGGTACAGTTTTACTGCAGATCTATTTAACTTCTTGCTAATAAAAATTGCAATAACAGCAAAATATGTATGTATCAAATGTATCAAAATTACAATTTTAGTGTTTGGTTAAATTTGTGTCAATAAGCTAAATCTGTCACTTGTTTAAAGTAATATTTTACAAAAAAATATTAGCTTAATTAATAATCCCCCCTCTTTACTATCCCAAAACTCATTCATAACATTATATTTGTATATATGTGTATATAGGTAGATGTATATTCTTACTTGTTAGAAATTTTTAACTTCTTATCTTCTTATTTACTATTAACAAATACATACTCCTTCACTCCCATAACTTTATTTATTGTTTTATTACTACTTACAATACAATTGTTTTTTTATTCCATATGTTTCTATTATTTTTTTATTATACGTTTTAATATTTTATAATATACTATAATTAATTTTATTATCGTTTCTTTAAGATTGAAATTTTTATGGAAATAATATGTAAATGCACATATTGTTGCTTACGACATATCTTTCTATTGGCAGTTTTTTTTTTAAATTTATTGTTACATTCTAAACCAAACTATTTTGTCTTTGTGTTATAGCTTGATAATATATTTGCACTATTTAGCATCATTTAATCTTCAGAAAGCGATAAACGAATTAAATTATTGGTTCAACAGATAGCGTATCCAAATAAACCCGACAAAGTGCGAATGTAAAATATTTACTCCGCCAAGAATAATAAATCCACGTCCATTTCGAATAAATTCTACTAACATTGAATGGAACCCTAGAAACTCAGCTATAAATTACCTAACTATCTACTTGGATACACAGCTCAAATAGAGTTTTCATATGAATAAAAAACTTAATGAACGTCATGCTCGATTGGCCATGTTATATGCAATCATAAATAGAAAGTCTCCTTTAAAAGCAGATTACTCTTTCCTAATATGTAAATCTGTACTTAACCGCTTTCTCACCTATTATTTTCCGGTGCGTAGTGACGCTTCAAAACCACAATTAAAAAAAGTTTTTAAAAATAAACTGCTGAAAATAACGCTAAACTTCTTGTGGTTTATAAGAAATAAACAAATACGTAACGAACTCGGCATTGAACAAATATCGGATTTCATTAAAAAAATGACTAAAATGTTTATCCTTAATTTAAACAAATGCTCGGGAAGAACCTACTACAACAGAACAAAGAAAAATTCACACCCAGCTAAAGCAAAAACCTTCAGAACTCCACTCCTGTGATGAACAACTAAGTTTACCATCAATAGACATTAGCAACTGAAGAGCTTACTGCAACCTCAAATTATTGCATATCGGATTGTTAATTATTACTAACGTATTAAAAAAAATCATGTATGACAAATAGCTTGTCGGTCCAATTACAAACAATTCGGTTATTTTACAAAAACTCTATTTTTTATTTATTCTACTTTACTTTTTTTAATGCGTAATCATTTCTCACGGTTCTGATATGTTTTTTTTAATCCATTGCTGTGCAATAAATTAACGTATTATTATTTTAGTTTTGTTTGCTGTTAATTCTATAAATCTTCCAAATTGTGCACCACAACGAATTTTTTATTTTATATAAGCTAGGTATTTCATATATTTCTATTTTTACTTTCCTTATCCTATAATAAGGAAAGTAATGTAATCGGCGGAAATTTGACCTACCCAGTTTTTCACATTTCTGGACGAAATATAGCCTCAGGACACCAAAAAAGTTGTTTTTAACCATTGGTTCGTGTGTGTGTGTGTGTGTCTGTCGGTAAACAGGATATCTTGAGAACCGTAAGAGCTAGAGACTTGAAATTTGGTATGCAAGTTACTTGTAGGTAGGGGACGCAGTGCGAAGCTTTTGGTAAAAATCGGCCAAGCCGTCTGGTCGCAAGGTCGCAAAATCGGTCGCAAAGCGGCCGCGAATCTGAACGGTTGAAGATACAAAAACTGTATGAGAATAAAAATGATTTGTTATCATGAGATAAACACGAATTTAAATTAAAAATTGGTAAAATAGAAACTCGAACAAGAAAAAATGAAGCTCAGAATTTTTAATGTATCATAAAATATTTCGGGAAATTTATACTACCGGATAGATCAGATCGAGATGAACAAAAAATTACAATGGAATTTTTTGATCCGAGGTCAAATAAATAAGTTACAGCCGATTAAAAAATAATTAAACGGACCAATCACAGCGCGCTCGGAGAGCTTTCTAGCTGACTGTGGGAGGATGGGGGGAGCGCTTGGCCGCTAGGAGGGAGCACGCAGGCAATAATGGGGAAGCCCGTGCGGCCGAGCACGCACGGTTACCTTCAGTGACGTAGCAAAATTTTAAGTACGAGTCAATTATTGTCTTGTACTGTTTATTTTAATCAGCTTTCGAGTGTTGGACTCGCGCCTCGTCCTTTTTTAAAATAACAAGTTCCGGGACGAGAACAGCGCAGGGCCGAGACGATGGACCCGATATAATATATAATAATAGGATAAGGAAAGTCGTGTGATGTTCACACCAGATTTTTTGTGATAGATTTGTAAATAACTTTTTTATTTACAGCTACCGTTAGTGGTACCTTGATCATATTCCTCATACTGGACATAGCCATGCTTGTGATGGGAATTCTCAAGAAAAACGAATGCCCCATCGAGGAGCGGATATCGTTATTCCTAATCGTAGCAGGTAAAGCCGCTGGATTGCAAAACACTCCCTCTTACAACTAACTCCATTCACTATTCAGGAGCCGTCGGCATCGCCTCAAAAATACTGCCGTTCGTAAACCGCAAGCTTGAACTTTCACTCCTTACATTCGTAATATTTCTGCTGTACGTGTTCGAGCTCATATGGGCAATCGTAGGCAAGTAAAATGCAGCAAAATATTGCCAAGAGACCTTGTTCCTGTTATTAATCGAAACTGTTTTAGGATCCATCTGGGTATACCAAATTTACAAGCCAAACTTCGACGAGAAACTTCCGCTCTACTGCGACCGAACCCTCTACCTTTTCACGTTCTGGTTGCTTACTATTCGTTGGATACTTGTGGCAATTTCCATTATAGCGGGCTGTTGTTTATGCTGCTTTTCCGCCAACAAGTAATCAAAATACGTCGTTGATTGTTATACGTTTACATTTATAAATATTGTTTGCCACATAGTCATTTACTAAATCTATTAATTCATATCTAAACTTTCAGTATCATATAATAGCACTTTTATATTTTGTAATGATTTTTTATATATAGCAGCGTTTTTATTGCACATATAAAATGTAATCGTGTACTAAAACCTGCAAATAATTTTTTACTTATAACTGCACCAAAAATGTATGCTGTGATAGTATAAATGAAGCATTTAACTATATATGACCTATATTTTTATATCAAAATGTAATTGTTATACTTATTATAATAAATATTAGGCTTAATAATTTTTTACAAACTACATTATTTCATGGTAATCACCTAATATTATAAAGTATTTTGCCACTCTCATTTACATTTTCAACTTGCATAACTACACATAAATATAAAATATTGCCTTAACTACATATAAGCTGTGAAATCCAATTTCACTAATTAACTAATTTGTTATTTTTAGTAGTAACTATAATAATTATAATATAAAAGTGCGGTGTAAACATCATTGTGTTGCTTATAGAAGAATATCTTATTCACTAAAATAAATAACATGCATATTTACGAAAAGCAAACAGAAATTAAAACATTTTTTACTCAAAATACGACACAAAAAGGCTCCTAAAATAAAACTATCAAATTGGCGTTGAATATTACTGTGGAGTTTTAGTCAAGTAATAACTACAGTCTTATAATTTTTTTGTAATATTTTGCAATATATGTATCTAACTTATTCTTATTTGAACAAGCAATCTGAATTCTTACAGTTTTTTTGATTATCATTAGAATAGATAATAGAAAGTCACACAATTGCCAACAATTCTCAAAAATGTTGTTAATTTATTTTTTTAAAAATTTATCTGTGTCAACTAAATATTTTTGCATATATATTAACATCAAAGATTAATTTTGAAATAGCACTCTTACTTAGATTTACTTACAGAAACTGATTTCAATCAGCCCTATATAATTTTTAATTATTTTTATAGTTTACTGTTGAATTATTTTTTTATTACTACTGTTTACTATCTAATTATGCCCCAAGCATGTTTTATATTGAAGTTGGAGTGAAATATATGGTTTGTTACGTACCGAAGCGCATTGGATATGATTCTCAATATCTTTGATTGGAATCGTTGTATATTAACGGTTGTTTTTTATAAAGGTATAAAACTTTAAGTTGGCAACACTTTTTTAACTGGCGGTCATTTTGTCAGCTGTCAAGTGATTTATGTTTAGTTTGGTTTGGAATTTCAACATGAATAGACTGACGCCTGAACAACGCTTCCAAATTGTGCAAATTTATTTTGAAAATCATGGCTCTGTTTGAAATACGTATCACGCACTACGTCCATTTTACATAATCGTCCATCAGAGCAATTAATTCGATTAACTATGGAACGTTTTCGCACCAAGTTTACTCTAAATGATAATACGCATCCACAGAGACGTCGTACAGTGCGTAGAGAAGAAGTCATTGCTGCTGTAGAGCGTAGCGTAGAGGAAGACCCGAATCAGTCTATCCGCCATCGTGCACAGGAATTGGATGTGTCCATCCACTTTATTTTGCGGAAAGACCTTGGTTTGCGTGCTTACAAAATCCAACTCGTACAAGAATTGAAGTCACACGATCACCTATCAAGGCGTAGATTCGGTGAATGGGCCCAAAACAAGATTGCCGTTGATCCCGATTTTTATAAGCGAATTTTGTTTAGCGATGAAGCTCACTTTTGTTTGAATGGATACGTCCATAAACAAAACTGCCGTATTTGGAGTGATGGTAACCCTCAATTGTATGTTGAAACACCGTTACATCCAGAAAAACTGACTGTTTGGTGTCCTTTATGGGCTGGTAGAATCATTGGTCCGTACTTCTCTAAAAACTATGCTGGTCAAAACGTTACAGTCAATGGTGACCGCTACAGAGCCATAATTACTAACTTTTTCGTTCATCAATTGAACAACCATGATGTGCAGGAGCTGTGGTTTCAACAAGACGGCGCAACATGTCATGCAGCTCGTGCCACAATTGATTTATTGAAGTAAACGTTTGGTAACCGCATAGTTTCACGTTTCGGACCCGTGAATTGGCCTCCAAGCTCGTGCGATTTAACGCCGCTAGACTATTTTCTGTGGGGATATGTGAAGTCGCTAGTCTACGCCGATAAGCCCGAAACGATTGATCACTTGGAGGACAACATTCGCCGCGTTATTGCCGATATACGGCCACAAATGTTGGAAAAAGTCATCGAAAATTGGACCTCCAGATTAGACTACGTCCGAGCCAGCCGTGGCGGTCACATGCCAGAAGTCATATTTAAATTATAATTCCAGAAGATTATCTTTCGAATAAAGTAAATTTCATGTCAATTTAAAAAATCATCTTTGTTTTATTCCATTTCAAAGTACTATACCTCTATAAAAAACACACTTTATAATCAATTTTCAGTAGCTGGCGCTACTCCATAATTTACAGCCATATAGGTCTATGATAGTTTTTTAAATAAATATTTTGTTTTCGAGCAATAATTGTAAAATTCGTCCTGTAAAGCACTAGATTTGTTCTTGAGCTTGATGTTCATTTCTTTGCGCTTTTTAGGATGAACTTTTGTCAGCTTCATCTGCTTGTGGTACGGGAAGGTTTTTTAACGTTATGAACGTTATATGGGTTGACTTTATTTCTTTGAACTTTTATTTTTGCAACCAGCCTTTTATTACATTTAATCTTTTTTGCAGGGAGTTTGTTGTAATTTGAGGATCTTTACGATAATATGGAAAGATGTCATCAGCAAATGTTCCCAGTGTTGTGTTTTACATAGTCGCTAGGTTTAGAATAAGCAACATACATCAAAGCGAACCCAGAGGAACATCAACAGAAATTGGGTATAATTGCAAGATTTCATTTACAAGTTTGGTTTGGAAGTATTGATTTGACAAATACGATATAAACATAAGATAATAGTGATGTGAAAAGATATGTTTTATTTTAAACAGCCATACACAGTCGAAAGCTTTTCTAACATCCAGAAATACTGCTGAACAATATAACTGTCGATAAAGTGATTGCTGAATAAGATCAGTTATTCTGTAGCATTGTTGTATAGTGGGGTTCCCTCTCCAAAATCCAAACTGATGCTTCTGAATCCATTCATCTAACAGATTTTCTTTATTAGTATTAACACATCGAATAACTTAGACATAGCAGGTAGTAAGCTAATAAGGCGGTAAGTGGTAGCTTTCCATCTTTTAGATTAAGATATTTTGTAAGAACTTTAGTTGCAAAGGCCAATAGAGGCTTTATGTTGACATAATATGGGCTTTATGGTGCTAATGTTCCTAACCTTGTGATTTTTCGTTGCTAGTTCTGTTACTATGTTAGCTGTTCAAATTCTGGAACATAGAATAGATGTCAAAAACCATTCTATTTGCACCTGCTTGATTTGGTACGTATGATGAATAAAGTTATCTAGGAAATAGGCGATAATTTTCTGTATAATTCGGGCATGTATACTTTGAATTTTATCTATATTACTTACCACGGATTTAGTGCTATATTGTGCCTGTTCAAGTATGGGTGTGGTACTGTCACCATTTGCTGATATTTTATAACTCCTTGCACAAATATTGGCGGTTTTTGTATTTTAACTGTTTGTTCTCTAGTGCCAATGGTTGATGCTTGCCAAGTTTGCTACTACTGCTAAGCCTGGAAATTTGTTTGATCATGTTAAAAAAAGGTTGATTCAGTGTTTAATTATTTTCGTCGTTATATTTTATTTTCATTGATCTTTTAACATGCGCTATTGTTAACAGTCATGTTTTTATCTTCATCTTCACTACTAATAATTTCCTCTTTGTGTTGAAATTATGTTAAAATCTGTTAGAAAAATAACTGCAGTTTTTTTTATTACTTACAATGTATGGTTGTTGTTAAGAAAGCGGATATCTATATTGTTTGTTTCCATTGTAATGTGTCCATGTGTCCATTGCTAATAGGCAACATTATTTTGGATGTGGGCTATTTATATATACCAATACAACCGAGCAATAATTGATATCAAAATTTTTAAATTTTTAGATGAAATCTAAATGTTAAGTAAAGTTTATTATTTGTTTTTGGTGTGCAATTTCAACTGCTATTATTGTTATTATATTCGTGCATTTTTAAGACACGGAGCGAGAACGTCCTTAATCTATAAAAGCAAAACGACCTTGTTTTTTTACACAGATAACAATAAAAGAAACCTGTCTATTTCTGTGTAAATAATTCTTTCTCATATTAGGCAAATGATAATCATTACAACCATCAAATTTAACAGTTTCTACCATATACTGCTGGTTAGTTAAAACTTTACTCATAGTGTAACAATCTAGTCAGTGTAATTTTTTTAACTTAACTAATTAATTTGTCCACTATTTTGCAAGCGGATTTAAGTTGCAACAACTGAATGGCATTAAAAATTCCGAATCGGGAACGTTCATATCAGGACTATGTGATGGCTGATAGAATATTTTAATTTTTAATTTAGTTTTTTGTGAAGCTTCCTTCAAACCGATATCCTCAAGATTTATATGCGGTTTAGCATTATCTTATTGAATGTAGATCGTTGAATAACGGTTTGATTTAGACCATTTTTCTTCAGTTATAGGCAACAATTTTTAAATTGCCATTTTTCTGTATTCATTTATAGTTACATTTGAAAAAACCCCGGTTTCCATTACACTAGCAGGATAATATTTGTTACTTTTTCTAGCAGATACTTTAAATACAAAAAAATCCAAATGCCAAGTTTATTATCATATCGCTTATCTTCATTTGATTCCAGCGAGGACCACAAACAGCAGCTAGAAATATTACTTTTGCAAAAATCGTTTACTTTTGCAAGTTCTGTACGGTTCCGGTTGACCATGAGCTAAATCATACATACTGAATGTTTTAGTGATATACACCCATTTCTCATCTACATGAATTTGGAATAAACTGTTCCAACAGCTATATTTTTTATCTCAAGCCTTGATAAGCAGTACTTTAATAATGTTGTTAGAACCTATCAAATCTGGCTTTACAGCATTGTAATGCCTTATTTGTCCTAATTTTAATCGATTGTGAACTGAAAATTTACTAATGCCGATATACCATGTGCAACGAAACAAATAGTACACCGATTAAATGGGACTGCTTTAATTTGTTCTAAGTTGAGCATTATGGATTTTCACATTTACTTTTACGATAGGATACGTCATTTAATGGTCGGCTTCCCCAGTACTAATAATTTTTCCCAATACGCTGAATTTGTTAGCAATAATTTTGAATGGGATATACTTTAGCTTGCCGTTGTTACTGAGTTCTAACAGTCAGCGGTAGTGTGCTTGCCTTATGTTTGGAGCCAAATTAGATTACCCTTGCTAACACAGGCCTGCAAAAAAATATTTTTTAAAAATTGTTTTAACTTTAATCACTTATTTTTGTGTGTTTTTCAGTGCTGAACTCAAAAGCAAAAACCGTTTTTTCTATCACTTAGGGTTTTCTCAGAAAAAGCAGATGTATTTTAGGAATAGTAAGCCAAATACGAAAAATTATGGAATGTGTATTTTATTTTACATTTTATTAAAACCATAAATAAAAGAACATTTTTCAAAAAAAGAACACAAAATTAGTAAAACTGAATTATCTTCTTGTTTAATAGTCCTTGTAGTATCGTTTTCGCTTCCCATCAAAACTTTGTTTTGTGGTTCTCTGCTGTAAGATCGCTGGAGATCGTCTCTTTTCAACATCCAGCAGTAGTCCGTTATCATGTTAACATTCCATCTTCCTTGATATCGATTTTCTATTTTCTTTATATCATGGCAAGATCTTTCACCTTATTCCTCGCTGACAGAACCAAAATTGTCTGGAAAGTAGCCTAGGTGTAAGTGGAGAAAATGTACTTTTAGACTCATGTTACAGCCTAAATTCTTGAAGCTTTCAAACATTTCAGTTACAAGCGCCTTGTAGTCAGGATCCTTTTCGTTCCCAAGAAATCTGATTACAACAAGTTTAAAAGATACTCATGCTACTTTTTCTTCTAGGCTCTTTTTTTTTCAAAGTTGTCATCCTTTATAAGTTTTTTGATGTCAGGTCCAATAAATACTCCTTATTTCAACTTCGCTTTAGATAAACCAGGAAACTGCTGATAAAGATATAAAATCAGACTCAATTTGATGTGGAGTGGACGATTCAAAACTTTTTTTGGAGTTAACCTCTCAATATTCTTTTTACCGACCTCTAAGGTTTTTGTGACACTCTTTCTTAATGTAATGCTGTTTTCTGTCACTGCTATCCCATTTACAAAAAAAAACATGGATACTTTGTGTATCGACCCTGTTAACCAAGCAACAGTAAAATGACTTTTAAATCGCCACAAATAGTCCATTTATGGCTTGAATAGTTAAATTTTTGAAGACCACTTCAAAGTTTTGATATGTTTCCTTCAATTGAACCGAATGAATGGTACTGAACAGGTACTGAAGCATACTTATTAATGTTGTGTAGAAAAACTGCTTTCAAAGCTTCTTTTTGAGGAGTCAATAAAAAGTCTCCAATCTTCCTGAAACATAAACAACATTGAAACCTGCCATAACTCCAGGGACGTTGTTACAATAAACTAGGTCACCTGCTTGAGAAAAATAAGAGACGCAATTCTTTTCTTTATGTCGATACCACCAAAAAGACGTACCAAAACCCTTCAATCTTGAACCTAAATCCTCCGCTGATTCCTTTGAAGTCCTAAGTCTCTAACCAAATCATTCAATTCAGACTGAGTGAAAGGTATAAGTACGTTCGCTTGTGCCAGGATCATAAATGTCACTGACCTCACTGTCTTCTTCACTAGCACATGGCTGAGGCAATTTATCTGCCTCATCTAAAACGTTATCTAGACTAACTGGTAGAGAAGGTACTAGTTGCAGGAGCAAAAACAACAGTCATCGCTGTGATTTTTAGATTCTTTCTACACCATGAGAACGCCAAAACGAAACGATTGTTTTTTACCTTGACTCCACTGCCTCAATTCTTCAACCCAAAGTAAGCGAAGTAAATTTTTTTAAAAAAAAATCGGAAATATTTCTTTGTAGCTTTTTTACAACATAATTACCACAAATGTAGTAAAACAATCGGTTAGAGTATCATATGTTCTAGAAGCCATCGTAAATTGTAGTTGTTGTTTATAATTAACAACACAAAATATAAATTGAAACACTTGCCACTTCAACAAAAATCAGAAAACATGTATACAGTACACAGTCAAGATACACACTGCATGAGGAAAGAAAACAAAGGTTTGACAGTTACCCAGTGTTGCCACCCGATTAAACTGTGCGTGATGGAATTTATTTATTATTTTATTTTCGTAATCAGCGTACAAAAAAACTATAAAAATCGCTGATTATATTTTAAACAATTTTTCCATCCAGGCCTGTAATTTGCAGCCAAAACATTTTTGCAGTTGTGTATATTTAGGAGAAACCGGAATTTTCTACTAAAAACCATTGTTTTTAACAAAACAATTTTTTTACAAATAACGAAAAAGTATTTAATTTGTTTAAAAATCAATATACAATCTAACATTTATTTGTCAATACTCAAAGTATGCTTTTTTTAATTTATTTTAATCTCAAATCTTATTTTTAGACAGTACAATAAGCAAATAATCTCTAATATGAGTGTAACTATAATTTTTGTTAAGGTAAAAGGGTTTAAATTCTATTTATACAACATAAAATGCTGATGGCGATGTTGCGTGTATACGAAATCCCTAATAAGATGGATCTTACTGCAGCACAGATCTCAAGTCACCCTTAATTAAAGAGAAGGGGCGCTTAATACCAAGTTTATCCCCGTCTTGTGTCCGCACTTGAAGCTTTTGAATCAGTTTGCTGTCGTGTTTGGTGCACTTGTACATTTACCTTCTAAGTTTACCAACCGTTGGCGTGCACTTCTCTAATGAAAGCTCAATAAATTCTAAACTCTAGATAACTGTACCGTTCAAACGTATAGAAGTCTAATGAGGGTATCTAATTGCTTAATTAATTAATGTGCATTTTACGTATATCGTCAACAATTACCCTTACTGTGCACATTTGTGATTATTTAAAGAACTTAAATAAATTATATATTAATATATTTTTTAATTAAAAAACTTAAAATTTATTGCATGCAAGAAAAAATTATTTTAAAATTATGTTTGCTTCAAAACAATTGATAGTAACTAAATATCAGTTATCCAAAATCATAAATAAATTAAATTAAAATATCTATAATTAAACAATAAAACGCGTTAAAAATTAAACCCATACAAATGTATACCAAAACTATACTTATATTCTTATAAAAGGAATCCGAAGTTGAGTAACAACTTGTTTTGTACAGATTTTATAGTAAAAATGTTAATTAAATCAATTAAAGTTTTGTATAAAAAAACTTCTTATTGCTAAATTTTAGTTCTCTGTATTTATGTATTAAGTGAACACTATTTAACAAACTTTATTAAACTTACTAATGCAATTTTTCAACAGCAGAGTTGCTAGTTTCTACATAGGAATCGGGAATGTTAAATGCATTCATATTAAAGTGGACATTACACATGTTACCTAACGGTAAAAAATTTTACACTCTTGGTGCTACAATTTTAACAAAATACATTATATTTTCATAAGAATATTTCTAGAAAATATGTCTGCACTAATTTATTTAAAAAAAAATCTGGTGAGAACATCATCACACGACTTTCCTTATCCTATTATATATATATATATATATATATATATATATATATATATATATATAAAGGACAGTTCCGAGTCGGACACTCGAAAGCTGATTAAAATAAACAGTACAAGACAATAAGACTGTACTACAATTTGCTACGTCACAAAGGGTAGGTCAACGTGGCCAGCGCTCGTCCCCGCACGCCGCTCAGCGGTGCCAATTATTACCCACATAGTTTGACCTCGGTACTCAATTTACAGTTGCGCCTGAGTGATCTGGCCGTAAAATCACGATTCGAATTTGACACGGATTTAATCCGAGTCAATTTCATTATTATACTATTTAATATTTATCTCATGATAATAATATATATTATAAATTTGTATCTTAATCGTTTAGATCCGACGCATTGCAGATTTTGCGTCCCAAACACTTGTTATTTTAAAAGGCGAGGTCGCAGTGTCCAACAACTGTAGTCTGATATATACAATAAACAGTACAAACAATAATTGACTCACTACAATTTTGCTACGTCACGAAGGTAACACGAGCATCGTCGCACAGCCCGCACCACACACCACACACACCACACACTACACACACACCAGTCACACACAGCACACACGACCCGTGACATGCACTACACACAACACGCTAACACATATTGACACACGACACACACACACTTTACATTTCACCATCTATCACACACAAACACACACACACACACACACACACACACACACACACACACACACTCACATCACACACACACATACGAACCAATGGCTCAAACCAACTTTTTTGGTGTCCTGAGGCTATATTTCGTCCAGAAATGTGAAAAACTGGGTAGGTCAAATTTCCGCCGATTACATTACTTTCCTTATTATAGGATAAGGAAAGTAAAAGTCTATATTATATATATGGTAAAGTCGAAAGAGTAGATAAGTGTCATAGAAAGCCTATACTGCTCAACTGTCCACCCCGTTTTCACAGCCGAGACTCTGATGACTGAGCACCGGCAGTATAACCACACACATGCAAATAATCTGGAAAAAGAAATGTTTCTAAAAACAAGCTTTAGCCTAGGCATGAGACAATATTAAACATTATGCAGCAGTCAACAAAAAGTAGATGTAGTATTTTTTCCAAAAAGTTAATATGATCAAATCTTGGAAAGTTAAATATTTTGAAGTAAAAATAGTCCATGATCGAACCTTTAAATGGAGACATGTAACGAAGACAGAACACTACTAAAGGTAAGAATAGTTGGGACATGGAGCATAAAAAGTTTGTTGAAATGCAAGAAATTAGAAAACATAAAACACGGACTGATTGAAAACTAAATATACTTGGACTGAGTAAAATAAGGTGCAGCAACAAATAGAATTGCAAGAGTCAAAGTAGTCATAAGATAAGAGATAGGCAAGGGAATAAAATAATATGCTATAAATATCAAAAGAAAAGTAACAGATAAAATAGCAAATAAAACTAAAGGACACAATAATAATTCAAGTTTATATGCCCACTGTTAAATATAAGAACATGGTGGTAGAGCAAATATATAAAGAGATTGAAGAAGTAGTAAAATATGTAACAATAAAATAAACTTTAATAACAACAGGAAAAAATACCATTCGAAACATATGGGTTATGGAAAAGATATGAAAAAGAATCCATTAATGCACAAGGCATAACTCAGTCATTGCTAATACACTTTCAAACATCACATACGTAGAAATTAATAGTTAAAAAATTTCAAGAAACAATAAAAGACATCGTAACAAAACAAAGATTCAAAAATAAAATAAAAATCTCCAGAAGTTATCGAGGAAATGGTGCAGATAGCTATCACAATTTGTTCGTGTTAAAAAGTTGGAAGTGAAGTATAAAAGACTTTGAAAACTGGAAGAGCTAAAATAAAATATAATAACATCATAGAAAACCATAAAAGAAAGTAACGGAAAAAAGAGGAAGAAACTATTCTAAAATTAAAAGAACAAGATGGATAAAAAAAAAAATTTTAAGAACATCGAAACAGAGGAAACACAACAACGCTATGAAAGCTATGTTTTTCTCTTTGCTTTTTTTTTAAACTATTAACGTTATAGTTTTTCCCTCGTCTTTATTTCTTATTTGCTTCAGATGCTCTAACTATTGTAATTTTTTAGTTTTAACAAAATCATTTATTAATGCTACATTAAAAAAAAATTTACTATCCATATTCTATTTATTTTCTTCCAAAAATTCTTGATATTTTACTTTTGTCTATTATAATCTTTAATACAGCTTTATACAGCCGTGTCCTTATTTCCCTAAACACTTAATATGACTGATTCCTCTAAAACCACCTACTCAACTAGTACTTTTGGTAATCTTCAGATCTAATTCCTCTCCTCTTGTCCTTTATTGTCTATCGGTAGACCTCCCAAAAAAAAATAAAGTCTGAGCCTGCTGAAAAGTTATTATTTTATATTTGCGAAATTTCTCAATGCTTGGTAGTAATGTCTATTTTTAATTTTATAAACTTTAGTCCCACTTCTTGTGATACATAAATAAAACTGTACTAATTTTGCGTTCTTAGCTTGCTCATAAATGAGGCACTAATGGCTTTTATAAAATAATAACTCTTTTATCGATATTACATTTCCTTTAGAATTTTTTAATACTCGAATAAAAAGTATTATAAATAGAAGGATAATCTTGCTTTTACTTCTTTTATCTTCAACTCTTACCTCCACTTATTGTACTTTGAAAAATGATTTTTATTAATTTAATAAATTTTTCTTATGTAATGTTATATATTATTTGCACCTTTTAAGCTGTCATAAACCACCTTAAAATCTGCCAAAGAAGCTGTGCCAAGATTTCATATCCATAACATTTTCTGATAATATGTTTTAACACAAAAAGTTGATCAGTTCTTTAACCATCCTTTATATTTTCCCACCAATTTTTCTACGTAAATTCAACTCATTTACTCCAAGTTTTTGGTATTATTTTTGTGTTCTTTACCTGGCATATCAATTTTTATTTTTAATTGTTTTTTTATGACAATTGTTTATTATTTCTTGCGTTGAAGCCATAATATATTCAATTTGGTTTAAGCCTTTGTAATATCCATTTAGCTTCCCTTTTTCCTCCAAATGTTGCTTTTATCTTATTAACTTCTCTTTATCATTTTTATAATATTTTGTTTTTTGCCTTTTATATACCAGTATATTTTATATTCTTCTTTAATACTTTCTACATTATTTTAAAAGTTCTCCTTTTATTATTTTATATTTTTCCTTTATACTCTTGAACTTGTAAAACATTTTTGCGTGCCACATTAATTTGGTTTTTTCCTTTAATTTTTGTATTTTTGTTTTTACTTCTAATTTGTAATCGTTTTTGTTTAATTTTCTTTTTCTATTTTCCTATTTTCGCTTTCTTTTCTTTTTATTTTCTTATAGATGTGTCTTTTCTCAACTTTTATATTTACGTTTCCAATTATAATTATTATATATTTTGCGGGATGTTATCTAACTTGCACTCAATTTTTCTGTAATACATATCTTTAATACCCAAATACGATTGTATAGCACTCTGACAGTTCTACTTTCGTTATATAAAAGTAAAATATGGACATCAACAAAAATAGCCGAAATTAAACTTTTAAGGGAAAAATAAGTAAAGATAGAATACAATACAAAGAAATAGAAAATGCATTATAGATAGAACCATTAAAAGAAAAACCAAAGGGTTATAAACAAAAACGGGAAAACCAAATTTTAAAGATAATTTTCGACGAACTGTAGAATCTACAGAGTATTGATAGATAAGAACAGATTAAAAACCTAAATCTTATAAATAATAGAACTTCAACAACATAATGTTTTCTTTTTCCTTTGTTTACGATGTACTTCTATATGTTTTTCAACGAACTTAAAAAGTTCGTTACTGAATTCTATATGTCTGTCTGTCGGTCTGTCGGTCTGTCGTCTGTCTACTTTCGCTAGTCACAAAATTATGGATTTTTAAAATTTTAAAATGGATTCTTATAAATTTTGTAATTTCATGAATCAAAGTTTCTATCTGAATAGTTTTCGAGATATTCGACTTCAATTTCAGAAAATTTCGACATTGCGATTTATAGTAATTCTTAAAGAAATTTTGTGATTTCAATAATGAAATCGAAAAATTCTATTCGAATAGTTTTCGAGATATTCGATTTCAAATTTCAGGAAAATTTGACATTACGATTAAATGTGATTCTTATAGGAAATTTTACGCTGAATTCGAAAATTAAGTCGAAAATTGTATGTCGAATAATTTTCGAGATATTCGGTTATCAATCTTGCCATTCAAATCGAAATCGAAAGGTTTTAAGTTCGTTCTGGGATTGCTTACGATGCAATCTTGCAACCATGTTGATTTCTTTTTATTCTAATACCGCACCTTCTATCTAACTTTCGCATAGTATATGTTATTTTCTTATAATTTGTGAACTAATATAAGTTAAGTAGAAAATTCTGTCACACTTTGCAGAAAATTGATGTGCAATTTTGTTATTGTTTTGTGTTTAAAATAGTTTTATTCTAGCTGTAAAAAGCTAAATTTAGAATACTGATACGTTATTGCTCGAAGCGATAACTTTTTGCAACAATTACAAGATGGTGCAAAAGGTTTCAGCCTAACAATCTTGGCCTTGAAGATCAGACAAATTCTGCCCGACTATCTGTTCTATACGATGGATGCTTGCAAGCCGATGTGAACTCGTCCCGAATGGCTGCGTCATTAATGCCAACCTTTACTGTCAGCAACTGGAATGTATCTACAACAAGCGGAAAAAGTATCCGACATTGGTTCGGGAAAAACGCACTTTTTTCAAATAAGATAATGTCAAGTCGCGCAGCGCCAAGAAAGAAAAATTTAAAAATTGGACGACGTCGAACTCCCATCACAGCCAACCTACAGTGCAGATACTGCTCAATCCAATTGCGGCCTCTTTCGCTCACTGAAATACTTCTTTATAGTCGTCAATTCCAGACTTTCGATGAAGTTAAAGAAATCCGAATTCTCGTAGTTCGGTGGAAAAAGATCGTAGAAAATGATAGCCTTAACAATTGTTGTTTTTCAATAAATTTTTCTACAAAAATGAAATTTTTCGCAAATATCACGGAATCTTCTACTCAACTAGTAGAAAAGCTACTTCTAATTTCGTCTTCTTAAATTTGTAAAATTTAGTTTTCGATGCTCTTTTTTGCTTACTTCATTAATAAGTAAAGCCCGGAAGTTCAGGCAAAATGCCTAAAATGCCTAAAAATGCTTATTTTGACTATGTTTATTTATAAATGCCTTTTTTGCTTATAACAGTTATAACTGCCTTTTTAATCACATAAATTTGGTTTTTCATAGAATAAATAGTAGCAACAAAAATTCCATCTTATTATTACCTATGTTAATTACTTGTTCCCGGTAATCTCTTTCTGAGAATTCGACCTAAAAATGTATGCCTACTTTTATATTAATACTTACTTTGTGTGGTAATTTGCATTCATTTTTATTCATTCTTACAAAAAAAGTTTGTTTCTACCACAATTCCAAAAGAGCGTTTTTCTGACATCGATAAATTAAACAAATTTGTGCGAGAGTTTGGTTTTGTACTTTTTTGTAAAATCTGTGAGAAACCAGTAAACTTCGAAAAAAAGTATTTTGTTACTCAACACACTGGGCTGTTCCATAAAAGAGCAGTAAAAAAACAGTGGCCGCCCCAAAAACTCCGTTATTGAAAACGTTTGTATCACATCCAACCGACAATCTGAGTTTTCGTTTGACTTATGTAAAGCCTTTGTGAGTGCTGTAATTCCGTTATGGAAATTACAAAATTTGTCATTGCAGTCATTTTTTAAAAAGCACGTCAAACAAAAATTTACCAAATGAATCAACGCTCACAAAAAATTATCTCGACAGACCTTACGAATCTAGAATAGATAAAATTCGAAGAAACATGAAAGACAAGAAGATTTGGATATCAATAGATAAGACAACAGATGCTACAGGGAGGTAAGTTGGAAATTACAAACTTTAGCTTCTCTGTATCGATACAACCTGATTTTGCAGGCACAGCGCCAATGCAATTGTTGGATCTTTGGAGCCAAATCAAGTATCTAAAATTTATTTATTAAATGCCGAATCTCTTAAGAGGGCAAATAGCACTACAATCGCACAATTATTCACGATTTCCTTATCACTACTTTAGCCAGAGAAAATTCTTTATAAAACATCCTTATGTTCATAAGTGATGCTGTCCCATATATGAAAAAAGCAGGAAATGCCCTGAAAGTATTATTTCCAAGTATGTTGCAACTGACATGCTTTGTCCATAGGATACATCGTGTAGCAAAGGAAATACGTGAACAATTTTCCGATGTGGATATGTTCATATCTTTAGTAAAAAAGATTTTCCTAAAAACACCATCTAGGATAAGCCTTTTTATAGAAATGGTAACTGACTTGGCTCTACCACCTCAACCAATACTAACTAGATGGGGTACGTGGATTTCAGCTGCATGTTACTATGCTACTAATTTTACAAAAATTAAAGCAATAGAAGTTTAGACGAAGATTCGGCAGCATCAATCAAAACAGTCAAAAAACTTTTTGAGAGAAAAAGTTTACAAAACGATCTGACCTTTATTTCAACTAAATATGCTGTGATTCCTAGTTCAATAGTAAGTTTAGAAGGCCTCCATATTGTAAATAATACCATACGAAACATATGCAGTGCCTCAAGCACTATTAAGGAAAAATGTGGAACTGTATTTACTACAAATCGAGATTTTAAAGCTATAAAAAATCTAGCTTGTATTCTTTCTGGAGACGCAAGTGTAAAAAACGTAAATTACGACGTTCCAGAAATAACGCATTTAAATTTGCTCCAGTAACAGCAGCTAAAATATTTATTGCCCGATAGGACACAATCCTTAACGATAGAGGATTTAAGAAAACATATTATTAGCTGTAAATTTTGTAAATAATGTTTTTTTTATTATTGTATAATTAAAAATGCAGCCTACATAACAAATTGTATAATAAAATCACTGAAGCAATAATGCCTATTCAGTTTCTTAAAATGCCTATTTCATCTTTTGAAATGCCTATTTTAGAATTTTATAATGCCTATTTAATGATTTTTATTGCCTAAACTTCCGGGTTTTATTAATAGGATTTTTAATTGTCCCCTCTTCATATGTCTTTCTGTTTTCTGTACAGTGTACACGGACACATCGTATTCCTTTTTTACTATTGTCTCGATTTTTATGTTTTGTGGAATTATTTATCTTGCTTACAAAACTCAATACCCTTTTTCTTTACTAAATCAGTAACCTATTTTTATTTTTCTCTTTTTTAGTTTTTTGAATTTTGCGTCTGTACTTATTTTCTCTTTTACGTATATCACTTCTATTATCCATTTTTACAATAAAGCCATTTTCTTAGGCCAATCTTCCAATTACACGAAGCAAGTTTTATTACCGCTTTTACCTATACTTGCAACTGTAACTCTTTATCCATAAAATCAATCATTTTTTCGCATCTATTGTTAGATCTTGCAGAAATACATTGTTTTTTTTATTTTTCATTTTGGTAAATTTAATTTATATGTTAATTATTGTCTTCTTAATTTTATTGTATTCCTTCCTTAATTTTTCATTTGCCTTTTTCTGCTTATTAATTTTTTTTCTATAGTTTCTATGGTTTCAAGTATACTAGTCTTTCTCATATTACTAATATTTTTGAATTTAAAGAGCCGTTACAAATTTACAACATAAATAACATAATAAATAAAATAGGATGGCTACCTTTCTTTATATCATTCCAGCACATTATTCATGCAATGTTAGCAATTTAATTTATAATTTACTTTACGTTAGCTTGCGCGTAATATTAATTTCTCAAATTTAATTGTTCCATAGGCAAAGCTCTGCTTAACGCTCGAGAATCTGTCATCGAGGGTTTCATCAAAATGATAATAAAGCCAGCAGTTCAAAATCAAGTTAGGTGCTCCTATTGTACATAAGGGGCAAGCGCATAGTTCTGCGACACGCTTACAGAAAGTTTTTGTCGTGTATTCCATCATCTACGTCTCATGTTTACTTCAAGTGCCGTCAAACGCGCTCTAACTTCGAATCTGTCATGCGCATCTTAAGTGTTTGCAAACTTCCAGATATAAATATTTTTTTGTTGATGTTAGTTATCAATTATCACTAAAAATAAATATGTTTCATTTTAAAATATCAGACAATTTAATTTCTAAACAGAAATTTAATTATAAATATAAAAAATTAAAATGTTTATATTTTATTATACTTTAGGTTGGAGATATTAATTTCTTTAAAATACATTAGAAAATATCCTTACAGTGATTGTCTCGGTACAGAAAATTTATTATAGTAGTTATTCCGTCCATCGCTTTTAAAATTACTAAAACACTTTATCAGAACTCTGAAAAGCCATTTGTAGAACTCTATTAGGTAATTTCGAAAAGGTTAGAATATGTGGGTGGAAATTTCCACAACACATGATGTAACATATTGCTGGAGCTGCCCAATAATAATCTAATTTGTATTGCAATGTAGTAGGTATACATTATTCGCAATCTGTTTAGACAGCAGCTGGCCATTATTTCAATTTATTATGTTTCTGTTTAATGTAGAAGAAAATTGGACAGGTTGCCATATGCGTCACATGTTAAATATTACGTGCACGCCTCCATTTTCACAAATGTCTTTTCATCCAAACTAAGCTTTTGCAAACTTATGCATAGTCAATGAAATAAATATAAAAAACCAAAAAAATCTAATTTAACTTTTAATGGTTTAATAAAGACTAGATACTGATCAGCTGATAAAAAGGAACGATTAATGTCTTACAAACATTTTTAATTAAATTAACTGCGTATTTACCACTAGCCGTTAGGCTAACAAGCAAATTTGTTCTAATACTATAATACTAAACTAAATAACATTCTCGTAAGAAGGGCGTGATGCTTAGTGGCGATTCCCTATACATACTAATAGAACACTTATTAAGTAAAGTCTAACGTTTAAGTCTATTTAAGTTTCGAGTGATATTAGCATTCTCTAGTAAATTGAACACACATTGAGGTGGTTATGTACGTCTTTTAAATTCCTCTCTAACCCATGGAATTTTCAGGTCCTCATAAAGGGTCTTATTGCTAATGTACCAGTCAGCATTGGCCATGACACGAAAAGTTTTGCTTTAAAATCTTTACAGAATTTTGATATTTGATGTTTTCGCACAGCCCGATAGATGAATATCGTACGCCCATATTGAAACTATAACTGCCTTATACACTAGTACTTTATTTTGTAGCTATTACTTTGATTTTCTCCCTGGGAGCCAGTACACCTTTTCCACCATTGCGTGCAATTGATTTCTCTTTTTTGTAATGTAGGTTCTCCATGTCGAAGTACATGCCGAGATATTTAACTTCTTTTTAATTGGGAATTGTATGTCATTTAGTGTGACCGGAGGAGCGGAGTTGTGTTTTGTTGTAAACGTAATAGCTGTGGATTTATTTTCATTGATTTGTATTGGCCTCTTATGCAACCATTTTTGCATGTTATCCAGATTATTTTGTAAGATAGCCGATGCTTGTTGAATCTGAATGAGAAGCTAATATCACGGTGTTATCTGAGACAATGGCCGTCATTGCATTTTCATTGCATGGTAGGTCAGTCGTGAATATCTGGTATAGGATTGCTCCCAGAACGCTGTGTGGCAGTGACCATTTCGATTTTATATAGTAACCCGGGATGCCAGACTCGGTCGAACGCCTGAGTTGACATCAAGGAATACTGCAATACAATATTTACGTTTCTATTACATCTGACAACTCTGTGTATCTGCTTTAATGTAAGTATCTCTAACAAAACCGAAATTGATGCTGCGGAATTAGTGCTTCTTCTTCAATTATGATTACTAATCTCTTTAGTATTAACCTTTCCAGTACTGTAATTTTATGACTGCATTGAAGATTTGTTATGAGGAGGTTCCTTCAATGGTTTGACAGTGATTAGGTCGTACTCTGCAGTTTTTTTGTTAAGTTCTTTGGGGGTGAAGTATTGTATTGGTAAGCCTAAATATTGTAGATAGGTGTCCGCAAAAAGTTCGGCTTTCTCAACTCTTGCCCAGGAGTCGTCGGCCTTGCGAATTGGTGAGATAGGATTTTGGACATCTTTTAGTTTCTTTCAAAGCATGTAATTGTTATTAGCGGAGGGAGATAAGTTGTTAAAGTATTCATCAAATGTTTTGTTTTTCATTTCCTTAAAGCTGTTTTTAACTCTCTGGTTAACCTACTTAAGTTATTTTTGTCTATGAGGTTTTCGTATGCTGCCAGATTTGTCTGGCTATTCTTTTATCCACAATTTTGGTTTTAATGTATAATGGATAATTTTCAATAACTTTGGTTTCTTTGAGACTAGATGGCGGCATTAAGTAGTAGGCTGCGTGTTGAATGTTCTTTGTTAGATATTCTACTGCAGTGTCAATTTAATCTTCTGTTTTCAACCAAACTTTAATTGTTCTAATGTCCGTTAATTACGTCCTGAACAAGTCCCAATTTGTCTGATTATTGTAGAAGGAAGGATTCTTTTGCTTTGTAATAATAGAAATGCTGATCGTGACTATTATAGTTGAATGATCTGACAGAAAGTCAAAGCATGTTTCCACTTTCAATATCTTAGAGATAGACCTTTGGTAACAAAGAAATCTGCGGAATCAGGTACTTTATTTAAGTCAGCGGGCCAATATGTAAGCTCCCCGGTACATAAATAGTTGTTCTTGTTTGCCAGAGTAGCCTTATATAATTCTCGGTCTTTGATGGTTTAGCATTGTAGTCACCGCTAACTATCAACCTGTTGCCTAGTTTTTTGAAGAATGCTTCGTACTGATTTTTGTTTTACAGAGTATCTTGGGAGACTGTATATCGATGCTACTATTAGTAAACCATTTGAACTTTTGACGTTAACGCTAATGCCATGTAGATAGTCAGTTACAAACGCTTCCATGGCGAGGTAAGATATTTTGTTGTTTATAATAATTGCTGAGCCAGCGTCAAGGTGGTTGGTGTGGTATTATATGTAGTATAATTGTAGATATTAAAATAGCTCTTTTCCTTAAAATGAGTTTTAGGGATCAATAAGATGTCAATTTTTTGCTCTTTTAGGAGTAGTTCAACTATTAGTCAATGCTGTGCTAACCCATTTGCATTTCAGAAGGTTATTCGGAGGGAATCCATTATTGATTTTTGGTAGCTAGCGTGGTAAATTTAACATCATGCTGGTTTGGTCTATAAGTTGATTGAACATAGTTTCAAACTTAGAATTGAGAGAGAAATATCATTATTGTTACTATCTTGGGTTGGATAATTGTTATAATAGCTTAACGCGATTTATGAGTAGCTTGGGCCATTTAGGTTTACTGGATATATACGATGTGCAGTAATCGGTACATTCACCTTCTTTATACCTTGTAGTCCTTGACACAACGCACATTTGGCGGGAAAATTTCTCGGTTTTTTTCAGGTGGTAGTGCTGTGCTCCTTTTCACACTTGACGCATAAGTAAAATTTCGTGCAGTAGCTTTTACAATCCATAAGATTGGCATCTGGTACACTGGGTAATTAAAGTGTTTTTTTCGTGGTGGTTTCACCGTTATCATTTGGGGTGTTTTATATTATATATCTTTTTATTGCTATTCGCAGGTTCGAGGGTAGCAATACCTTTGTTACTCGGTGTTGGAAATTTATGCTGTTTAGTAGTTAATCAATACTTGTGTTATATATATGGTAATAACATTACGAATGACAATATTAAAATTAGTACAATAAGTATACAAATTTGCGGTAAAAGTAAACAAAAATAACATTCAATTGTCAATGACTGTTACAAAAATAATGTAGTGTTAGAACTTTTAGTTTTATCTCCAGCAAGCTCTTTCAACATAAGCATTGTCTTTATTTTTACCATTTATTTGTTTATCTAGCAAATTCTAATATAATAAAAATAATTTAGGTCAACGTAAGCTGACAACTAAAGAAAGTGAATTAAAATATCCATGCGTATACAATATCAAATTTAAGCGATGAAATTTGCAGTCACCTAAACGTTCCTTTCTCAGACATTTGACTACACTTCAACCCTTTGACTGCATGTTGTAGTGAATTTTTAACGAAAACCTTTATTTTTATTCGCTCGGAATAATCGTTGCTCAGAATTCTAAGAACGTGATTGGAACAGTCGAAACAGTGGCATGTGAAGAAGTGATTAAAACTATACCGCACAGCACGATTGTTTCTTTCAGCGGAAGATTATATTTTCATCATTTTAGCTGAGTAAATAAGCAAAACTTTTGATTGAAATCAACTCGAGGGCAATCCGTTAAAAGTCTCTATAGTGATCCTGTCACAGTTTGGTGCGCAATGTCACTAATGGGGATTATCGGTCCTTACCGCCTTAAAGAGAAAAATTGTCAGTTACCCTCAATTCTGAGAGATATGTTAGCATACTTTAGAATTTATTTGGTCTAGCTTTTGAAGAACTTGGTAGAGAATGTGTCGTCACGGTAGGATGAGGTCACGGTTTACACAATATGAGCATCAATCTAAGTTTTCAAAGAAATGTTTCTATGCTTAGTTTCCCTAAGAGACAATATTTCGTGACCCGCGTGACTCTTTCCTGGGATGATTCCAAAGCCCACGTTTATAAACAACCTCCAAGGAACCTACACACCATAAAGAAGACAATTCGCACAGGAATTCGCAATATACTACAATGAATGCTCGAAAGAGTTATGCAGATATTATAAGTTGCTTGCAACAATATTTATCAATAAGATTGGCCAACATTAATCACATGAGATAAAACTTTCCATGTTGTAAGTTTTAAATATAAAAATAATGCTTTTGTATTTTGAGTAGTTTTTTAAAGTATTTGTATGATTAAAAAAACTTTCTGAAACACTTTAACAGGTGCAGCACGATACAATAGAATATGACACAAAAATTCAAACACATTTAAGAATATTAGATTTTTCAATGTTTTAAATAATAAAAAATATGAAAAGAGTATGTAAAGTTTCAAGATACTTACCTGTAAAGAAATAGGTAGTCATTGTCTTATACACAATATTTATTTTAGTATATTGTCTATAACTTGCTAAATTTTGATAAATGTCTTTACTTTTCATGTACTAAATAATTTTCAGACAAATCTCACATGTTGCAGATTATTTATAGAAGTCCACTTTTGCATCTAAAAAGTAAACAAAGTTATTTCTAGTAACATGCCCAATTACCAATTTAATAGTAGCATATTCCTTTCGAAAATTTGTTTGTTATAAAACGACAAATTAACTTCTATACAAAGATGTTGCAAATTAATCTAGTAGTGATCTCTCGTGACCCCAAAACAACACCTTAAAATAAAGACTTAAATTCAGTTTAAATTCATTTTTGCCAAAAATATATTAACACTCCGACAAACAATATTCTTCTCTTCCCCTTCCTTAAGCACTATACCCTTGGTGAGTTTTAGCTTATTCTATTATCCATTTCCATTCTTTCCTATCAGTCGTTTTTGTGGCAAATTTTTTATTTACATTTTCCGTGGGTCATTTAAGACATTGTCTTCTCTCTCTATCAAGTTTTCTAGTAATTCATTTTAATTTGGTGTGGTCCATACGAATTTTCAATCCCACCTTCTTTAACTTAATAACTAGAGCTTAAAACATTTCTTTCAATTTGTTTTTATTTTTAATTTCTGTATCACTATCTTAGACGTTTACTTGGGTCATTTTTTTAATGAGTTTCCGAATGTCCCTATTTTTTCATTCCCTATTCTAATATCAAATTAAATAAATCTGCTGACAAAGCATCACATTGTCTTACAGCGCTTTTTATACTAAATGTTTTAGATTTATTTTCTCCTATCATTATTCACGCTTGTCTGAAATCTGTTTAAAATTTATAAGGAGACAATGTATATTATTCATATTAAACTCTCAAGTTCTCTTATATATTTGCCTGATTTCATATATATATTATATATTGTTGATAGTTTTTTTTCTAAATTAATTCTGGTATCTCCTTATTATTTCTTCACTGTATATTTCAATTCTTCTGTAAAAAAGGCATAATACATTACACTTAGTACTGGTATTCCACGAAAACTACTACATTCTTCTTTACTTTTTTATGCGTGTGAACTATATTTTCTGTTATCCACTCCACTATTAGCTTTTTCCCTACCATACTCCTTAGTCAGCCTTGTTAAAAATTGCTTTTCCCTCAATCTTCACTAATTATCCAATAATCTTATAGTTTCCAAAAGATTCATTATTTGTTATATTTGCAATTACCTCTTAATATTTATAATAAAATTTAATAGTGGTTCTACTATTACATAGTCTATTTATTTTCTCTGAAGATTTCTAACAATTTTTTCCTTTTTCTATTAAATTTATAAATTCTTTATAGTACTCTCTCCAACGATTTAGAAATATATATTTTCTTTTTATCTTTAAATTCAATGATTCTAGGAATAAATTTCTTTAATTTTATTTTTACCACATGATAAGAATTTTGTGTATCGTTAATTCTTCTTTTCAATTTTACTTTTTTCTTAGTTATGTTTATGTGGTATCTTTTCTTTCTTTGATATAATATTCTAACTTCTCTTCTTTTGGCCTCATACATTATATTATTGCCATATTACATTTTCCTCAGCAGCCTTCAGAATAGAGTTTTTGATCATCTCTCATTCTTCTTCAATACCATGTGGTATGGTGTGTTGTAGGTTTCCTTTTAGACTTCGTCTGTAGGCCTTTACTTTCTCTTCTTATATAAATTTGTCAGAATTCCACCTATTATTTCTGGTTCTATTTTTTTATATTCTTGATATCCCTTTTCTCTACATGTCCCCATAGTTTTTATTGATCTTGCTTTTTTTTTAAACAAAAGCATAGTCTATTTGGCTTGCTTGGCCAGTCCCTAGTTTCTTCCATGGATTATGGATTCTCTTATGTTTAAGATTAGGTTTGAAAGTCTAGCTAAATGGCATAATCTTTGTCTATTATTATTTATTTTATTGTATAACGTATGCTTGCCATCGATTTTCTCATTACATTATTTTTTAACAATCTTTACGTTATAGTCCCTAGCAGTACAATTGTATTATACCCTTCATACCTTTTGCACTCCCTTTGTAAATCAACTTCTTTTGTTGATACATAGTTATTAATAAAAGTAGTGTAAAATCTTTCTTTTTTGCAATTTACATGCTCTGCTGTTAATTAATTGGAAGTTTATTACAGCTATATTTAGCCTTTTGCTTATTAGAAAACCTTTTCCTTGTTATCTTCATTTCTTCACGATATACATCGGTATGTATTTATTTTTGTCAGTTGCATTTTTATTGTTCCATCTAATTCCTTGTAGGATTAACCATTTTATAATTAATTGGTTTTTGTGATTTGTAAATTTTTCCAGTTTCGAACGCCGCAGATACTGCTGCATCTTTCGCGCAATGATATTTCAATGTTTTCGATATATGAAAGGTCAGGGAATTGGACCGGCCTTAACCACTCCGTTCTGTTAAAAGAAGTTTGATATGTAACGTGCGACGTGTGGTCGTCAAGTGTTATCTTATGGGAAAATTACTTGGAGCATTCTCTAAAGGGAAAGAATTATGGACTGTAAGGTAGCGCCGATAGCAATATTGTCTTTAACTCTGATTAGAGGTGACTTGCTATCATAACTGGTAGCTCTCCAAACCATACGAATTTGATCTTTTTGATCTTTTTGCTCTCTCTTTGTCTACGGCCTATTAATATCCAACTATTATCTCAGTTTAAACGAAATCTGGATTTACCAAAAGAGATTATTCTATACCAGTCGTGTTCACAGATTTTTTCTTTTCTACTGTAACCTTCACTTCCGGTACAAAGAAGTTAGAAGTAGTCGCAAGAAGGGGCGTCGAACTGTTAGTACTATTGCGAGTATGAAAGAGGTAGACTATTAGTACCATGTAATCGTCAACCATTGCTCGAGGACACTTAAAGTCGCGCTACTGTCTGTATCGTAAGCTTCTAAAGATGATTGTCCTGCATACTACTCCAGACTTTAATCTTCGCAATTAAATACCTTTTTTGACCATATTTTGACCACCTTTATGTAAACGATATGTCTTCTTACATATTCGCTAACTTTTGATAATGTTTGATAATGTACCCTTTACCCACGACACGGCATTCATAAGAAACGATATAACCAAATCTCGGACAGACCTAAGCATATGGTTCTCAAGCTTCTTTCTTTTTCTAATTGCTTAATTTTATATAAAAAATTCAATGCAATATAATCTGTTCGTAATAGTTCTGCAGTTTCAATAAATAGCAGTGTAAATTGCAAATGAAACTTATAACTGCATAAAACAAAATGAGTAATTAAAAAAAAAGAAAAATTATCTATTTCGTACAATTATAATTAATCACAATTTGACTTCAGCTTAATGATAGTGTAATTTAAAACCTGCTTAGCAGTTTTAATGTCATTACCAATTTCCGTACTTGGAAGATTTACGCGACGATTTCAATTTTTTTAACCTTTTCTCCTTGTTATAAATTTTCAAAATGCAAAAATAACTAATACATCAATGATTTTCCCCGCTCTATTTTTTTATAACATTAAAAAACTTGAGTATAAAATTGCTAAATTTAGATTTTTGTGGTAAATTTTCCGAATCTCACTAGAAATTTTACATTAACACGTTGTTCGACTTTAATATATAGTATAATTCTAAACTCGACTACGTAATATACTTCAAACCCAAAATTACTAACAAACTATTCGACTTACATAGTTTAAATCCACAGGGCATGTAGAAAGAAGAATATAAATTAATCTTATGGTACCTTCTCTGGTGTTCTTCAAACTATAACAAATTTATAATTAATATAATTATTTTATAGTCAAACGGAGTATAATGAGGTTTTTATCTTTATTTTAATTAACTATAGCATTTTATGTTTGTCTTTATAAATTAAAATTGAGCACCTTTTTTAACGAAAACAAAATAATTTTTCATTCATGTAAACAAATTTTTTATTAACATAAATAACAGAAAGTTATTCTAAGTATACAATTATCTACAAAATCACTCGATGTTTAAGCATACATGCATATGATATCCGTAATTTAAAATGCTTGTCACACGAAATTATAAATTTGATTAGAACAGCAACTGATTTTTAATCATTTTATTTACAATAAAATGAAAAATTACATGTCGTTCGCATATTCATTGACAAATACATTTTAACTATTTCTCATATAGTTAATAAAGCTACCAAAGACACACAGTTAATTAATTGAACTGATCCTGCAGCTGACAATTCTCGATATCTGAACAACATAATGGATCTGGAGAGGGGCCGTTACATTGAGGTAGAAGAAAGAGTTCACAATCGTAAGTTATAAATCCATAAACTCTATGAAATATCTAAAGAAAATTATTACTAATTTTCTAAAATTACATATTTCCTGCTAATTAAAAGTTAAACGTTGACAGTGACGTAACGGAACGTCATTTTATATTTACTACTAATGTAGTTATTACATGTAAAGCAGGTTTGCATTTTAATTACTATGTTTATTTGCTACATAAAAATTTAAATTAAAAAAAGCAATTGCTACAACGTAATTAGTTTGTCGAAAATTTACATACCATATCTTCTTTCAGCCGTTATTCTCGTGCCGCTCTTGATATTTATACTGCTGAATATATTTATGCTGACATTTGGAGTTTTAAAGAAAGACGAATGTCCCGCGGAAAACAAGATCCCAATCTACCTAATTGTCGCAGGTACGAGCTTTTATCTAAAAGTAGCAATCTGACATGGTTTTTTAGGGGTTATCGGAATCCTGTCGAGGCTACTACCGATACTGAACTACGAAGTGCAGTCGCTATTTTTGCGTTTCGTAACCTTTACTTTAATCACCTTTGAATTTGCATGGACCATTTTAGGTATTAAACAATAACGTATAAAGTGAAATACTTGCATACAGCTGTTTTAGGTTCTATTTGGGTATACTCGGTCAACCCAAACTACGATAAATCAAGCGGCGATAAGTACTGCAGCAAAAGCGTTTACCTTCTAAGTTTTTGGTTACTTACTACTCATTGGGTATTTCTAGGGCTATCTATTTTTATTAGTTGTTGCCTACTTAGTCTTACTATTAATCAAGATAATATGCGCTAATAACCACTATAGATAGAATCATGTAACGAAAATTGAAAATATATTCACACTACTTTTAAATCAATATATAATAGCAATTAACTTAGCTTCTTATTAATAACATTTTCATTATATTAGATGCACTAAAAATAGCTATTTAACATAAATATAAGCATTAAAAAATAAGAATTAAAAGAAAATTGAAGAACAATGTATGTTAAACAATTAGTTATTACAAGTCAAACATTTAAAATTCTTGCAAAAATTTTAATATTTTTTGTTTTATTAATATAAATTTTATATGCAGGGTCGCCGAGATAAATCCGCAAAATGAATAAACAACGAAAATAATATTAAAATACAAGAAAAATTAAATATATTTACAACAGCACAATTAAAGTAAGTAGTACTGAGAATCATATTATTCAATGTAGCAACCACAGCCTTTTCGAGTCATGTTTTAAAAGTGTCACAGACCAACACAACTTTCTCCTTGTCCATATGTGTCATTATCTTCATGATGGTGACCCTTAAGCTGTCCTTGTTACGATGCCTCGTAATACGTAATAATCAAGGAAATTGCAGTCGGCGTTAAAAGATGGCCACAAGTAGGAAGATCAGTGGTAATATTAATTGTATAGGCATTCCCTGAGTCTTTCTTGCCTTGTGGACTGGAGCGAAGTCTTGCTGGAAGACATACTTCTGTCCAGCTTATACTTTCTCTATCTAGGGCTTAACAACCGTTTCTAGTGCGTTGATATAGCTATGAGCGATCCCCTTCAAGTTTTTTTTAAAGAAGTGGGTCACCATGACATTTTCTTCACTGCTCACAAGTTTTAGCATCATTACAGAGACGAAAAATATTAGTATAGAAGACGGTAAGCACTACAGAGGCTTATTAGCACACCAACCACTCATTTTAGCAATTCACCTTTCTGTCTTGGATGAAGTTTTTCTTGTCTAAAAAGAATCACATGAAGCTGGTACTGTTGTGTTTAATATGGTTAAGCAATACTTTAAGCAAGCCTTGAACTTCCTATCCCTCCTATTTTTTTCAGTCAACAGTTGACGGTCCCTCGCGACGAAAGACTTGTATAGCAAGTCCTGGTACTTTACTAGATCATCCATTAACCTTTACCATTTTTTTGCCAGACTAATCACATTCCGTCTAGAATCTTAATAGATATTCTCTTTCAATTTGCGGACGAACCTGACATTCATCCCAAAAGGTGTACTAATCTATAACTCGTGGAAAATGAAGAGATTTCTCGACTATTTTGTCTTGGACTTTTAGACCCCCAAAACAACAGTTTTACTTATTTAGGTACCCATTGAAGTGAAAATAGGCTTCATTCGCCAGGATAATGTTTTTAAATAAATGAAAGCATTATTCATGATCTGCTAGCAAAAGTTCTTGTACTAGCTGGATTTTATAATGTATGTAATATACAGTGCAGACTAGTTTATGAGACGCCCAATGGTTGCAAACGTCTTCAAATCGATAAATTCAGATGTTTTGAAACATTTTCAGCTAGAGCGGTAACATTTTCAATAGATCTAGATAACCGAGCATGCTTTAGGTTCTCTATATTCGAAACATAAGCAAAAAACTCCAATTTTTTTATTAGTTTTACAGTTGCTGTACGACAAGGCATTTTATTTTGACCAAAAAGTGTATGATATTTACGAACTGTCTTTGCAAAGTTTCCACCACTTTTATACTAAATTTTTACAATTTTCATACATTATCGTTCCATTATTGTTAACCGTATAATTTTACTACTCATATATCGAAGAGTAACAGCTTTAATATTAAGGACGAATTTTAAAATTACACTTCTTAATAGAAACCCCTTTACAAGCAGCCCCAGCAAAAATATTTTCTTCAATCTTTGTCGTCTTTTGTCTTTGATGTTCCCAAGTACAAGATTATATCTACCGGAGTTTTTATAGGCTCAAGCACTAATTAGCAGCGCCCAACATTCGAATAACAAAATCTTCAACAACAAGATATTGAACGAAAACCCAATGTAATGGAATAACCAAACTAAATCAGATTGAAACTGATGGGTACAATGTTAAACCTGTTAACCATAATGGTATCTAACATACATAATGACTTAATATCTTAATATCACAATAGAAAACAACAAGGGGTTGTTATAATATAAAAATGAACGTAATGCTTTTATTTTCACCGTATTAATATTGTATTAATTTTTTAAATGCCTTATGTTACGTTACTATTTCAATTTTTTAGATTTGAAGTCTCTGTAACATAACACAGAAACGCTACTGCCCATGCTGAGCGCTCAATATACTTGAAAGACACGTACTTTTCTAAACAATAGAAAATTGCTGTAATAATTTTATTTTTAAAGTCGGGTGGACCATTTAAAATCTTATAGCCCGATCACTTACTACCACTTTCGTCAAAACTGTTTAAGAAGATGCTATACCCATTTCTCTTGGGTAACCATCTTATACCTAATTACCAATGTAATTATTAAACAGATTTACAGTATTGTGGACATAATCACTAAAGACTTTAAAAAGCACATGTACTTTGCCTCAGTATTTTTGGACATTACACAAGTCCGCAATGTAAAATAAAAACAGAAAACCGAACTAAACACATAGCTGTATGCAGATAATTCAGAAAATGTTTACTAACTGTAGGACTAATGTGAGAAGCAGATATAGGATTCGACCACGTCCTTTTAAAAAGTAAACTTAAGCTAAAATTAAAAATATAAAAAATACTCATAGAATTAAATTTAATAAGTAATAAGTTAATAGGAAAAAAGAAAGAAATGTCAACAAACGCTACATATAAAAATATGGATAACATAAACAACTTAAACGATGAACAACTTTGCGATAAATACAAAAATGCTATCATAGAAATAGCAACAGAAGGAATAGATATAAGAGAGTGTAGTAAAAGAGTGAACGTCAAAAGAAACATGAAGTCTAATTAATACAAAAGAATCAAATCAAAATTATTATGTCAATAAAAGGACAACACAAAAAAGTGCAAAGAAACAGGTCAAAGGTAAAAAATAGTTATAAGAGATAAAATAAATTAACAAGAAGGAATGTTACAAAATCCGAAACGACTGAAAAATCAAATGGTACTGGAGCGGCAGGCGTAAATAGCCGTGCGGTGTGGGGAACTAAGTACGGCCCGTTTTGAAAAGTAAAACGTTGAAGCCTAAATCGTCCCTTAAACGGCCGGCGCGAAAGCGGATGGGGGCGGCTACCGATATCAACCGATGAGTAATTGCCAAATCGCTCACCTGTAATCGGCTTCGGCTTCGGCGGCGTTGATTTCACGGTGGCCACCTTGTTGCGATGTCTTCGTGCCTGGAATACGACCGCACTGGCCAGGATGCGATGCGAAAGTCTTGCGGGGTGGTTAAATGTCGGTAAAATAAAATTGGCCGCAATGCGGATCGAATCTATCTCTTGAGGGTTGGTTAAACATGACCGAATTGGCCGCGTTGCGGATCGAGTATGTCGCCGGGCTTTGCGCCTGGCATGGCGGTAGACCATTTGCGAAAAATCTTAATTCGACAGCACTTTTCGTCTCAAAGGGTGCCGCCGACGGCGTATGCAGACTCGCCGGCTGAGCAAAAGCCCATATGCCGTTTTGTGTGCGATAACAAAACGTGGCGGCAGATATCAAAGCCACCAGCATGCCGCCACGATACACAAGCGGTTCAAGGGCGAAAGGCCGTCACACCATACTCTCCGCCTTGAAAGGTCCTGAGCTTTCAAACAAATTAATACCTTATCAAGGAGCTATTAACAGCGGTTTGAAACAATATTGTCATTAAATTCCTGAAATTAACTATTATATTTCAGGTGCGTTAAATTGCGGTTAGATTTATATCGTAACAAACTATATAAATGCCCTATTAATATACTATCTATATATACATGAGTCAGCTAAAATATTGTTTATTGGGTTGGTAAAGGATATAGCTTGGTGCAGGACGTTTGTATATACCTGACCCGGTATATACAAATGCTTTAGCGTCGCGGACACGATATCGTGGCAGTTCAGCCATTTTAGGTGTTAGATGTGAAGGATTTAAACGGAAACAAGTATTGCATTTGCGGCAGCGGGACCGAATGACTGTTCTACCATCCAATATCCAAAACCGCTGTCTTATAATAGACATCGGTAGCCCGGGGCCCGTGTGGCAGTAAGTATTGTGGTAGTGGTCAATAATTAAGTCAACTACTATACAACTACTATACAAAAACTATTTTTCCGTGCACAAATAAAAGATCAAGGAGGAAATCTACTAAGAGCAGAAATAAACATTGATTAAATAAAAAGAATATATTACCGAAATATACAATCAACAAAAACTGGACTGGAACAAATTACAACAGAAGAAATAAAAAAGTTATGAAAAAAGGAAGAACAAAAAAATAGCAAACGGTGAAACTGATCTACTGCTGCCTAATGATTAAAATTTAGGACATGCAAGAAACACACACTGAATGGACAGAGAAATAATTAGAACAATTCCGATAAAAAAGATATAAAATGGCATCCTCTACTCTGCTGAATACAACTAGAAGCGTGTTAACACATTAGTCTAAAGATAATCAAGAAAGTATTAAACCACGTCGTGGATATATTGACCAAATATGTTAATTGAAAAATTATAAATACGGTTTTAGAATTCCAAAAAGCATCCTGTTAAGCGTTTATTTATTAAAAATACTACATGAATACGAAATGCCCACTAAAATAATAACTAGATAATACCTATATATAGATGTAAAACAATGTTTCTAACACGGAAAAAAAGTGGACAGTAGACTTAGGAAAGGTCATGTTCTATCGCCACTTCTGTTCCCGATAGTAATAAACTGAATAACAAAACACGAATGAAGGTAAAATTCAGACATTCTTTAGAAGATCAACAATTTTCCGACAACTTACTCTTTATAACACTATAAAATATACAATCACATATTTACAAAGTAATAATAAATGAAGAAATAATTGGTCTAAAAATCAACATAAGTAAATCTAACATTATACCTACAAATTCAAACGGCATGGTAGACGTAGATGTCACAGAAAATAAGCTCATTGACTTAATAAAAACAGATTATTTTGGCAGTACTCTCAAAGAGAGAGCCATCTGCCTAAAGGACATCTGTAGAAAAATAAAAGAAACGCAAATTGTCTTTAATCAACTGAGAAGTTTATGACGGTCAAGAATTTTAATGTTAAGAATATATTTCTATATGGTTATGAGTCATTAGCACTAACAAAAAGCCAACAAACAAATTACACACATTTGTAAATATATGCTTAAGGAAAACCCTTCGTATAAACTGCCTCAATACTATTTCAAACAGAAATTTATGGGAGAGAGGATAGATAGAAAAAAAAAGTAAATTGGAATGATTAAGACATGCATTAAGAAAACCAATAGTGCCATGGAATATATTTACAGTCCAAGAATATAATGTCCTAAAATAGAGCGAAGTGAAATATATGGTTAAAAACAAAGAACAATAAAAAAGTGTAATGAACATTTGTGACAATACAACGCGGCAGATATATAGCTCCGATTGCGTTCTAGAACCGTTGTAAAGTGGTGTTAAGACTTTTTTGAAAAACTAATACATTCCTCAAAATTTTACGTTTAGCTGAAGTTCAAGAAAGGAATCATTACACCATCCTTCGGGATACCAAAGTGTATGAGATAAAAGTTACAGGGGGCATCTTCGTATTTTATAAAGCATCGTTGGTTTGGTAAATATAAATTATAGCAATAAGTTGCATTTACGTGGTAGATATATGGAGTAATCCTACCAGGAATACGACAGTGAAGCACCATTTTTCGTCAGTTTCTCCAATTTGGCTAATAATTCTTTAAGCTTAGTGAGCTTTCACAAATGCCAAACTAATAAGATTGATTGCGCATTAACGTCTTTTTGGGGTCTTTGCAACTGTAGTTTTTCAAACACCTTACTTAGCTGAGAGAGCACACTAATAAATATACAAGCGGTTTTGCTGGTTTGGAAATCATAATTACCTAGGCTCATACAAAAGACATATAATGCGATTAAAGATTGTTGTTATCACAATAATTAAAGAGTTATTAAGCCGTAACCTGAAGGTTTGTATTGTTTTAATTTATTTATTTTTAATGACGCAATAATTTTTATAGGGAGTTACAGCTGTCATAACATATTTAGAAAATTTTCTGTATCGCTGTAGTTTTAATTGAGAGTGGCAGCAAATAATCTTTATCTTTGTTAATTCTGGCTCAATCGCTATTCGTTTATTAATAAGTAGTATAGCAAGTTAAAGACTTCTAAGCGTTTACGTTGCTCTCCATATTCCCATATGGAGGCTTTAGTGTACTCATCGAAGTAATCTGTTAAAATTTTAATTTCTTATTAATACTTAACTCTTTTCCAAAACATAGGGCTTAAAATTCACATAACTTAAATAAATCTCTTCTTTGATAGGCGGACAAAGATTTATATTTTCCTTTATGTACTTTTGAAAATTTACTCAATCGCTGTTGAATTTTAAAGTACGAATAGAAACGTTGTTAAAATTTTATGAATTAGATTTGTTCATGGATTTCTTTATGGTAGCAAAGCATGCATAACGACAAAAAAAGGATAAAAAAATTAAAATATCAGAAACAGGGTTTTTATGATCAATAGTTGGATATACTGTAAGAGACAGAAAAATTAAATGAAGGCCCCAGCGTACAATATTATTACAAAATGCATTATTTTATGGTAATCGAATCTATAAAGTGTGTGTATTTTTTTGTTTTTTAGTCTTAAAAATTTGTAATAGTATTTAAATGTATTTGTTCTAACTTTTTTATAGTTGATTTTTTCCACATTACGCTCTAATGCACTCAAAATGAGTTTTTTATCGCTTTCCGGTTCCCAATAATTTTTTCCATCTCTGCTTGCTGTATATCTCTCATCCATTATTTCCATTATTATTATATCCCTTTCTTCCAGCCTTTATTCGATATTTTCAATTTTTTACCTTTCTTTGAAATACACGTCTCACATTAACATATATTTTTTACATCTTTCTCTACCATTATTATGTTCATTACTGTTTTGCTTCGAATTCTTTTTACTGAATCTGTTAAGTAACCCATTTCCAATATTCTTAGCTATTTTTTACATTAATTATCATGACTCTAAACCGTATGTTATTATACTTATTACTATAAATATATATATATATATATATATATATATATATATATATATATATATATAATGGTAAGGATCTACGCCCCGCGTGGGATCACGGCCTGCGAACTGAAAGGTTAAGGCTCTCATACGTTCGCTCTCTCTGCTCGGTCGTCGCGCACCATCTCTGATGCGGGGCGATGTGTCAAGCACCGCGCCTAAGACGACCACCATTATTACCCTTGCTCAAATGAACGCAGGTACTCAATTATTTTTAGTGACTGAGTAGGCCACCCGCCAGGCACCAGGCACCAGGAATTGAACCCGGGTCCGTTAGCATCGCAGCTCGTCCCTCAACCACGGGACCACGCTGGCATATATATATATATATATATATATATATATATATATATATATATATATATATATATATATATGTTTTGAAACTCCTAGATGAAGAAAACGTGAAATGGCTGACAGATCTATTCAACTATATATATGACACTGGAAAATACCTATAGAATGGCTTAAATCTGAATTCATTCTACTACCTAAAAACCAGGAGCTAAGAAGTGCAACGAGTATAGAACAATAAGCCTCATGAGCCACCTATTAAAATTATTTCTAAAAATAATTCATAATAGAATATACAAACTATGCGAAGAACAAATAGCACCTACACAGTTTGGATTCAGGAACGCAGTCGGAACACGCGAAGCCCTATTTAGCATTCAAGTATTAATTCAA